>CM014729.1:75996330-76579561 GCA_004329165.1 Spatholobus suberectus | reverse complement strand
AGTTTAGATAAATTTTTCAATAAGAAGAAAATTGGGAAGTAAATTGATTCAAATTTTGGATGTAAGTTAAAATCAATTTATATATTCAGCTTTTGAAAAAATTTGATGAGAGTTTTAAAAAGGCTGTGGTGTTTATTTTAATTTGTGAACGATTCATTTTATCGTTTTACCTTTTTATAAAACTAGTTGAAAAGAAGAAAGTCGTATACCGGTGAAAAGAATTAGGATGACAACTGACTGTTTATGAACTGTTACAGTAGGTCTACAAGTTATGGAAAATTAACTTAAAATAAGAAATAATTAGGTTGACTATTTTTATGAACTGTTATACAGTATGTCTATAACTCATGGAAAATTAACTTATAAAATAATCGAAATAGTACTTATAGCTTAGAGAGGTTTTGGTCTTGAAAAAATTGTTGAAAAAATTGTTGAAAACAGGCTCAACTATGCTATTTATGAAAGTTATTAAACAAGCTAAAAATGTTTATAAAAATTATAAACAATTTTCTAAGTTGAAATTCACATATTTATGGTTAGGGTGTGTTTAGCAAAATTAGTGAATAATTTAGGTGAAAACTGAAAGTTTAAAAGCCAATTAAAAGGTATTAGTTAATTATTTAAACTAAATTTTTTAATAAAATTAATTGTTAAATTAATTGATAAATTTAAATTAATATAAAAGAGTATATTTATTTATTTAGTCAGTTATAATTTAAAATTGGTAGCTATATTTGTATTTAAATAATTATTAATTTTTTATTTTAATTTATTTCGAACAATTTATCATCTAATTAGGATAACAAACTTTCAAAATTTCTTTTCTTTTTAAATGTTTTTTGCGAAAAAAAAATTATTCACTTTTTAAAATATTTTTATTAAATGAAATAAAATAATATAAATTGATTTATATTATAGTGTTGATGATTTTATTATGAGGACAAAACTTAGATACAATATTATCAATACGGTTGGTATTATTCTCCAATTAAAATTGAAGTTTTATTTCGGTAATCTGCATAATAAAAGATTCCATTAAATGTCAATGCGTATTACCAAAGTGAAACTCTAATTTTAATTGGAGAACATTACCAACAGTACCTATGATACTACATCTAAGTATTTTCCTTATTATGAGGAGTGTTAGTAACACCCTTTCCAACACTATTTTTCTAATACTTTTTTCACTATGGTTGGAATTTGTTAGAAATTACAAATGTTGGTGAGTTCTATCTTAAATTAAGGGAGAGACTACCTATCAAAATTTGTGATTTTAAATAAATTTCAGTCAATAGTAGAGAGTGTTACTAGCATTCTTCTTATTATATTATAAAAGAAGAATGTTAACAACATTTTCTCTAACAATATCTTTTTATTACTTTCTATTATTGGTTAAAATTTATTAAAAATCACAAATTTAGTGGATCCTACTTCTCATTTAATGAGTCTCATTAGTGAGATTCATCAAAATTTGTGATTTTCAATAAATTTCAATAAGTAGTAGAGAGTGTTAAAAAGAAAATGTTAGAGTGTTGATAGCATTACTCTTATAAAAAATGATATTTGATGAAAGTGAGTTTTTGAAATTTATGACCATAACAAAAGTAACGAAAGAATTCTAATAAGACAGTGAAGATAAAAATGAAGAAAGTATATAGAATTTATAAATTCAAACACTATATGAAGTAGTCTCTTTAATACTACAAATTAGTGAAATAAATTCTTTTATCTATTTGGTCAGATAAGTTTTTAAGTTATATGTCTTATTCGTTATAATTGTCAAATTTAAGTTTTAAATTTTTTAGAAACTAAAGTCAATTTTAAGTTGAGTTTAATGATTATGCACTATCAGTGTAAAAAGTTTTACATTGTCAACCAATTGGAATTCACCGTTGATATGACTTTTAAAGTATTTATTATAATAGTCAAAAACTTACAATAAATGGTAGTTTATGATTGGATGACAGTGTAAAACTACATTACACTGTCAGTGCATGACTTGTTTTCTCTTTTAAGTTTTATAATTTTGGTTCAAATTTTTGTGATTTTTAATTTTCAAATTTCAATACTAAATCTTAAATTTGTACCACACAAATTAATTTTTACTCCCTAATTCAAGTTCATTCAGTGATAGGGGCTATAATGTGGGTGGTTGGGATGGTGACGATGATAACAACAATCATGTAATGATAGTGATAATGGTGATTATTGTAGTAATAATAGTTGTTGTGGTGGTAGTGGTGATAGTGTTGTAAAAGTAATGGCGATAGTAGTGACAACTAATAATGGTGGTGGTTGAGGTGACAATAATGGTAACAATAATGATGATAGTGATAGTGACAATAATGATGATCGTATGAAGGTAGTGGTATCAATGATGACAATAGTGAACTTATGGCAATAAAAACAATAGTGACAATAGTAATAATGGTGACAAGTGTGGTGGCAGCATTGATTATGATTAATTGATTAGTAGTGATAATAGTCATAGTGGTGATAGCGATAATGATTTTTAATTGAAGATGTTTTGTTTTAAATTTTATATTTGAAAATCAAAAACTGAATATTATAACCATCTTGAAGGTTTTTAGTTTTAAAATTGGGTTAAAAGTGTTTTAAAATTAAATTAAAAATTAATTCAACTCTATTTTAATCAATCATATTTTTTTAAAAAAAAAATTATGTTTGAAACCAAAAATTAAATTCGTAATCGCGTCAAATATATCGTGACCTATTTACCTAAATAAGCAGAGTCTTGATTGCGTTGGCAATTCATATGGTTTTAGTTTGGTTGAGAATGCATGGACGTTTGATACGAGGAAGAAAGTATACACTTTTTTTTTTTAATTACGATCACACAAATTCCATCAAGTACTGTCATTTTTATAGGAATCACTGAACAGTAAAGCCACTATTTTACGTTAAGAAAAATGTCATGCTAGCCTAGCCTATGCATGGTAATGGGGTGAGGGTGGGTTTAACTCTCCTACAAAAGATGGGACGAAAACACAGGCTTAGGACTACACCAGGTCAGGTTAGGTTAGGTTTTTTTTATTAAATAAACTAGACCAAGACTTTTATAAAATCTTATTTGTTTAAATAGATTAGACTTTAGGTCGTTCAAAAGTTTTTAGATTTAATAAACCAGTCTATTCAAGTGAATATAAATAATAATCTTTTGTTAACATTATTATTATATTAATTTTTATAATATATTAAAATCATGTGTTTATTTTTCTTTTTAAATATTAAGCATTTTACCTTTACAAAGAATCAAACAATCTTATTGAAAGATAAATCTATGTCATATTCAAAGACCTTATTTCAAAATAAAATTTTAAATAAGTTATCGTTGTGAATACCCAATTTTGTTCACCTTTTTATCTTATTTTCTTTTATTATCTTGTTCTTTTTTAAAATCATCTTTCACAATTTAATTCCTTTTTGTTATTCATATTGGGTTGGCAAAAGCCCAAAGAGTTGGCTTTTATTTGTTTTCTAAAACAATAATAACAAGATACATTCATATTAGACTGGCACAAGCCCACAAAGTTAGCTTCTTTCTAATAATAATAACAAAATCCGAAAAAAAAAAGAGAGAGAGAAAGGAAACAGTAACAAAACTTGAAAAAAAGAGCAAAGCATGCTTGCTATTCCAAGGATAGCAACAATGGCTCTTTCGCACTGTTTTCTGTTTTTGCCATTCTCAGGCCAAGCACTATAGCTTTATAGGTACCATCCTTGAAGCCACCTAACCACTTGGTCTTGTCCCTGCAAGAAGACAATTTAATTAATGTTCAAGAGAGGAGGGATTAGAATATAAGTAGAGGACAGTATAGTAGGGGGAAGAGGCTGATTTTTAGAGACTTTGAGTTGGAGGCTCTAGTAACAAATTACCATCAATCTTTCTTCCTCTATTCTCACACATACAAGGAGGGTCTTAGGAGTTGAATCAAAACTTGAACATAAGTTGAAGGTGAGCACTTACAGGTAACCCTTTTATTTGCTTTAGCTTTAGTGTGTCTGTGAGCATTGCAGTATGAACTCTTCACTCTACTTGTTCTTTGCCTTGCTTCTATTCTTTTTATGCCATGCCCCTGTGATAAAATGAATAAGAAAAAGAAAAGATAAAAGGAATTAATTTGAATCAAATGAATGGCAAATAGGCAATCCTTAAGTGTACATTAGGCACCATCACAAAACCAAACACTAGCATAGAAAACCCTCAAACCGTGACCAACCAAGCAATAACATTATACACACCCGAGACTACATAAACCATGAACAGAACCCTTTCATCAAAACAACAACCCACACAAAATGCCAACACCAAAACAACCATCATAAACCAAAAACATAGTCCCACCATCAAAGTCGTGACACTTTCTTTCTCAAAAACAAACATTTAAGCCACCACAAACTAGCAAACCTCGCACCTTCAACAAGCCCCATTGCGAACCTTCGAGTCATGCATACTTGTGCCTTCAACGAACCTCCATGAACCCCTAACCATGGCGCCGCTACCTCTTGTCAGAGATCCGTGTCGACCTCCGTTGAAGCCGCAGGTTCGTAGTTACGTGAAGCTCCCCGCGTCTCCGTTCCTCTTTGCAATCTGATCTCTTTTTTGTGGGGTTTACTTTACTCTTTCTTTGTTTTAATAGCTATGTTTTTCTTTTTTGTTAAATATTCCAACGGTACTCCAAACCCGTATCGGTTAGTACGTTTTGCTTTTGCTTATTACTATAATATTTTTCTTATTGCCTTTTATTGTTAGCGTGGCTTACTTTTTTTTTCTTGATTAGCTAAACACCTTTGTCTTATATGTTTTTTTTTTAAGTTTCACGTCACTTTGTATTTTGTTTCTTTTTTTAATATGGGTTATTGCTCTGATTAACTAATTCTACTTTTTAATGTTAAAGTGATTAAATATTTGAAATAGTGAAATATTAAAAATTAAATAAAATGAAGTCTCTGAACGTTTCAAAGTTGCGCACGTGTGTTAATAAGTGTTGTATCACAAACTCAAAATAATGATAAAGGAAACAGTAATTAAATCCTAGTAAAATAAAGTATTTTACACTCATAATAAAATAATTGAAATCAAGTATTCATAACTTAGTTAAAAGAATTGGTTTTTTATTTAAAATAATAACAAAGGTTGATTGGATGTGACATTCTCTTGACCTTTAATGTTTTTTAAGATGCAAGCTATGACAATTTGATAGTCTTAAGACTCTTTTAGATAAGATATTTCACAATTTAAATTGTAAGCTCTAATCACAATTAAGTTTTATAGTCTATCAAGAAACTAATTTAATTAAAATCAAGAAATCTTTAATAGAAAAAGGATTAATTGGTGTGGTATTCTCTTAATTCTTGAGTTTGAAGACACAGGTTATGAGAGTCTATTGTCTTAAAGCTCTTCTCTAAATAATAAAAACATAAAATTATTATTTATGATAAAAAGAGAAATAAAAATCCATTAAAGTAAGTTTTACAAATTGAATTAAATTTTGACAGTAACAAAATCTTAAATAGAGAAAGGATTAATTGAATGTGACATCTTCTTAATCCTGATAATTTAGAGCACAAGCTGTGACAGTTTGATGTTTTAAAACTCTTCTCTAAAGAAACAATAAAATATGTTAAACCAAAATCAAATCACTACAAAATAAAAATGTTAAATCAAAATTTTAAAATGTTCTAATGGATTGACTTAAGTGTACAACTCTGTTAATTCTGTTTTTAAAATGTATGAGCTGTGACGGTTCAGAGATTCTAAAATTTAATAAAGATAAAATTAAAAAATGGCCACATATAGATATTTTTTACTAAAAGAACTACGTGAGTTTGATTATGCATTGTACTAGGAGATACGTAGAAGTAGGGGCCCCTCTTGTCGATCTCAAAAACAATAAAATTTAATCATTTCGAGGTAAAAAAAAATTTTTTTTGTAATAAATAAAATTCTTTTTTGTTGTAAATATTTTTGGGTGAGATAAATATGTTAAAAAGTTATTTGCTTAATTAATTAGAGGTAACCGTCTTTATAATGGACGTTGTAGGGTGTTAATATTTTCCTTACATGTAATTGACTTCCGAACCCAAAATTTGGTTTCGAAGATTATTATCTTTTCAAAGGTTTTTCCAAATTTTTTCCTAAAATAATATTGGTGACGACTCCATGTTTTAAAAAAATATTTTTCACCATCTTGTCGTGACCCTGGTTGGGACAATCGTGAAGGTCATATTACACCTTAAAAATAAATTTATTTCATATAAACAAGTTAGACTTGACTCTTATCAAGTCTAACCTATTTATTTTTACCTCTATCTCATGCCTTGAGTAGTAATAGTTTTAATTTACATAATTTATATTTTTTTTTATATAGAAGTTTTCTCCATTGGTCTATTAGTCGATTAATTTATTTAGGGATATGTCATACTTATATAAAAGCTTTAATGTGAAATAAGCTTTTAACCAGGCTAACAAGCCAAGTCAGGCTTTTAAAAAGGTCAGTCCCAACCTAAAAAAAAATCTTATGATAAGTAACAAGCTAGGCTTAGGCCTTAGATTTTTTTAAATATGCTAGGCTTATTTAAGTAAAGTCTTGTTTGGCCCAACCTATTTCCTTCCCTACATGAGGTTAAGGTCATATTTAGAAGAGACAAAAATAAAAAAATTAAACCTAAAAACTTTATTTTTATTGGATTTTGTTAGTTCGAAAAAACTTGCAAGAAATCCCTCACATATTTTTTTAAAATTTAATTTATTTTTATATTTTAAAGTAAATCATATATATTAAATTATTATCTACATATTAAGTTATTTTTAATTAAATTTAAAATTGTAACTTTATTATTTAATTATTATTATAAATTAAAATAATTAATTTATACTTTTAATAATTATAAAAAATCTCTCTCTCTCTACACACACACACATTTTAAAAAATACGAGAAAATCTGACCCAATTTCAATTCCATTCGAAACGGAGTTTTCCCGTAAAGACAAGTTAGAGTCAAATGAATACTTATGATTCAAAATTAATTAGGTGTGTGCCCGTGCTTTGTACGGTGACAGACGAATGAAAGAGAGAGAAAGAGATAAAGTAAAAGAGAATTGGTGAAGAGAATTTTTTTTTTACTAAAAGGTAAAGTGGAAATTCAAGAAATTGCATTGCTAACATAGGAATCAGTGAACAGTAATGCCTGGAGGGATCCAAAGGTGAAGGGATGGAAAACTGGAAATTGATAAATTGACATTGACTTTTAATGCATTAAAGTTTACAACATAAGTTTAAATTAAAAGTATGTTGTAAATTCAAGCTTGATAAAAAAATAAATTTACTATAATATAATTTATGTTTAAATATTTTTTGTTCAAAAATATGTTAATAAAATGAAATTTATTTGAATAATACTAATCAAAAGTACTTTTACTTATATTGTTTTTGCATAAATACTATCAATGAAAAACTGAACTTTCAAAAGCAACCCATGTGTTGCTTTGAGTTGAAACTCACTTTTGTATTTAAGTCAGGTGAAAAATCTACTTTGAGAAGTAACCAACCATAATAAAAACCTGAGTTTATTGAGACAAAAGTATGTTGGGAAAGCCCAAACAACTATACAAACATAGCCTAAGAAAAACTCCCTAAGTTCTTTTTACTATCCATTATATAAATTCATTTGTCTATCTTAAAAGATAACATAAAAATTATAAAATATAATTAATATCTTTATTTATATTAAAATTATTTTAATTTCTTGATATAACTTTGATTATTTAATACATTTGTATTGAATTTTAAAATATATAAATAAATGGAAATGAATTTTTTATTAAAATATTTAAATAAAAAGGACAGAAAGGAATATAAATTTATAAATACAATAATTAATATTATCTTAAATTATAAAAGAAGTATAAATTTAACATGCCAAAATTTTAGACCTGCAAGATGCATGCAGCACTATCCTATTCCTAATTATGCTGCCTCAAGTTACGTCTCAAATATTCTCATATATAAATGCAGGCTTATATTTTTCAATACCAAAAAATAAATAAATGCAGGCTTATATTCGTTGATGTCCACTCACCCGAGAGACCTAGCCGCTAGGAACCTTCTGATTTCTGAATGTTTATTTCACTGTTACACTACCCTAACTGTCGTGAATCTTTATTTCACTATGACAGTATCCTAACTGTCGTGACTGTACTAGTCACTAGGACCCTTTGATTTCAGAATAGTGTCTTCCCTTTACAATCTTGCAATCTAAGCAAGTTAATACCCTATTACATTTTATTTTTATTTATTGTGCGTATATTGAAAATAAGATCAAAGGATAAAAGAAAACAATGATGAACGTACATATCATTTTTGGGTGTACGAGAAAAAAAGAGGTAAAAAGGAAAAAAAAAAAAGAAGAGAGAAAATGATAGATATGATAAATGATAGAATAAAAAAAATACAGAAAAAGATGGGTAGAAATATGAGGTAAAAATAAAATAAAAAAGAAAATATTGATATAATAATAATAACTCAACAATAAATGTGTATAAGGTTTTAAATTTGTAAACTACCAACTTGATATTGACATTATATTATAAGAAAGTAAAAAACATGATACTATTAGCATACATTATTTCACATTGTTATATTTGTATAATATTTATCATTTAATTTTAATTAATCCTACTGTACTTTTTTTTAACAATTTTAAAATCCTAATGTTAAGAGGTGACATATACTTTAAAATTATGCATATATCTAGCATTACTTCACAAAATATTGATTACAGTGGTGATTTCTATATGCATCTAGCATCCAGTCTTATATTAATGAATGTCTTAAAAGAATATTGATTAAACAATATATAATACATATTATTGAATATTTTAATTACTTAAATATATATAATAATTTTGTGTTGTTAATATCATTAATACTTATTTTTTATTTTTATTTCTTTAATTAGTATCTAGCAATATTCACGTAATAACATATATTTAGTAACCATTAACCTATTTAATTTACTTATTTCATCCTTTGTTTATTTATATATGGAAAATTCTTAGTGGTACAATTTTTTTTTTAATGAAAATTTTGGGTCCGTTTGATTTGCTATAAAATAAGATACTGGACAGCATAAGTGTCGTTGTACCTTGTTCGGTTTAAAAAAGGAAAGAAGATAGACAAAACAAAATCACACTTTTTTGTTACTATAAACTATGGGACAACTTTTTGTCCCAAGTATAAAGTACTTAAAAGATAAAAATACCTATTTCATCTGTTATTTAATAATTATATTTTCTCTATCCTATCACCATCATTATCGCCACCATCACTTTCTCCGTTTCCGTCACTGCCGCTGCGGCCGCCACTGCCACTACCACCATTGTTGTCATTGCCACCACTTCCATCACCATCGCCACCACTACCATCACCATTGTCGCCACCATCGCTACCGTCAGCACCAACGCTACCACTATTGTTATCGTATTAAGATAATTAATATGAATTAGATTAAGATAATTTATATTTAAAAAGATATTATAGTAAATTTCACATTATTTTCTTTGTGTTGTCTATTATCTACGAAATAATGCACATGATAAAAAGTTATTATGTAACTTGAACATTTGTCTTGTACTATTCCGCTTGTGTTGTACCTTAGTGTGTATCAAACGCATTTTTGATAAATAGTGAGAGTAGAGTTGAAAGTGAAACCACACCTTGATTTTATAAAACTACATTGTGATTGGCCATTTTTCTCCTTCTGTAAAAAAAAATGTACGCAATATTTTGTACAAAATAGCAAAATTGTCTATATATTTATTGTGGTTGCTGCAACATGAGCTAAATTTTTAAGTGTTTTGTTTTGATTATTTTGAAAAGATAACGGTTTGTCTTTTAAAAATTATTTTAAAAAATTATAAAAATAAGTATTATTTCTCTAAAAGAAGTTAAATTAAATAATACACACTTGTTTAGTTGGTTCGTAGACTCAAGGAACTGTATGTTGTTGTTTTCTGTTATTATTATAAACATAAATCCGGTGATTAGTGTTTTTTAAGTGTATCATTAAATGATTGGAATGTGAAATTTATTATAAACACTTTTTATATAAATCGAGAGCATTCCTAAACTGGTCCCAATTACCATGAATTCTAATATGCCAATTAATTAAAGGACCTGCGAAAGGAAAAGACAAGTGGAATTCCCAAAAAGATTTGAAATCTTGGTCAAGAGCAACACCACATAATGATCGTGTCGCGTGTTTGTATGATTATAAAGAGAAATTTTATTTTAATATAAAAAAAGGAGAAATTTTATTTATACAATAATTCGATATAACTTTTATTAAATGTATGAGAAGATGAAGAGAGATAAAAAAAAAAATTAAAAATGTTACAAAAAGAGTTTAATTTTATTGTCATACACTATCATTGTAAAAAAAAATTACACTATCAATTAATCAAATATCATTTTGAGTATGATTTTTAAAGTTATTATTAGGGATAATATATTAGTAAGTCTTTGAACTTTCAAGTAATTTTTAATTAGGTCCCTAAACTATAAAAATTTGTAAGTGAGTCCTTAATCTTTTAATTTTTTTTAATTGGGTCTCTGATGTTAAATTACTGTGAATATTTGTTAACTTGGAGGAAATATTCCCTGATAAGGATTCAATTAAAAAAATAGTATAGGGACCTAATTAAAAATTATTTAAAAATTCAGGGACCTACTCAATAGTTTAACCTTATTTTTATTTTTTTTATCTTGATTTTGTCTTTGTTTTATTTTAGAAAAAAGGGGAAATTATAAAAAGGGACAGAGAGCATATTTCAATATTCAAATGCTGTCGCATTATTATTATGTGACTAAGTTACATTTTTGGTCCTCCTATAATTCTCAATCCACGATTTTAGTCTCCTTATTTTTAATTTTGCAATTTTAATCTTCCAATTTTTAAAAATCTTGAAATTTAGATCCCCTTTTTTTAATTTTGCAATTTTAGTTCCCTAAATTTTAAAAACCTTCACTTTTGGTATAATCGTTAAATATTCATCTATTGATTGTTAATGTCTCAATGTTGAATACAACGTGACATTAGTTCGTTAAATATTATCTACCACGTATTTAGTCTAATATCACATCATAATTAACATTGAGGCATTAACAGTCAATGGATGAACATTTAACAGATGGACCAAAATTGGAGATTTTTAAAATTTGAGATATTAAAATCGTAGAATTAAAAATAGGTGCGAACTATTTACTGGTTTTGTCGATGACTAATCTCTGTAGGAGAATTTGACTAACCACTTTTAATGAGGTATTTTCTTCCAACCACCTTTTTTTCATCCACAAGACTCAAACCCAAGACCTTACTGGACTAACATAATGTTAGTAAATAAAATGTTAAACTATTGAGTAGGTCCTTGAACTTTTAGGCAATTTTTAATTAGATCCTTGTATTATTTTTTTAATTAAGTCCTTAATCTTTTGAATTTTTTCTAATTTGGTCCCTAGGGCAAACAACAATCAGACAGAAGTTAACTTCATAGACCAAATTAAAAAAAAATTTAAAAAATTAAGGACTCAATTACAAATTTTTATAGTATAGAAACCTAATTAAAAATTGCCTAAAAGTTCAGGGACCTACTGATGTTTTATCCCTTGTTATTATAGAAGTTAATTAACTTACTATACATGTTAATTTGTGATTAACTGACAATATAAAAAATATTTCTTTTATTAGTGCATTTAAATTAAATTAAATATATAATATAACTCTTTCAAAAAAACACAAAGGGTTGAATATGTTTTTGGTCATCCAAAAATTGATTTTTTTTTAGTTTTAGTCCTAAGAAATTTTTTTCTTTGAATAAAGTCCTTCAAATATTAAAAATATCCTAATTACATCCTATATTAAACTCTGTTTAACTTTTTTGTTAAATGATGGTCACATTAACATCACAATCACCATTAATTTGCTGATATGACCGTCCAAGTCAATTGTTATATCCAGGTCAGATTGGTAACATATTTTTTGAATAAGATTATTACATGTTTAGCCCTAAACCATAGATTTTTTTTAACCTTAAAGCAAAAGTTATTACACGATTTTTTATTAAAAATTATCACTGGACACTTCAGGTAATAAAATACTTTACTTGAAAGCTGATGTGACCATTATTTAACAGAAAAATTAAACAAAATTCAGCACAAAGATCTAATTAGAGTATTTTTAATATTTGAGGGACTTTATTTAATTTTTTTTCTAAGAACTAAAACAAAAACAAACCAATTTTTTGAAGACTAAAAACATATCTAACCAAAACACAAAACATGATATTATTCACGATTTGCACTTTCCAGCATTTTGTTTGTTATATATCTATCATCCCCAAAATGTTGAAAATTACGGGTTGATTTATTTTAACAAGTCAGAGTCCCTTCCGCAAAACAGCTTTAATGTTGACCTTCCAAATCAAACATTAAAGAAACACAGAGCAGATTTGGAATGTTAACCATCCAGATCAAATATTGTATAAAAAGTTAATAAAACAGGTCCTACCGGGAGTCGAACCCAGGTCGCTGGATTCAAAGTCCAGAGTGCTAACCACTACACCATAGAACTGATTCTTGCTGTTAGACCGATACTTTAATAAGTTTCTTTATTGTATCACAGTCCTTCCTATATTAACCGAGCAAAATGAAATAAGTAGACAAACCTTATTTTTAATCATTTTTAAAATATGGTTAAATTAATTAGTAGGTCTTTTAATTATTTGAAAATTTTTAATTAGGTCTCTAAATTAAAAAAAATTATAATTGAGTCATTGATTTTATAAAATTTTTGTAATTAAGTCCTTAAAAGTATTTTATGCTGGCTTGAAACTGCCAGAAAATAATAATTTGGGATGGTTTTAAAAATCTAGAGACTCAATTAAAAAAATTACAATATGAAGGACATAATTACAATTTTTTTAGTTTGGAGATAAACTATTTTAATTTAAATATTGATTTAAAAATCATTTGTATAAAAAAAATTACAAATAAATTAATTTAGGTAAAAACAAATAAACATTTAAGGTCCCTTAAACATGAGACTTTCAAACCTTTATACACACAATAAGAGGAATTTGTTTCAATAACTCTAAGCTTTTTTGTCCATCTAATGATCTCAATAAATTGAATGGTGACATAAATCCAATTGTTAGATGTAACAATCGTAGGGAACATTACCATAACTACGCCTAGATTTTTAAAAGCATAGCGATTTTAAAACACAAACCAATTAGCGTTCATAAAGCAAAAACCACAATTAAATAACTTATTACATCTACTCACATGGTCATTTGTTCAATATAAAAACACAAAATACAAAGCATCTGACACACAAAGGGTGCTGTACAAACTCCAAAACGAAAGATCCATGCTTTACCAACCACTTATCTTCAACCTAGATTTAAATATATTCCCTTAAGTATCATATTGACTTTATTTTGTTGGATCTCAACTTCTTTATTGAGAATAGTCAATAAAGTATGTGCTTTGGTTTTTCTTTTGATCAATGACAATTGTTTAGTTGTAGGAATCCTTTTGAATTCCTCAATAAATGTAGAACTTGTCTTTTGTTAAGAGCTAGAATATTGTCAATAAAATTCTTAGAATCAACTTAGTTAAGAACAATGTTATTGTTACCAATTGAAGCAAAGAAACGAGGTGGTAAACTTCAAAGATGAAAGGTACAAGGCAAGGACTTACACAACATTAATAGAATACAACTAAACTTCAAGTCAAACATGTAATAAGAACAATTTCACAAACTCAAAGTGACAACCACCACATTTCCATGTTACCTACAAGAGAAATCCTACCAATATTGTGAAAATTTGTTTACATCGAAAAGGTTAAGTCGTCATATACAGATGGATGCTTTAAGATTTAACAAGTACGACCTTTAGAAAGCTTGAGTAAACCGGATTTGTGAGAAAATTCTTAGTATGTTTTGTGGTTGTAGTTCTCTTCCACATCAGAAAAGAATTATTATTGGTAATATAGTGTGGTAGTGTGAAAGAACATGTCTAGGAAAGTTTTAGCTAAGAAAGACTTGGTATTTAAGTGTATTCATTGGTGACTCACCTCTCTTTGCTAGGAACTTACTTAGTATATTAGTTCACGGTCTATAGTCATTATTTCATTACACAATATTATTCATGATGGAAATTTTTACAAACTGGTTCAGATGAAAATTCTTTGGTGTAAAATCGTGGCGACAAACTATAATATAAAGAAGTCCAAAAGGAATAATTTCTTCATGTGAAAATTGAAGATAAGGGCAATTTTGAGAACAAACAATTGTCTAGATGTAGAGCGATTAGGACTTTTTTATACCAATATGAGACAGAAGAACATCTGATCTTAAGACTAGGGATAACTCAACCATCTACGAAGGAGATAAAGACGATGTAAAGACAAAGAGGGATGTGACTTTAGAATTAGATAGTGAAGTAAAGAAATTGTACTCTTAACTTTCCTAAATATTAGTGAATTTCAAGGACAAAATTCCTAAAAAGAGGTGTGAATTATAACACCTTCAATTTTATTGTGTTATTTTTCTATTTTTTTAATATTTTTATAAAAACGATTGGATAAGGATCTCAACATTCTAAGGACACAATTAAGTTTTGAATGTTTGTTAAAACCAGGGTTGCGATGGGACGACGAAAAATATGTTTATAAACTGGGAGTCGCCACCAATATTATTTTAGGAAAAAACATTGGAAAAACCTTTGAAAAGAGAATAATCTTCGAAACCAGATTTTAGGTTCGAGAGTTAATTACATGTAAGGAATGTATTAACACCCTACAATGTCCATCATAAAGACGATTACCTCTAATTAATGAAGCAAATTATTAATAACTTTTAAAATATTTATCTCACCCAAAAATATTTACAAAAAAAAAGAGAATTTTATTTATTAAAAAAATTAGTTTTTTTTAATCTTGAAATGATTAAGTTTTAATTTTTTTGAGATCGATAAAAGTGGTCCCCTGTTCCTACGTATCTCCCGGTGCAATGGAGAATCAAACTCACGTAATTCTTTTGTAGAAAATATTTGTGTGTGGTCATTTTTTTAATTTTATGTTTATTAAATTTTAGAATTTCTGAACCGTCACGGCTCATATGTTCTAAAAACAGAATTAACAGAGGCATACATCTAAGTGAATCCATTAGAACATTTTAAAATTTTGATTTAACATTTTTATTTTGTAGTGATTTGATTTTGGTTTAACATATTTTATTGTTGCTTTAGAGAAGATTTTTAAGACATCAATCTGTCACAGCTTGTGCCCCAAAATCTCATTATTAAGAAGGTGTCACATCCAATTAATCTTTTTTCTATTCAAGATTTTGTTATTATCAAATTTTAATTTAATTGTAAAAACTTTATTTAGTTAATATTTATTTTCTTCTTATTATAAATAAATTTTTATGGTTCTTCATCTAGAAAAGAGATTTAAGATAACAAGTTGTCCCAAGTTACGTCTTTTAACCTTACGATTAAGAGAATGTCGCATCTAGATAATTGTTTCTCTATTAAAGATTTTGTTATCATTTTATATTATAAAAATTATATATTTGTTGGTGTTTATAATTATAGATAATTGTCATTTTTTGTTTGATTAAATTTTGATGTCAATAGTTATAAAGTATTTTATTTTTAAAGGTCTTAGAACTACCTAGTTTTCACAACTTGTGTCCTAAGAATCTTAAGGATCAAGAAAATGTACATCCAATCAACCCCCCCCCCCCCCTCCCGCCCCCCTTTTTAAAAAAAATAAAATTTATTATTATTGTAATTTCATTTTTATTTTCATGGTTATTATCACTATTTAAGACTTAGCTTATATAAATACATGAAAACCATTTTAAAGTATTTTGATTTGAACTTGATTTGCCTGAATATTATTACTTTTAATTTTGACGTATTTTTTTTATTAAATTGTGAACCTGATGAACCCCAAAGTGGATCTTACTTTTCAACACCTCAAATTTTCCCAAATTAGATCCACAAAAATAGAATTTGAAGAAAAAGAGAACATGGAAAAGAAAAAGAATGGAGGAGACGCTACAATCAATTCATGATTGATGAGTCAATGAGGATTCGTCACAAAGAAATTGTTCTTTAATAAGAATCTAATGGTTTAATCCTAGAACCTAGAGAGAACACTTTCTTAGCAAAAATGCTTTCAATTCCTTAATTCATCAAAAGTGTCTACCAAGTACCCATAGGAACCTATTTACACTAACACTAAAAATAAGGCCTAAATACTAACAAGCCCAAAACAAGTCATAATAGGTTCAAACATAGTCAACTAAAAAAATAAAAGCTAATAACTCCACTAAAGCCCAACAAAGGCCTAAAATAAAAGTGCTCAAAAAATGTAAGAAAATCTTAATTTAAAACTTGGCTCAAATATATTATCTTTAAGGTTCCAAGGCCCTCTTCTTCCTTCCCCATGAATGTGTTAAGCCTCTTGCCAAGTTCCTCTTGAATCTTCCTTCTCCTTCCTCTAGTCATAGGACCTTCCATGTCTATCTATTCTTTCTTGAAGTCCTTGGATAGTCCTCTACCATCCCTTCTTTCTTGAAGAGAATTTGTCCTCAAATTTGAAGTATGGGTACCTACATCACAAAAAGACAAGTCACTATCATTGAAACTATTAGTCCCACCAAAATCAAGAGGCAAGTCAATTTTGTAGGCATTGTCATTAATGCGCTCCAATACTTGGAAAGTGTAACACCGTAAGGGGTATTATCGTAACTAGGTCTAGATTTCTAAGAACGAAAAAAAACCTTAAAAAGATAGAAACAACAAACAAATGCTACTCATAAGTATAATTAGATATTATATACGGACAATACAATAAAAAAGCATACATGTCTATTACAACTCATCTATCACCCAAAGGTGTCGTAAAATATAAAGAAGAATACAAAAACACAACGTAAACTAGGCTACGTCTTCTTGCATGTGACTCCAACCTCCATCTGCACATGTCTTCACCTGTATTTTGAAAAAGGGGAAACTAAAGGAGTGAGACATAATGTCTCAGTGAGTGCTCTAAGGGTTCTATGGCTAGCTCTACTCGAACAACCTTCATCACTTATCTCTTATGGCTTTAGTCTTACTAGGTCACTAGGTCTCTCATAATTCTCCATACCTATGGTCAAGTTTACACCTTTCAACAACAATACTTCTTGTTAACTCTTTTCTTATTCTCACAACTGTTATACAAGCTTAATATCTCATTGTCAACCTAAGAACTCATCCTCATTACTTATATTTTCTTACCTAAAACCCTCTTTAGTATTTAAACCCTTCATGTTTAGATTTTACTCTTCTTCCTTTTGATATTCAAAGTTGTCTCTAGGGGTCAAGTCTAGGGCTACAGACATTCTAAAATACCCTTGACACTCAATTAACACTTTCATTGATACTTTCATTTTGTTCTCTATTACTCGTCTCATACCTTTCTATTATGTTGTATGGGAACTCACCCTTTCTCTATCTCTGTCATAACTATTATTATCCAACTATAACCCTCATAACATTATCCTAGGGCTAGCCTCTCACATATCCATAAGGTAGCAAGACAAACCTAATTACAAGCATGCATTTATTTCAAATCCTTTGCAGAGTAACTAGACATACACCACATTTCGTTTTATGAAACAGGAACAATAGACGTGCATAATATGATCGCATATCCATAACTTTGACATTTCATCAGAAGAAACAATTACATTTTCACATGTGTACACACTACATCAATTGCTCATAAAGAAGGTCACACAGACTTCACATAGTTACAACGTAGCACACTTCAATATATCACACTACAACAAGATGCATATGCATGCTATGTTCCTAAACCACTACTCATGCACATATGGTACCAACTTAAACTTTTCGGAAAGTAGACTAGGAGTAAATGCACGACCATAAGAAGTGTCATTGGTATCGATGCCCTCGGCTTTCGCACCCTCAACTAGTATGATATCCCCCGACGATTAGTCAGGGTTACCCAATTTTGCCAGTACGCCCCGGCTCTATGGGATCAACATGGACTATTGAAGTTTTTCTAATCGGATAACCCCTAAGGCTAGGGTTAGACAACCCATCATAGCCTCCACTAGCCAGATTCCTACATACTTTCTTCATCACATAACTCAAATGTTATGATGCATGATTATATACAATGCTTACCGTTTTTCATAGACTTTTATCATGAAACATTGGCACAATTTCATATCACATTCAGTTTTCTCAAAGCAAATAACAATTTCACAATATAAACTCAATAAGGCATAAAGAAAGAAGCAACGATGAGTTAAAAACTACAAAAGGGAGTTCACAGGCAGAAAAACGGAATAGCCAAGGTCATGCCTGCCAAGTAGGCTAGGAGGGCCGCCTAGCGGGTCACGATCAGACTCACCTCGTTTGGCAGGCAGTGCTGTTGCCCAGCGCCAGCACGGAGTCTAGTTTTTGAAAAAGTCGCCTAGTGGCTATCTAATCTCGCCGGGTGAATCCGAGGTATGAATTTTGATTTATTTTTCCTACTGTCTTTGGTTTCTAACTGTTCCAAAATAAATAATTAAATATTTGATCACTTCTTCTACCTTAATAATTAGTTAATCTAATCTATAATCTCCTCATTCAGTCACAATCCCCTCTAAACCCATCAAATCCCTAAACTTAGGCATAAGGAGGGGGAAAAGATAAATAGATAAACAAGCACAACATAAAGGACAATGAAGGGCACGGGGGAGAACACTTACCTTTAGGGACATATAAGGCTGAGTTCTAGGGCTTGGGTTCTTCGGTTTCTATTTGTCATCTTTCTCTTCCTTTTCTTCTTCTTTCTCTCCTTATTCTCTCTACCTTTTTTCTTGTTTTATTTTGTGACGGCTAAACCTAATTCTCCTTCCCTATTCCCTTCTTATAACATGTGGGTGGGTATGTAACTTAGTGGACTTTAGTCCCCTATTGGGCCCTAGATGCTCTTTTGGGTTCTATGATAACATTCATACTAATTTCTAATACTAAGGTATTAATAACAATAATAATAATAACAACAACAACAATAATAATAATAACAACAACACAACACAATAATAATAATAATAATGATGATGATGATGATGATGATAAGAATAATTGCTACTACAACAACAGTAAATATAATATTAATAATAATAGGAACAATCATAATAAGAAATATAATAACAATAACTCTTAAGACATCTTTTGTCTAATAACACAAGGGAAGGGTCCTACTAAGAGCTATCTTGTGATTTATTTTTAGTACATGAAATTTGGAGTGTTACAGAAAGAACCATCTCCCCTTTCTTGAAGCTCAGATTTCCTCTTAGAAGGAAACCTTTCCTTCCTCAAGTGTACCTAAACCCAATCACTAGGCTCAAACACCATCTTCTTCCTCCCTTTGTTTGCTTGTTTTGCATATTGTTCCATCTTCTTCTCAATTTGAGCCTTCACCTTCTCATGAAAGTTCCTAACAAAAGTGGCTTTAGAAAGCCCATCTCTATTCATCATAGAAGAAATGTTAGGCAATGGCAACAAATCAAGAGGAGATAAATGGTTAAAACCATAAACAACCTCAAAAGGAGAATGAAAAGTAGTAGAATTAACAACCTTGTTATAAGCAAACTCAACATGTGGTAAACATTCCTCCCAAGTTCTCAAAATTTTCTTAACAAAACACCTAAGGAGTTAAGATAAAGTTCTATTGACCATCTTCGTTTGGCCATCCGTTTGAGGATGACAAGTAGTAGAAAAGAGAAGCTTAGTACCAAGCTTTCCCCACAAAGTCTTCCAAAAGTGGCTTAAGAACTTGGAATCCCTATCTGACATAATGCTTCTAAACAATCCATGTAAGCACACTATCTCTTTAAAGAACAAATCTGCCACTGCACAAGCATCATCCACTTTGTGGTATGGTATGAAATGAGCCATCTTTGAGAACCTATCAACCACAACAAAAATGGAATTTCCCCCCTCTTGGATCTTAGGAGACCAAGCACAAAATCCATGGATAAGTCGATCTAAGGGAAGTTAGGAATAGGTAATGGAGTATATAATCCATGATGCACGACCCTGGATTTAGCCTTTTTACACACTAAGCACCTATCACAAATTTTATGCAGATCATGCTTCATATGTGGCTAAAAGAAATGTTCATGCAAAATGTCCAAAGTTTTAGCAACCCTAAAATTTCCCATCAAACCACCATCATGAGCTTCTCTAACTAACAACCCATGCAAGGAACTCTTAGGCACACACAATCTTTTATCTTTAAAGAGAAATCCATCATGCCTAAAAAATCTATTATAAGCAACTTTTTCAGACAAAGCACACAAATTAGAGAAGTCATCATCACAAACATACAACTCCTTTATGTGATCAAACCCAAGCATCTTAGTCTCAAACATGGAGAGGAAAGAATACCTCCTGGAAAGTGCATCGGCTACCACATTAGCCTTGTCTTGCTTATGCTTGATCACATAAGGAAATTGTTCCAAAAACTCCACCCACTTGGCATGTCTCTTGTTGAGCTTGCCTTGGCCCTTTAAATGGTTAAGGGATTCATGATCACTATGTATCACAAATTCCTTAGGTAAAAGATAATGTTGCCAAGTTTGCAAAACTTTCACAAGTGCATACAATTCTTTATCATATGTGGAGTAATTCAAATGAGCACCTGTCAACTTTTTACTAAAATAAGCAATGGGATGCCTTTCTTGCAACAACACACCCCTTATCCCCACATTAGATGCATCACATTCAATCTCAAAAGATTTAGCAAAATTAGGCAAAGCAAGAGTATGTACATGTATTATTTTATCTTTCAAGCTATTAAAGGCCTCCTCTAGTTCACTCCCCCACTTAAACCCCACATTTTTCTTTACAATTTCATTTAAGGGGGAAGCTAGTGTGCTAAAGTCTTTCACAAATTGCCTATAGAAACTAGCCAACCAATGGAAACTCCTCACCTCGCTCACATTTTTAGGTGTGGCCAATCTCTAATAGCTTTTACCTTTTCCTCATCAACTTGCACACCTTTAGAACTCACAACAAAGCCAAGGAACACTACTTGTTTAGTGCAAAATGTGCATTTGTCCTTATTGGCATACAAACTCTCTTTCCTAAGCACTTCCAAGACACTCCTAATATGGCCTAAATGATCATCCAAAGTGTAAGACACAAAGATAACACAAGGAAGGGGGGGGGGGGAGCGTTGAATTGTGTTATATAAAATTTTCGCAAAACCTTGGTAAAAGACATATCGTTTGAAAGATAAGATCAAAATGATTTTCAAAAATGTTTTAAAAGACAGATGAAAGTTGAAAGACAAATTGTAAAGCTCACAGGATTTATACTAATTCGTCTCACCCCAGAGACTACATCCAGTTCTTGGCAACAACCAAGTTTCACTAACTTTTTCAAGTTACAAGTATTCTTTCCACAAGCCTTTTCAAGCTCAACCCAAGTAGTCTTTTACTTGCCTCTCCAAGTAAAAACCCAAGTATTCTTTGAATCAAAGCCTTTTCAGGCTTCCACCAATCTTGTTAAGAAAAAGGTTTACGTGTGAGTTACCTCATTGGGTTTAACGTCTTAACAGACGAATATACAATGAAGTATAAAAAGAATTTTACAATCAGAAAATATACAAGAGTCTTTTCTTTTCTCAAAGAGTTATGATTTTTCAGAAACAGCAGCCACTATAACAACAACTCGAAGGAGGTATCTTCTTCTATTTATATGCTTCTCTAAAAGTATCTGTTGAATGCTTTGCAGAAGATGGCCTTCGTCTCATGAAGAGAGTCGTTGGAGTATTAAATGCAGCATTTAATGCCTTTCACCACCTTGTCATATGATAAGATAAAGCAGTTTGCTTATCTTTTCTATTATTGTACTCAATCTTGTAGCAGTTGTCATGTCTGTTTTTCTGTTCTGACATTCGCACACATATTCCTTCTTTTTCGCTGACTTTTCTCGAGAGTAAGTATGTAGGCTTTATACGTTTCGAGGTAGCTTACGCTCTAATTGATGTGCAGATCATTTTAGAACGTTGTCATTGTTTGTAAGATTTATTAGTTACGAGATTTATCTAATCAAAAGATAATACGATATTCATTTTAAAACCATCAGACGATTACTTGCGAACGAATGATCAGACGATTATGTAAGGACATATATCACTTAACTATTTGTTATTATCAAAATATTTGAGGGTTATAGATTCGTCCTTTGTCTTAACACAAAGTTAAGCTATATATCAAAATATCATCAAAATAGACAACCACAAACTTTCCAATGGAATGTCTTAACATATGATTCATAAGTCTTATGAAAATGTTAGGTGCATTGGTTAGGCCAAAAGGAATGACCAACTGCTCGTACAATCTAAACTTAGTTTTGAAAGCGGTTTTCCACTCATCACCTTCTTTCATTCTAATTTGGTAGTAACCATTTTTCAAATCTATTTTGGAGAAATAACAAGAACCATGCAACTCATCCAACAAATCATTAAGTCTAGGTATTGGATGTCTATACCTCATGGTTATGTTGTTGATGGCTCTACAATCCATGCAGATTCTCCATGATCCTTCCTTTTTTGGCACCAAGATAATGAGCATAGCACAAGGGCTTAAGCTCTCTGTCACCCATCCTTTTTGCATCAACCCTTCCACTTACTTTTGAATCTCTTTAGTTTCTTTCGGATTGCTCCTATATGCTGGTCTATTAGGAAGTGAAGCTCTCAAAATAAGGTCAATTTGGTGCTCAATTCCTCTTAAGGGAGGTAAGCTATAAGGAATGTCTTTAGGAAAGACATCCTCAAACTCCTTCACAAGGCTTCAATACCCAAAGGCAAAGTTATAGCAATGGAAGACAAACACAAATCATGTGGCATTAGCATAAACATAGGTTGCCTTGCAAGCATAACTCTTTTCACCTTTTTAGCTTTCATAAACAAGCTCTCTACTTTTCTCTCAACTATTTTCTCACTTTTCTTTTACTTTTCACTCTTTTCTTTCTTTTTATTCTTTTTGTTTTTCTCCATCTTTTTGTATTTCTTTCTCTTCTTTTCTCTCTTGTTCTCTTTTCAATCTCATTTTTATTTGGTCCTCACAAACCCCACTTGGAGACAAAGGTGTGAGGGTGATCTTTGTTCCTGTATATACAAAAGAAAATTATTATCTACTTTACTAGATAATATTTGGACACATCCAACTTAAAAGGAAAAAGGGTGAAGAAGGATGAAAGCGAGAAAGATTTGGAAAGTTCAAAGTGCATTTTATTAATAACAGATACATGAAATGTCCTAAAGCCTTGAGCAATAGGACTTACAATGTTATTTTCAAAATCATGAAAAATTTAGTGATCTCTTGGTTCAAAACCGTCAGTTGCTGGACCCTCCATGACTAAGGGGTGGATTATTTCTTGGAAGTCTTGAGTAATTTTTCCTCTCTTCAATCCATTTTCTACCCTTTCTCCAATAATCACCATATCAGCAAAGTTTGAAGATACGCATCCAATCATCATATCATAGAAGGGATGTTGGAGCGTATCTACGAACATAGCAACCATCTCCTTATTTGATAATGGTGGTTCAACTTGTGCAGCAAGTTCCCCCCACCGCTGAGCATACTCCTTGAAGGTCTCCGCATCCTTCTTTACCATGTTTCGCAATTGAAGCCTATCAGGAGCCACATCAATGTTATATTGGTATTGTTTGAGGAAAGCATTTGCCAAGTCTTTCCAAGAGTGGATATGAGTAGGCTCAAGGTGCATGTACCAGCTCAAAGCTGCCCCGGCCAGGCTGTCTTGAAAGAAATGGATTAGCATCTTATCATCATGAGCATGAGATGCCATCTTCCGACAATACATTGTCAAATGCCTCTTGGGGCAAGTAATTCCCCCATACTTTTCAAATTCTGGCACTTTATATTTCGGGGGAATCACTACATTTGTTACTAGACACAGTTTAGCAGCATTCCCCAAATCGTAGCTTCCCACCCCTTCAATAGCTCTTATCCTTTCTTCTAAAGTCTCAAACTTCTCCTTGTCTGAAAAGTTTCCAACAAAAGCCTTAACAGTGTGGGCAATTGGGGATGTATGATTGGTTGATGTATGGGTATTTATTTGAGGCCGGATAGTGTTTGGGGCATTCAGTATAGGAATAACAAGGTTAGTGTTTGATGGGTTAGTGGCTGTTGGTGGAATATAATTGGGGGGAAGGCTATACAACGGGAATGGTTGAGCTTGGTTTTCTTGGGAATGACTGGTTTGAGGATGGAAAGGATAAATTGTGGCAGGATTAATCCTTTGATACTGCACAGACGTTGGATAGAAGTTTGGTGGATAAGAGACTTCATCATCATTCTTCACTAGAGTGATCTCATTAGCTTTCTTTTCAGCTATAGACTTCAACGTTTCCATGATTTGAGCCATCTGCTCTTTCAGAAGGTTTATGTCATTCCTCATTTCCTTTTGAGCTTGTTCTAATTCATCCATGATTTTTGACTGAGCGCGGGTCCGATAAGGATACCGAGGAACCAACTTATTTTTCTTTTTCTTTTACTGTGTAAAAAAATGTATATGAGTATGATGATTTTATTTTTCAGAATTTCCTAGTAACAAGAAAGAATGATATGCATGATGCTACTTATTTATTTATTTATTTATTTACAAAGGAAATGGTTTCTAAGATGAGATGATGATGCTATTTTTATTTTACAGAAGAAATGGTGAATGGGATGTGATGTTATATTTTTCATTTTGATAGGATGAAGAAATGATGAATGAAATTGAATGCTATTTTTATTTTTCCTTGAGTGAAAATAATGAGATGACATGTTTATATTATGAATGAGAAGACATGCTATATTTTATATTGTTTGGGGTAGAGTGAATGAAATGAAGATGACATATATCTTTTTCTTATGAACAATAATGTGGTTTTTTCTGCATGAAATGGATGGTGAAAAGAAAATATAGTTATGATTTTTATGAAAAATACATATTTTATTTATATGCAAGGGTGGAATGATATTATGTTTTTACATTTATTTATGAAAAAGAACTAGAAATGATGATTTTTTATTTTATTTATTTAGATGAGATGGATGGAATGGTGATGGATGAGATGATGTTGCTATATTTTATTTATAAAAAGAAATGATGAAATGAGAATGGTATACATTTTTATTTAGATGCAATGGATGAAAAGGTGATAGATGTAATGGTGATGTCAAAGATAAAATGATGATGCTATTTTTATTTTTATTATTTTTGTAGGAAATGCCCCACTTATGTTTTAGGCACGCCTCTGAGTGAAAACCCTCTACCCTATAAGTCAAAAGTGTTTAAAATGTGAGCCTTACCAATGGATGGTCATTCTAATACTAAAGGTCTTTCGGTCTCTAAAGTTCAGTACTCGCATCGGAATGTGACCACAGATAGGAAGTGCATCCTAAATGCAGGCATTCACGAATAGAGTCACGCCCTAGCTGAGACTTTCATGATAACCAGATAGGAAGTGCATCCCAAATGGTACCACTACTCGCCTCTTTCCTATCTCAATTTGCACTCAGGCCTGGGTGTAGGACCTCACTCATAAGTGTGTGAAAAGAAGTGTAGGCGTGGTGTGTGAAAGGCGCAAAACAAATGAATAGCAAATATAATATACATGGTCATCTACCTTAGGGTTCAAACCAAGCAATCATATATACAAGTATTAACAATCATGATAATCAAATAATCAAACATACAACAGAATAAAATACAAAAAGAATAGGAGTGAAACAAATAAAGAAGAAGCTATCAGTCTTGCACATTTAATCATGTTAGGCTTGACTCTCTAAACGTCCCCAGTGGAGTCGCCAGCTGTCGCAACCGGGGTCACGACCGGATGGCGAAAAAGAATTAAAAATCAGAGGAGTCGCTACCAAAGTTTATTAAGGAAAACCTTGGAAAAACCCTTCAAATGAATATGGTCTGTGAAACCAAAAATGGGTTCGGGAGTCGATTACGTGTAGGGAAGGTGTTAGCACCCTACGACGTTCGTCGTAAAGACGGTTACCCCTAATTAAACGTGCAAAAAGGATAGCTTCTAAAGTATTTATTTTACCCCTAAAAAGAAAATGTCTTTATTTTATTTTTAGAAGAAAACATTTTTATTTTTATAAAGACATTAATTTTTTATTTTTGTTGAGATCGACAGGGGTGGGCTCTTGCTCCTACGTATCCTCAGGTGTAATGAGGAATCAGACTCACGTAGTTCTTTGGGTAGAAAATTGTTTTGTTGGTTGATTTTTTTTATTATTATATTTATTTTATTTTTAGTATGGTAAAGGCGCACTCAATAACCAAATTAGAAGTGCATCTAAAGTAGTCATCAATATGCCTTTTATGATTTTTATAATAGTCAAATAGGAAGTGCATCCAAAGTGAATATTATTAAAACCTTTATTAAAATATTTTATTTATTAATATTATTATTATTATTATTTAAAAAAAAGAATGATAATCAAATAAGAAGTGCATCTTAAATGATTAACATTAAAACTTTAATAATGTCCAAATAAGAAGTACATCCTAAGTGGGCATTACCAAGTTTAAGTATTTTATTTAAAGAGAATTTATTAGTCAACAAATCATTAATTAGTTCCTATTGAAAATAAAATTCTATTGAAAACAAAAGTCAAAAGCTGATTTGAAAACTTTTAGTAAACAAGTGACAACGTTATTTTGATTGCTAGCAACTAAAGTATTTTAATTATTAAACTCTTTTTTTTTATTATTATATAACCATATCATTTTCATTTGTCTTTTAGTCGCATGCTTTAAGTCTCAAAGTTCATAGGTACAATAACAAGAAAAAAACCGAAGCAATACGCGACACGTCTTTTTTTTTTTTTTTATATATATAAAAGAAAGAAAACGGATATATGGTGGGACAATTTATTTTTCTTTCTTAATGAACTCTTGTGAATGGGCCGGGCCCACCGTCGAATACCATGCTGGGGTGAGGGGGTAAACCTCCTTATGCCACTTCAGTTTTGATTTTACACAACATCTAAGCTTCCTAGCGAAGCTCCTGTGCAGCAGCGGTGCAGATCTGGGTTACGGATTCTGAATCGAATGGAGGCAAGAGAAAATATTTCGTTTCCTCTCCAGTTTTTCCAGTCACAGAACAAGAGCAGCATTGAGACGAAACCGACATGATAAGGCAACACTAGAACCATGTGTCGGAGACGCGACAGAGCATTGTGGCGATGGTTCGCGAAAACGATTTGCGGTGGGGAGGCGTGAAAGCTACGAATGGCGGGGACACAGAGGACAAAGGTTTGACAGAGGTGAAGGATATGGTGATATTCATTGAAAATTATTTGTCTCACACTAACTCATAGCAGAGGAGGATTATTTTGTTTTGTGTTCTGTTTAACATTATTATGGTGAATCTGAGATTGTGCTCTTGGTGTCTAGAGGATTTTAATTATTAAATTTGCATGTGTAAGAACAAGTGAATAGTGTGTGCGTATTTGAGTATTGTTGTGATCTTTGGAAGAAAACGAGCATGCATTGCATCTGTGTAAAAAAAAAAAAAAAAAAACAGTGCACTTAATGTATGAACTATACAATTCCTGTGATTTTAATTGCAGATTGATATCAGTGCCTTAGTATATGAATGTATCACTTGTGCTTTTAGAATAAATCTACTTATGACTAGCAAATTGGACGAGTGAGATTAATTTGAGAAAGCGTTGTGTTTATATTACGAATATACTATGAACTTGAGTCGTTTCACAGATCCGTAATTTCAACATATTGGACAAAAGTGAAAATCACTAAGTCACGTGAAAAGATTCAATCATACAGTAAGAACAAGTGTTTGAGTAGATCATAGGGATATAAGACCTCACGTGATTATAAACAACAACGGAGTATGCAAAAGAAAAGGTGAGGAATACCTTCGTATCTTCTTCTACCACAATTTTGTACTCAACACTTCTTCGTTTTTCTTCTCCTCCTACTGCTTCTTCGTCCTCTTCTTTTTCTTTTTCTTGTTCCTTTGTTTTTCGTTTCTCTCTCCCGCACTATTCCCCGATTTCTAAAAATGACGTCCCCCCTCTCAAAGTTTCCCTAATGCTTTATTTATACATTGTAGACTTCCAATGAGACTTGCTCTGCAAGTCTCAGCAGCTTGCTCTGCAAGCTTCCTTTTATGGGCTTGATGTATTTTGTTTCGTGGATGGGCTTAACTATGTTGTTAGGCCTAACTTATTTATATATTTAAATCGGATATGGACCTCAAAAAAAAAATATTATTATTTATTTACTTATTTTTATTTTGTTTTATTTTATTTATTATTATTTTTATTTTATGAATTACCCGGATAAAATTGAGTGTTCACAGCTGCCCCTCTTTACTTAGTCTTTACTAGATAATATGAATAACTGAGTGTTTTTTATATTGTCGTAGTAAAGAATAAGTAAAGACATCAACTCCAATTTTATTTAGATTTCAAAGCAAGAACAAAGGGTGTGAATTTTCAATGATTTAAAGAAAGAGGATACGAGCGCCCAAGAAATTTAAAACAAAGGGCATGAGCACCCGAGAAATGTAAAAACAATGGGCACGAGCACCTGAGAAATGTAAAAGCAATGGGCACGAGTACCCAAGGAATTTAAAAACAGAGGGCACGAGCACCCAAGAAATTTAAAAAAAAAATGGGCATGAGCACCTTAGAAATTCAAAAACAATGGGCACGAGCACCCGAGAAATGTAAAAACAATGGGCACAAGCACCCGAGAAACGTAAAAAGAGTGGGCACGAGCACCCAAGAAATTTAAAAGCAATGGGCACGAGCACCTGAGAATTTAAAAAGAAAGGGCACGAGCACCCGAGGAAATTTAAGACAAAGGGCACGAGCACCCAGCATAAAAAAAGCAACGGGCACGAGCACCTGAAATATAGATGTGATGGGCACGAACACCCAGAAGAATGCACAAGGCATGAGCACCCACGAAATTTAAAAGCAAAAGACACGAGCACCCAAAATGTAAGATGCAGTGGGCCAAAATGTAAGATGTAATGGGCACGAGCACCCAGCATGAATAAAAGTAACGGGCACAAGCAGCCAAAAATATAGATGTGATGGGCACGAGCACCCAAGATGTAAGATGCAATGGGCACGAGCACCCAAAATTTTAAAAGCAAAGGGCACGAGCACCCGAGAAATTTAAAACAGAAGGCACGAACACCCAAGATGGAAAAGTAGAGGGTACGAGCACCCAAAATGTAAGATACAGTGGGCACGAGCACTCAGCATAAAAAAGCCACGGGCACGAGCACCCAGAAATATATATGCCTAAATAGGCGAACAAAAGCCTAAGCCATCATGGAAATGCAGATAACCTAGATGAGCTGAAATGAATGCAGGTGGCCTAGATAAGCCAATATAGATGCAAGTGGCCTAAATAAGCCGATAATGAGTGCAGGTGGCCTACACAAGCTGATAATTTATGATTGTAATGCATGATGATGCACATTATATAAGAGAACTTTTGAATTTCAAAAGGAGGTTTTCCTAGATTTCCAAAATTCCTGGTTCCTTTAATTCAGTCTGAATTCATGGATGAGCTAGAACTCGCTTCTTTGAATGGCATGAATCTTCTGGTATTACAACATCTGAATTATTGATTGATTCCCACATTGTCAAGGTACATCACTAAGGATTCACCCTGCTTCTCATGATTTTGAACTTTGATTATTTTTTGTCAATATTCATTATTTATAAAATGGCACTTTGAACGAGGAAAGGTAGAAACTGTAGGTATTTGGAAGCAGAATGGACGTTGACTGTTTAAAAGGAGACTAAAGACGACATGAGGTATGGTTGACCCATTTTGGATGATAGGATGACATTAGAATTGCCCCTATTTGATGATGGGACGGAGTAAAAGATGAAACCATTGCCCCAGTCTATAAAGGGAAATAGATGGGACGACAAGTGAAGGAATTGCCCTTGTTTAAGTTTAAGGGGTGAAATTTATAGAGGAAATGGTTCCAGTGTATGGTGGAACGACACATGGATTGCCCTAGTTGAGAGGGTGAAACAAAGTGAGAGGAAAGACTCTAGCTTGGAATGAAACTAATGGAATGACACATGGATTACCCTAATTAGATTCCCAAGAAGGGAGGAAAAGATTGCCCCAGTGAGTGGAATTATATTGTCTTTGCCTTATTTTCATTTGAGTAGTCTTTGTGAACATCGATTTTGCCGCAAAGTCCTTAGAGGGCAAGTCTTAAGAGCATCACTACTTTTTATTTTTTTTCTTTTGGTTTTCTTTGTTTTTTTTTTTTTGGTTTTTTTTTTTGCTTTCTCTTTTCTTTTCTTTCTATTTCTTTTTCTTTTTCTTTTTGAGCAAACGCTAATCATGATTTAAGGTATTTTGTTTTAAGATTAAAGTTTATGAAACAAAGCAGTCAATCATTGATCAGAGTGGACTTCATTAGGCTTGTAACGTGGCCAGAGGCTGAATGGGCTACGAAAGAAAGGGTATATAAGGCCCGAAATAAGTGTTTGAGGGTTATTTAAAACGAGGATCTTCAGTACTATGTTGCATCAAGTTTTTTTTTCGACTTTCATATCACAATCTTCCTTTTTTGTTTTAATGCCAGTTCCTTTTCTTTTTGTCTTTTTTTTTCTTTTTTCCCACTTCCTATTTATTTGTATCAAACGATTTTGATCTCTTTCAGGTATTTTTGTTTTCTATTTCTTTTGTTTTCCTTCCTTGTTACTTTGATGAAGCCGTAAGTTTAGTAGACTTGATGCAAACATTGTACTGACTCCCAGTGTAGGAGTGATCCTTGTTTAGGGTAGTTTGAAAGAAATTTTTATCTTTAGGCCCAAAAAGGTAGTAAGGGATAATTAATATTTTTTCGGATAGAGAAAGATGGCCATTCATCACTTCAAATGCTAACTGCTTGTTTTCAATAATTATCTAACAAAGCATATATACAAGTAAAGAGGGGCAGCTGTGAACACTCAATTTTATCCGGGTAATTCATAAAATAAAAATAATAATAAATAAAATAAAACAAAATAAAAATAAGTAAATAAATAATAATATATTTTTTTTGAGGTCCATATCCGATTTAAATATATAAATAAGTTGGGCCTAACAACATAGTTAAGCCCATCCACGAAACAAAATACATCAGGCCCATAAAAGGAAGCTTGCAGAGCAAGCTGCTGAGACTTGCAGAGCAGGTCTCATTGGAAGTCTACAATGTATAAATAAAGCATTAGGGGAACTTTGAGAGGGGGGACGTCATTTTTAGAAATCGGGGAATAGTGCGGGAGAGAGAAACGAAAAACAAAGGAACAAGAAAAAGAAAAAGAAGAGGACGAAGAAGCAGTAGGAGGAGAAGAAAAACGAAGAAGTGTTGAGTACAAAATTGTGGTAGAAGAAGATACGAAGGTATTCCTCACCTTTTCTTTTGCATACTCCGTTGTTGTTTATAATCACGTGAGGTCTTATATCCCTATGATCTACTCAAACACTTGTTCTTACTGTATGATTGAATCTTTTCACGTGACTTAGTGATTTTCACTTTTGTCCAATATGTTGAAATTACGGATCTGTGAAACGACTCAAGTTCATAGCATATTCGTAATATAAACACAACGCTTTCTCAAATTAATCTCACTCGTCCAATTTGCTAGTCGTAAGTAGATTTATTCTAAAAGCACAAGTGATACATTCATATACTAAGGCACTGATATCAATCTGCAATTAAAATCACAGGAATTGTATAGTTCATACAATAAGTGCACTGTTTTTTTTTTTTTTTTACACAGATGCAATGCATGCTCGTTTTCTTCCAAAGATCACAACAATACTCAAATACGCACACACTATTCACTTGTTCTTACACATGCAAATTTAATAATTAAAATCCTCTAGACACCAAGAGCACAATCTCAGATTCACCATAATAATGTTAAACAGAACACAAAACAAAATAATCCTCCTCTGCTATGAGTTAGTGTGAGACAAATAATTTTCAATGAATATCACCATATCCTTCACCTCTGTCAAACCTTTGTCCTCTGTGTCCCCGCCATTCGTAGCTTTCACGCCTCCCCACCGCAAATCGTTTTCGCGAACCATCGCCACAATGCTCTGTCGCGTCTCCGACACATGGTTCTAGTGTTGCCTTATCATGCCGGTTTCGTCTCAATGCTGCTCTTGTTCTGTGACTGGAAAAACTGGAGAGGAAACGAAATATTTTCTCTTGCCTCCATTCGATTCAGAATCCGTAACCCAGATCTGCACCGCTGCTGCACGGGAGCTTCGCTAGGAAGCTTAGATGTTGTGTAAAATCAAAACTGAAGTGGCATAAGGAGGTTTACCCCCTCACCCCAGCATGGTATTCGACGGTGGGCCCGGCCCATTCACAAGAGTTCATTAAGAAAGAAAAATAAATTGTCCCACCATATATCCGTTTTCTTTCTTTTATATATATATAAAAAAAAAAAGACGTGTCGCGTATTGCTTCATTTTTTTTCTTGTTACTGTACCTATGAACTTTGAGAGTTAAAGCATGCGACTAAAAGACAAATGAAAATGATATGGTTATATAATAATAAAAAAAAAGAGTTTAATAATTAAAATACTTTAGTTGCTAGCAATCAAAATAACGTTGTCACTTGTTTACTAAAAGTTTTCGAATCAGCTTTTGACTTTTGTTTTCAATAGAATTTTATTTTCAATAGGAACTAATTAATGATTTGTTGACTAATAAATTCTCTTTAAATAAAATACTTAAACTTGGTAATGCCCACTTAGGATGCACTTCTTATTTGAACATTATTAAAGTTTTAATGTTAATCATTTAAGATGCACTTCTTATTTGATTATCATTCTTTTTTTTAAATAATAATAATAATAATATTAATAAATAAAATATTTTAATAAAGGTTTTAATAATAGTCACTTTGGATGCACTTCCTATTTGACTATTATAAAAATATAAAAGGCATATTGATGACTACTTTAGATGCACTTCTAATTTGGTTATTGAGTGCGCCTTTACCATACTAAAAATAAAATAAATATAATAATAAAAAAAATCAACCAACAAAACAATTTTCTACCCAAAGAACTACGTGAGTCTGATTCCTCATTACACCTGAGGATACGTAGGAGCAGGGGCCCACCCCAATCGATCTCAACAAAAATAAAAAATTAATGTCTTTATAAAAATAAAAATGTTTTCTTCTAAAAATAAAATTCTTAAATAAAATAAAGACATTTTCTTTTTAGGGGTAAAATAAATACTTTAGAAGCTATCCTTTTTGCACGTTTAATTAGGAGTAACCGTCTTTACGACGAACGTCGTAGGGTGCTAACACCTTCCCTACACGTAATCAACTCCCGAACCCATTTTTGGTTTCACAGACCATATTCATTTGAAGGGTTTTTCCAAGGTTTTCCTTAATAAACTTTGGTGGCGGCTCCTCTGATTTTTAATTCTTTTTCGCCGTCCGGTCGTGACCCCGGTTGCGACACCAAGGCCTACCAAGCAAAAGATGGCTAGCCTCTATAGGGATTACATCACAAAGAATTTCAGCAAAATATTTACCTATGGAGAAACACACCAAAACTTGCTTATCTACAACTATTTCTCCATTCTCACTCCACCATTGGAGTTTTTAAGGCCTAGGGTGAGGGGTGGTTTTTAAGCCAAGTTTCTCCACTAACCTAGCACTAGTAATATTAGTACAACTCCCCCCATCAATAATCAAAGAACATAATTTTTCCATAACCAAGCACCTAGTATGAAAAATGTTCTCTCTTTGTGTTTCATCCTTATCCATACAAACACTTCCCATAAGCCTCCTAACCATTAAAAGGTCCCTTTATGGGGTGGAAGGTCACCATCACTCTCACCTTCACTAGATGAACTAGATTCACTAGAAGAGGATGCATTAACCACATTACCATTATCCAAAACAATCATAGTCCTTTTATTAGGACATTGGGAAGCAATGTGACCCTTCCCTAAACATTTAAAGCACTTAATGGAACTAGATTTAGAAGGATTAGAAGTAGAGTTAGGAGGGGTTTTACCACTTGAAGAACTCTTTTCTTGAAGTTTGGATGAAGAACCCTCTTTCTTGAATTTGTCCTTATCCTTCCAAGATGAAGAAGCATAGGAGGAAGACTTCTTGAACAATTGCTTCCTCTTCAGTTGTTGCTCCATTTTGATGGCTTGTTGAATGAGCTCCTCTATAGTGACATAATGATGCAACTCCACAATGTCTTGAATTTCCTTATTAAGGCCATGCAAAAATCTAACCATGGTTGCTTCTTGACTCTCCTCCATTTAAGCTTTTATCATTGCCATCTCCAATTCCTTATAGTATTCATCCACACTTCTACCTCCTTGTGTAAGCCTTTGGAGTTTATTATAAAGATCTCTCCTATAGTAAGAGGGCACAAATCTACCTCTCATAGTTCTCTTCATTTCTAACCAAGTGTTCACCATAGGTCTCCTCATCCTCATAATGTCGTGTTTCACTTGGTTCCACCACACCAAAGCATATCCTTCAAACTCTAATAAAGCCAATCTAATCTTCTTTTATTCACTATAATCATAACATGAAAATATTTGCTCCATTTTCATCTCCCACTCAAGGTACACTTCCAGCTCACAAGTTCCTTGAAAACTAGGAATTTTAACCTTCACTCTATCCATGTTATCCTCTCTATTATTTTCTCCCTCTCTATGTCTTCCTCCAAATCTCCCTCTCTTATGTCTTCTATACCTCGTTTCTCCCTCATCTTCCCCATAACTTCCATCACTCCCATGAGAAGATGCAGTACACCTCCTTCTCTCCATATTTTCCAACCTCACACTAACATCTTCATTACTCTTTTGCTTCATCTCCCACCTTGTCTCATTCTCCCTCTGAATTGCTTCTAACTTTGCGTCATTTTCCATTCTCAACCTCCTCATCTCCTCCCCAATTTTAATCATCTCCGCTATTAACTTTGCAGATTTAAGAGATGGCGGATCACTACTCGTCATGGGTAAAGCCATATCTACACAAAATGGTTAGCACAAATAATATAAATCAAAGAATCCTCTCTACTCTCTAAGTGTTTACACTCAAGTCACTCGCGTTTCACTCTTTCAAGCTTTTTCTATAATTTGCTCTCTTGCTTTTTACCACTCTTGTTCCTCTTAAGTTCTTGAAAAGAACCACCGAATTTCAATAACAAAGAATTTTCTATGTGAAAGATGCCACGAATTCCAAGATCAACTCAAGAAGCCAAAGACGAGGAAAACTCAAAGACAAAACTAAGGAATTTTAAAGACAAGTAATAAAAGTTATAAGAAATGAAAGGGTCACTCAAAAGAAAGCTAAAAGAGGACAATAAAAAGACTCAAAGACAAAGAGATAAGAATAAGTAAGGAAAATGAAAAGCATATGTATATCCACCACCAAAAACCAAGTCAAAAGCATATGAAAGAAAAATAATATTACTATGAGAGTTGGCTTACTAAAGAGGGCATATTTTCTTCTATAATTTGGCAATTTTCTCTTTTTTTCACAATTTGGCCCCCAAACTTTTTATAATTGCACTTAGGCCCCTAATTTTTTTTTGTATTTTCATTTTTGCCCTTATATAATTGTTAATTAGTCCTTGAATATTTTTTTTTGGACCTTCAACTTTTTTATTTGTAAAAATGTCCCAACTTTCTCCAGACAATTTTCTAACGGATCAAACAAGTGTTCTACCACAAAAATAACCAAGAACTCCTCAAGAACACTATGAGTGTTCTTCCCCAATTTTTAAAAAAATCAGATTCCAATTCACTACCAAACACTGCAATTCAAATGCAATTCCACCCAATTTATGGATTAGACATCAATCCCATACACTTAAGTACTCAATTAACACCAAAACACAATAATTAATTGAACTAAATGGATCAAATTGACACAAATTTTAGATGTGGACATGAACAAACTAAGAACATATGACACAAAATCTATAGTAATGGACACAAATTTGGATGAATCAAGAAGAGATCGACTCAAATAAGACTAAATGGACACAAACAAAAATAGTAAGACACAAGAATTATGCAAGAAGACTCACAAATTTGCTAGATTTGCAACCAGTAGTAGCATCGACATCGCACCCGCCCGACGGTCATGAACCCAGAATTGGAACCACGATATCAGCTTTGCACGAACCCGTTCCAACAACTTGCAATGCAAAATTGACACAAAAATTTGGCACAATTGGATGTGTAATTGGTGTTGAATTTGGCTCTAGATACCAATTGATGAACCCCAAAGTGAATCTTACTTTTCAACACCTCAAATTTTCCCAAATTGAATCCACAAAAACAAAATTTGAAGAAAAAGAGAAAATGGAAAAGAAAAGGAATGGAGGAGATGCCATAATCAATTCATGATTGACGAGTCAATGAGGATTCACCACAAAGAAATTGTTCTTTGATAAGAATCTAATGGTTCAATCCAAGAACCTAGAGAGAACACTCTCTTAGCAAAAATGCTATAAATTCCTTAATTCATCAAAAGTGTGTACCAAGTACCCATAAGGACCTATTTACACTAACACTAAAAATAAGGCCCAAATACTAACAAGCCCAAAACAAGTCATAATAGGTGCAAACATAGTCAACTAAAAAAATAAAAGCTAACAACTCCACTAAAGCCCAACAAAGGCCCAAAATAAAAGTGCTCAAAAAATGTAAAGAAATCCTAACCTAAAACTTGGCTCCAATTTATTATCTTCAAGGTTCCAAGGCCCTCTTCTTCCTTCCCCATGAATGTCTTAAGCTTCTTGCCAAGTTCTTCTTGAATCTTCCTTCTCCTTCCTCTAGTTATAGGACTTTCTATGTGTATCTCTTCTTTCTTAAAGTCCCTGGATAGTCCCCTATCAAAACCAAAACTTCCTTAGTTAATATATTAAGTAGGCATTTTCTTGAACTAAAGGATAAGTAAATACTAAATCTAAATGCATATATGAAAAGACCAAACAAAAGTAAACGAATAAAAAAGAGAAATAAATAAAATAAAAAATAACGATGATGTGAAAGTAATGTCTTTAACATTTGAACATGGCAGAGGGAAACATATCCAATTCGTTAGTTAACAAATTAAAACCAGTAATGAACAAATAACAAGATTCATGCACAGTGAACGAAACACATAGAATAACAAGCTTCATAGGCACCTAACAAAATAAAAATGAAGAAGCAGATATGTAAAGTGGGCTGAGCCCAAGGTAAAACATATAACACAACCCAAAAATTAAAAAAAGATATAATATAATTATTAAAAATAGAAGAGTAAAATTAAACACACAAAAAGGGTCAAATCAGATCACCAATGAGAAAACAAAAGGGGGATGCTTCAATGTGCAATAGCAAATTAGAGGCAGAGAAGAAGCTTATACACGACGATGACGGAGGATGCCGTGGATCTCCAACGTGGTGGTTGGGGAGGAGCGAACTTTCGTTGGCGGCTTGAGTTTGCTCAATGCAGAGGCTCACGGATGGTGCAGGGTATTGGGTGACACGGAGGTTTGTTGACAGTATGTGGTTTGTGCGACCCGGAGGTTCCGAGATAAGGGTTTGGCTTCGATTTGGGTTTCGCGTGGTGGGTTTGACACGTTGACAACTAGATGTGTGCGAGCTCGTCTTTAAGAAGGGGGTGGTTCACGAAGATCTTTAACTTTGGTTTTGCGCGGTGAGGTTTGTGGTAGTTGCCATAATGTTTAGTGTTGATTTAGTGAGGAAAACAGTAGTGATTGGTTTTTTTTTTTTTTTGTGGTAGGGGCTTGATTTGGTGGCTTAGATGTTTTGATGTATAGCGATGGTAGTGTGTGAGGCTCTTTGTTGTTTGATTTGAGAAAGAAAATGTCACGGCCTTAATGGTGGGACTATGTTTTTGGTTTATGATGGTTATTTTGATGTAAGCATTGTGAGGTTCATCATTGTGTGGGTTGTTGTTTTGATGAAAGGGTTCTGTTCATGGTTTATGTTGGCTTAGGTGTGTATAATGGTGTTGCTTGGCTGGTCATGGTTTGAGGGTTTTTTCTAGTAGTGTTTGGTTCTGTGATGGTGAGTGTTCAAGGACTGGTTTTAGTTGGAAAGGTGTAGCACGGTTAAGGAAATGTCATATTTGATTTCATTTTCCTTGCAAATAGAGTACTAATGTACACTTAAGGATTGCCTTTTGCCATTCATCTTTGATTCAAATTGATTCCTTTATCTTTTCTTTTTATTACTCATTATATCATAAGGGCATGCCATAAAGAGAATAAAAGCAAGGCAAAGAACAAGCAAAGTGAAGAGTTTACATTGCAATGTTCATAGACACACCAAAGCTGAAGCAAATAAAAAGGTTACTTGTAAGTGCTCACCTTTAACTTATCTTTAAGTTTTGATTCAACTCTTAAGACCCTCCTTGTACGCGTGAGAATAAAGGAAGAAAGATTGGTGGTAATTTGTTACTAGAGCCTCCAACTCAGAGTCTCTAAAATCAGAGGATTTGTATGCCAATTACTTCTCATTATACTTTCCTCTACTTATATTCTAATCCTTCATCTCTTGAATGTTAATTAAATTGTCTTCTTGTGGGGACAAGAGACAAGGTTGCAGGGACAAGGCTAGGTGTAACACCCATTCATATTAAATACAATTCATATTAATTTAGTTATTAAGTTTAAGTAAATGAAAATGCGAGTAACTTTTTTTCACTTTTATAAAAAAATTTCAAACTTAACAGAATTTGAAAATGGTATTAAAAGATGAAAGATAAGACTATATTTACATATATATCATAAAACTGTACATCATGGTTTGATAATACAAAAAACTAAAAAAAAAATACATCAAAAGATAGACACTATCTAACCTAATATGTGCATCAAAAAGATCCTATACAGAGCAGTGTTCATCTACCCTATCCCTCATACAAAAAGAAAAATATTATAGGTCTTCAGGTCCTCTCTCGTCGAGATGTCCTCTAACTCGTACTCAACATCACAAGGCGTTAATGTCGTCTTCAATAATCACGATCAATTATACACGGAAGAAAATAATGGAGTGAGGTGTTTTGTTTTAAAATCACTTTTACATGTATGGTAAGAAATCGACCATAAAACAAAGATTAAACATAGTTGACAACAAAAGAGATCCTAAGGTTCATTCTAAGTTGTATCAGACTACCCTGGATTGGGTATGGATCCATACTTCCCATTAGTGGGTAATAGTTCTCAACAGAACATGGGAAGTGACTGTGAGTACATATACCTCAACATCATCACATGGTAAAATCCTCATTATCATTGAGGAAAATAACAGTCAGGATATCCATTTATAGAAGTATACTCTCAAACTAATCTTGGAATGCTGAGCAGTTGTCAGGGTTATCGAGCTTGGTCAAGCAAATATCCCGGTTCAAGGGCGCTACCCTGACCATTGGGACCTTCACCACTCGATGCCTACCCCTAAGACCTTCGTAAGTGGGTCCCTGCCTTTCATTCCTCAACGTATCAAACTGTAGCTTCCCTAGCAGGGTGCCATGCCACTGCATGTCATTTGCTTTACATTACTCACTAAACTATCAATTCCTAACTTCTCAAGCAGAGGTTTCCTTGGTCTCATTTAATTTGAGCACCAGTACAATCAACATTTCTACCTTATTTTGCAGAAATTGCACAATACCAAAATTTTAACAGAATAACAATTTAGTAATCATATAAAATTTTAGTAGAATAAAAACATAATAAATATAATTTAATCACTAAAATTTTGGTAGAATAAAAATTAAATAAATACATTTTAATTTTCTAAATTTGAGCAGAGTAATAGCTTAGCAAATGCATTTTGATTTTCTAAAATTGAATAGAGTAACAACTTAGCAAGTACAATTTAAAAATTTAAATTTGAGCAGAGTAACAATTTAGTAATTATGATTTAATAATCTAAATTTGGGCAGAGTAACAACTTAGCAAAAATTAAAGTTTAACATTAAACAATAATAACAATAATAAAACTTAAGCCTAAACGGGTTTAGGGAAAAACCTTTTCTACCAACATGCAAAGTGACAATAATTTAGAACCAACCCCACTCCCCCCATTACCTCTAAGGTGGTTGATGAAGAGGATGGAATTGTTGGTGCAAAGCTTCTAGGAGGAGAAATTCTACTAGTTGAAAACTAGCAAAATTTTTACATAAAAACTAAATAAAAAAAATTTTTGAGAGAAAAAATTTTAGAGAGAGAAGCTCTCTAGCTTGGGAGAGGAAGAGGAGATGCTGAAAATTTTTAAGGAGGGAGGGGCTACTTATAGAAGAGTAAGAGGTCTTAGGTGTCCACCAATGACCTAAGCAATAATGAAATAAACCAACTTTTAAATTTGTTTTTAATTTAAATTTAGGGACAAATATGCAAACTTAGGGACACATAGACCATTTAGGGTGTTGAATCACCCCTCCTAGGCTTGGGGACGTTCTATATGAGCTATCCTCAAGCTCCTAAGTGCAAATTTTATCTGTACATGCATTAACTGGCACCGATAAAATCGCCTAAATTTGAAAAATTATCTTTTAATATCAAAATAATGCATTTTAATGAAAAAATGGACAAATACATTAATTTTCATCAAAATAAATTTCTAATAATAAATTTTAATTTTTATTAATTTATTTCAAATTATATGTATTTATTTTGTATTTTTAAGCTAGAAAATTCATAAAAAATCCATTTTAATTCAATAAATACGAAAATTTTTATGAAAATTTTAAAATTAAATATTTTACCCATAAATAAACTAAAATTACCATTTTCACCCTTTTTGGATGTCAAACCAATAATGACTGGCTTATTAGACACTCAGGGGTAATTTGGTCATTTTACATAAAAATTTCATAAAATTCTTAGAAAATTTTTAAAATTATATTTTAATATATATGACATGATTTCAAGTTCAAATTTACATTTTGATGTCAATTGGATATTTTTCTCAGGTCAACCCTTAATATTGAAAAATAGGGACAAAATCGTCATATTCTAATTTCTCCTGGCTCCGGCTCGGAAAAATTATTAAAAATCATGATTAAACAGATCTTGAAATTCTGAGCATAATGGTGAGGATCATAATTTTCTAATTCCATTTCGATTTTTCAAAATTACCTTGTCAAATATTAAAAAATGCAGTTGAAAAATTGAAATAGGATTGTTATATTTTTCACTATTTTTATTTCAAAATAAATTTTTTATAATGAAAGATACTTAGTATAAAATTTTCAAAATATTTTGAGGTCAAAGTCTCTAGTTGGTTCCTGCAGTCAACTAGGAGTATTTTTGTCATTTTACAAAAATTATCTCAATAAATTCCAGAAAAATTTCTAAAATTATTATTAATTATTCTAAATACATTGATGACTTAAAAACAATTTTTAAATATACATAATAATTTAATATACAAAAGTAGGGGTGTTACACTCGGTGGTTAGGTGGCTTCAGGGATGGTGCCTATAAAGCGAAGGTGCCTAGGTTAAGAATGGCAAAAGAGAAAGACAGTGCAAAAGAACATTTGTTGCTACCCTTAGAACAGCAGAGAGCTCTGTGATTTGTGATCGTCCTTTTTTTTGTATTTTGTTATTATTGTTTCAGAAAACAAACAAAAAGCCAACTCTTTGGGCTTGTGCCAACCCAATATGAATAACAAAAGTGAATTATATTGACCAAATGTAAAATCTGATTTTGAATGTCTAAAGAAAACAAAATGGAAATAAGATAAAAGGGTGGATAAAAGTGGGTATTCACAATGTTGAATAATTTTTAGTTTACATTTTTAATAATTTTTCTGGACTAGGACTTGGGAAATAATCGTTTTGCCTTTGAGTTTATTAAATAAGGCAGAAATTGCTAAACATACTTAAAAATCTAGTAAAATATATTTTTGAGTTCAAAATAATAATTAGAATAACAAAATATATTCTTGAAAATTTTCTAAAATTTTTGTGCAAAAAGACCAAAATGCTCGTAGAAGCCTAAAAAACCCAAACTAGTTTCTTTTAGGTAACAAAACATTGGGAAAAAATTATTTAAATTATGTTTTTATGAAAAATAATATTTTTTCTGAATTTATTCAAAAAATTTCAAATTTATTAGAATTAAAATAATTTATTTAGTAATTTTAGCCTTAAAATTATATTTTTAATTGATAGAAAAATAATAAAAATTTATAAAAATTCAATTTTAATTTAGAATAATCTAGGACTTAGCTAAATGTCACTAAGATTCATTTCCATTGGTCAAGAATGGATAATATCAAGTTTTTAGATTTTTATTAAAATAAATTACAAAAATTAACTAATTTACCATGAAAATTAAAATAATAAAATTTGGGATAATGATCCCTAAACTTGCTAGGAAGGTTTTGGCTAGCAAGAGATAAGGATCCAACACACGATGAGTTGGATTGGATAAGTATCACCTAATTAAAATAAAAATAAAATTAGTTAAAAAGATAAATTTTGTAACATAAGATAAGTGCCTATTTTGCCATCTTTTTTCACCAAACCCATCTTCTTTCTATGTTGCTGGCCAAACCCATAACCCCGCCCCCACTCCATATTTCTTTTATTTTCTTACCTCTAAAACAACACAAAACCAAGCCATAAAGAGATCAACCACTAAGTGCTTTGGGCTTGCATTTTTGGGAAGTTTTCTTCATCCTTTTGGAAGCTTTCATCCTCAACATCTCTTCCACTCTTTCTCCATCAGGGTAAGGGGGGAGGGGTGTTTATTTTCATTATGTCACTTGCCAATGGGTGTAGGATGAGATTTGGTCTCCAAATCTCTTTTACCTTCTAGTTTATTTATTTATTGTTTTAAAATTTATTCCTTTCATGAATATGCTTGTTTGTGATATATATGGGTGATGTTATGTTCTTAGTCCATTTTATGGTTTATTTTATCATTATCTATGAGATCTATGGATTATTTGGTGTTTATGCTTGATTATAGTAGTTATAAGCTTTAGATCTTGATTATTATTGAGATTTTGTTTAAGATAGAAGAAAATCATGGTGATTTTTGGGCCTATACTATTCAATCCTTGTGAGTGATGGAGAGGAATGTAGAAATTGTGTTTCTATCAATTTTTATTATTACTATTGTTATTTTAAATAAATAAATTATAGATAATTGGGAGTAATATTTTTTGTCATAAAGATTTGAAAATCCTTGCCTAGAAATCCAATATGGAATTTGGCCATGGTTCCATTAGGCAAGAAATTGATTTTTATTATTTATTTTAAATAAGAAATTAAAATTAATGATTTTTATATAATAAAAATTTAAAAAACTTGGACTAATTGAACACTATTCCAAGTAGAAGAAATAAATTGATTTTTATTTCATTATTTAATAATAATAAATCATATATTTATTTTACCAAAGATCTTTATGATTTAAGCGATGAAATTTTTGAAAAAATGCCTTGAAATGCAAATAAAATAATCCATTTAGGCTATCTAGGAGGAATTTTAGAAAATTTCTATGAAATTTTTCAATAATTATTTTGAATAATAACAAATTGTATTTTATAATAGATTTCTAGAAATTTTCACCAAATATAAAAATTAGAGTTTGAATTATTCTTACTAGAAATGGCATTTGATAATTACAAATAATTTTGAGACAAAAATTAAGATAATTATTATGATTATTATTTTTAATCACAATTGATTGGATTTTATCAAATTTAAAAGAAAAATTTTAAGATAAGTATCAAATTAATGAGTAAATAAAGTTTTATGCAATTTTTAGTGTAAAATTCTATGTTTTAATAGAAAAAATTAATAGCATTTATTATATAAATAATTTTTTGATGAAAATAAATGTTTAGTATTTTTGGAAATTTTTATTAGTCAAATTTTATAAAGAGATATCTCTGTTGGAGGTTTTAGAGAGATGAAGTATATTGGATATTGAGTTTGTCATGTGATGAGACATGGTGAGTAGATGATGTGGATGGACCATGTAGCGAGACATGTGTTCTTGAGACAGGAAAGTCACACTTTGATACATTGTGGGGTGAATGTAGGGACCATTGTTTAGGTCTAAAAGATATAATAGTGGTGAGTGTCCTAATGGTCAAGGTAGCGCTCTTGAGCCAGAATAATCACTTAACCAACTTGATAACTCTAACACCTGCTCATCATCACCAAGATTGGTGTAGAGTATACCTTAGAGGAGCCTTGAGCTCATATCTCGAGATTAATAATAATGATGTTTGTTATATCAGTACCTTATTCGTAGGTATATGTTCTCAATCACTTTCCAGTATTCATGATATGAATATTGCTGATTAGCGAGGGTTTAGATCCATACAAGTCGCTAAGAGTCATGGATAAACTAGGATAACTTAGATTAAACCCTATATTTCCTTTTTCTTTACTAATTAGTTGTGTTTTATCTTTGTTGATTGAGTAGGCCAATCTTACAACCTTTTGTGAAAGTGGTTTAGAAAATAAATCATCTCACTCCTTCTATTTTTTTTTCCATCATTTGCATACGTATATGGTGCAATGTTACTATTGGCAGTAGATGGAGATGGTGGATGCTAACAACAAGGATGCTAAGATTGGAGAGAATTTAGAGAAGGGTGATGTTATACGAAAGGAGGTGATGGACACAGAGGATGATGCTACAAAGGATCCATGACAACTGCTACAGATGCTTTAAACCCTATATTTCCTTTTTCTTTACTAATTAGTTGTGTTTTATCTTTGTTGATTGAGTAGGCCAATCTTACAACCTTTTGTGAAAGTGGTTTAGAAAATAAATCATCTCACTCCTTCTTTTTTTTTTCCATCATTTGCATACGTATATGGTGCAATGTTACTATTGGCAGTAGATGGAGATGGTGGATGCTAACAACAAGGATGCTAAGATTGGAGAGAATTTAGAGAAGGGTGATGTTATACGAAAGGAGGTGATGGACACAGAGGATGATGCTACAAAGGATCCATGACAACTGCTACAGATGCTTTATATTTGGTTCTGGGATAGGGATGAGATTGTATATAGTCACTACTCTAAAATAGGTCCTTTTTGTTTTGATTGTTTATATATAGTGGTAGTCAAAATATTTTAGAAAGTTATTTATATATAGTGGTAGTCAGAATATTTTAGAAAGTTATATATATATATATATATATAACGTTTCAAATGAAAAAGTCTTACAATGAGAAAATGAGAACTTTTAATGATAGCTTTTAGATCATAATTAAAAAAAATTGTGGCTGAAATTAAAAATCAATTAATCACCTCTTATAGGACTGCTATTGCAATTACCTCCACTACCATCACCGTCCCCACCTTCATTGGCGGTAGTAGTGATAGTGGTGGCAACTGCGATGACTGTGGTGGCAATGGTGGTGGTAACGATGGCGACGGCGACAGTGATGGCGACGGCGACAGTGATGGCGACGACGATGGTGGTGATGCCAACAACCATGGTGGTAGTGGCGGTGGAGGCGACGACAATGATGGTCTCATAAGAGGTGTTTAACTAAGTTTTAATCTCAGCTGTTAATTGTTTTTAATTGTAATCCAATGACTAGTATTAATTGTTCTCATTTTTTATTTTAAGAAGTTTTTCATTTGAAATGCCCCATATATATAATATAATATAATATAGGTAGGTAAGGATTAAGTTACTCAAAGAGTAATTCTAGGTAGAGTTATTTCACTAAATAACTCTTTGTATATATTGAACTTAACCAATCCAATCGTTAAATTACAAGGTTTTATTGAGTAGATCAAGTCTACAAATTTTTATAAAGTTTGAAAACTATTTGATACTTTATTAAATAAATTCAAATTAACGTACAATATATTTTTCTAAATTAAAAGTAAATATCGTGGCAGTTTAAAGGAAAAACCGTCACAAAATGTCTTAATTGTGGTAATTTTTCTACTTGGGGCAAAATTCACAAAAATTATAAATTGAGGGACAAAATTCATGAAAAAAAATTATTGCGTGGCAAAATTCACGAGATTGTAAAACTTGGGGCAAAAAGTGCAATTAAGCTTTTTTGTTATTATCTTTGCTATTAATGTTGTTATCATCATCATTATTATTATTATTATTATCATTATTATTATCATCTATTTTAGAAGGATCAATAAATTTCTTTCATTAACAATACTTAAACGATCTATGAAAAGATATGTTGTAAAGTTTAGAATAGTTAAGGTGATTCATAATCTTAAACTAAAATATAAGTACCTTCTATCAATTACTCCTTCTAATTGACTTTAAATTTCTTCAATGGATTTTAATAGTGTCTTATAGTTTATTGTTTTGTTAACTAAACATTAAATTGGGCTAAGAATTTGGATTACGTCTGTTATTTTCTTCAATAGAATGGTATTACTTGTTTAAGCTTGTAGCCAATTATGTATATAAGTATATTCTTTTTTTGTGTGTGTGTATATAATGACGGCAACAAAGTTAGAACTTAAAACATTATGCAAACTATCCAAACCTTCGCACCATTAGGCCAATCCTAATGAATTATTTCCACTACAAGAAAAATTTCTTATAGAGATTTTAGTCTCTAAATTAACAAAATCAATTGCTAAATCAATTAGTGGACTGAATTAGAGACCAATTCAATAAGTAGTTAAATCACTAGTTGCTAATTTTAGAGACCACTTTAGAGACAGTTTTAAAAATTGATTTAACAACCAATTTTATGATGACTGATTTAGTGACTCATTCCACAATTACCATTTTAGTGACTAATTTTATACCAATTGATTTAATGATTGATTTTATAGTGACTATTTTAGTGACCAATTTTATAGTGATTGATTTAGTGACCAATTGCAAAGATTATTGAAGAAACTAATTTAGCAATTGAAAAGTTGGTCACTAAATCAGTCTCTAAATATTAAATCTCTAGTACTGAATGATTCATTATTTCTTCATGTACCCACCTAAATTTTTAGATTTAAAATTAATAGATATAACATATATATAACATAATTGACATACTAAGATATATATATATATATATATATATATATATATGTTATTTGATTCATTAAAGTATGTTAATAAATTTGTTTTAGTATCCTTTTAATTAATATCATTACATATAAGCTTTGATAAATATTTATTGATTCAAAATAAATATACTCTATCTATATATATGAATTCAAGACCATTTTACAATCACAATATGAAATCTCCACATGATTCCAATCACTCTTCATAAATGTTCTTATTAGATCTCCATTACAAATAAGGGCAGCAGATCAAATAGCCACACATAATCTGTCTCAATTGACCAATTGTAACAACGTTGGGAGAATATCCCTTTATGGTCGTTGATGGCTGCACAAAATCTAACTTGGTAAGCTAAGATTAGTTTTACAAAGCCTAATTTTGATGTTCAACATTGTGCTTTAAAAGGATATTCAAATTAGCTCACAAAAGAAGGAAATTAGTTTGAACTAATACAAAGATATATTGCAAAAACTATAATCTTTTGGATTTTACTTGCTATAGGTTTCTTTGATTAATTATTATGTTATACTAATAATAATATTATTTAAAATCTTTCATTTTTAAAAAATAATTATTTTGTTATGCATCTTTAATTTGGTTCTTTTAAAAAACTAAAAAACATAATTTTTTTTACTTTTTGAAAAAATACAATATAAAAATTATAATGTTAAAAAATATTTTTATATTATGTTATATTTATTATTTTTTAATTTTAATATTTTAAAATTTATATTAATATATTATTATCTTAGGTTATTAATATTTTAAATTTTATATTAATTATATTATACTTTTAATTTTGCATAAAATATAATAAAAATAAAAAAATTACACATCAATTTTCTTGAAAAAAAATAAATTTATATTATTGAATTTTACATTATTAGAATATACTATTAAAATATTGTAAAATATTTATAAAAATATTTTTAATATTATATTTAGTATATTATTAATATTAATAATTTAAATTTCATATTATTTATTAAGTTATTAATATTATTCGTTATATGCAAAATTAAAAATTTAAGAAAAATGTTGAAGACTAAAAATTTTAATATAGTAAAATATTAAATAAATTATCAATTAGAGATTGTCTCTAAAATGATCAATAGTGACTGAAAATCAATTTCTAAATCTATTATAATGAAAGACTAAAAAATTAGTCTCTAAAAAGAGTTAATAGAAACTGACAAATCAGTCTTTATTTATATATTAATTAGAAACCAAATATTCAGTCTCTAATCCTATTTTAGTTTGAGATTGAAAACTTGTCTCTAAAATGGGTTGATAGTGACTAAAAAATCAATATCTATCTATATTTATATTAGAGATCGAGAAATCAATATCTAAATAAATAATTTTTTTTAATATCATTAGCCACTGAAAAATTGGTCTCTAATTAAATTTCAAATTTTTAATGGGTATACAAACCAATTTAGAGACTAATTTTTTTTTTTTCTGTGTCTAAAGCAGTTTCTAAATCAGTATCTATAGTGACTGATTTTATTCACTCTCTAAATTAGTCTGTATATGGTGAATTTCTTGTAGTGATCCTTTTTTTTATAATTGTTTGCTTTTGTTTATGATTTTATTATTTTTTATTCCAAGTTGAATGATTTTACACTTTTTTCTATCTTATTAAAATTTAAATCATGGCTCAAGTCCTACGGTACAACTTTTATATATTTATGACATGACTCAACTCACTTTATTATTCTTACTTTTGTCATCATTAATATTATTGTTAATTATTCTATTTATCATCATTATTAATTGTTATTATTGTTATTACTCGTGACTTAATTAAAATTTGGATTTACACTAAATTTAAGTAGGTAGTACCTGATAGGAATCTACAAAGGTCTGACAAATTCAAAGATCTAATTTCGTCTCTATGATCATGTCAGTAGTCATCTTAAATTTGAGTATACACATTATCTCTTTCATACATGGATATTTTTATATTCTATATGTATATTCAGATGTTTTTATATTTCTTTCTATATCCTCTTTTATTTTTCTTTGTATTCTTACCCAAGTTAGAAAAAATAATATAGTTCGTTCATTATGCATCTTTGTACTTTTCCAACTTATTAAATTTTTATGATAAGATTCAAGTCGTGCTAAATTATTATTAAAATCCTTGAAATAATTATAATTCTTATTAAACTTGTTACTATTATAATCATCTATTATATTAGTTTTTCTTAATAATGTTTGGATTCCTTCTTAAGAGGTTATTTTTAGTATTTACATATATGGATTGGAGACAAACAAAATTTTTATAAGGACTAAAGCATATTTAAATTGATCTAGAGACAAGACTACTATATAATATTTCATACAATATGAGAGTTTGTTGACACATCCTTGCCATTCTCTTGTGCAACAAATCTGTATGTTTTGGAATAGGGGTATGCATACGCTGGAAACATACTTTGAGAGAGTCCAATGAGGTGGCCGATAGTCTCGCAAAAGCTGGCTTTAGCTTAGTGAATGATCATAATGTTGGGGATAAATATGTATGTCCAAGACCCAATTTATAATGCGATTAATTTTTAGTTTTAATAAAGGATTGTCTTTTATTTCATTATCTCATATGTATTGTTTTGATTAAACAGTTAATTTGACAAGGTCTTTGATTAAAATTTAAGACTTGTTATCATGATAGAGATTATGATAATAAGAAACAAGCCTTTTTTATAATTTTAATCTAAATTGTTCTTGACCATAGGATTATTATGAATAGGACATCAATAATCTGGACATATGAATTAATATATATGTGATGGTCTTTATTGGATAAAAATTAATAAATCTCATTTATTAATTTACATATATAGATGATGCACATGTGGATGTGATCATTGAATTGAATTAATTGAGAATTCCTAATAATTAACATTATCTTAAACCATCAATAGGAAATTCTAAATAAAAAAATTAATACTTTCCTTTGACATGATATTATCATAGTAATTAACAAGATATTTATTTTATTTTAATCTTGGACACCTAATGCCTTAAAGTACTACTTGAATGGACATTGGATATAATTAAATACTTGTAGAATTAACGGTTAATCAAGAAGGAATCCATCGACTCTTGGTAATGAGTTTGGGCTCCATGATAAAATAAAGACATTGGCTAGGACAATAGAATGAATGAAGAAATTTTTTTTATAAGTCATTCACTGAATAAATATATGGATTAATTTATTAGAGTTTGACATTAATACCACGCTCTAGAGTTAACCCAGACCTATAAATGATAGAAGGAAATATCATGTTATTCTTCTATTGGTTCTTGAAAGTAAAAGACATTACTTCATACTATCTAAATGTTAAGGAGTGTTGCTAAACGCCTACCTTGATTAGTAAATTAATTTGATTAATTTACTACCAGTTTAGTATTAAACCTAAGGGGTCACACACAAACGAGTGTGCTAATCTTTGCTAAAGAAATTATTTTACTTGATAAATTAAATTAGAGAATTTAATTTAAATCAAATAAATAAAATTTTCTATGTGGAATATTATTATATTTTTTTGTTAGCATCAAGAATATAATTAATATAAATACAAGCTGTCCACAGGAACAACTTATAATGAGGATCAAATTCTATTGCTGCATATCAGGATTAAATAATGTGATTCGTTACTATAATTACTGCATATATGAAACTATTATGTGATTGGTTATTGTAATTAGTCATATTTGCAATTGTTTGCAAAGAATCTATAATTAATTGTTGCATATTTGAATCAGATTTTGATCCTCATTAATTTACCAAAGTGGTGAAAAACAAATATATTTTGGTGTAGGTGAGAATTACGAAAAAATAAAAATAAAAAGGAGAAGTTTTTGACTTAGTCAAAAGGGTTTCAAATGTTATTTTTGAAATAGCAACTAAAAAGAATAACAAAATCAAATCTGTTTGTTTCTATTAGATACGATATCAAAAGTTGTATCTTTACTAGCTATAAGATAACATCTTGATACACTGATAGAACTGTTGTTTTTTGTTTTTCCTTCTTCTCTTTGCTCACATGCATTAAAATATTATAGAGAGGTTGCTTTGTTTTAGGTGATTCCACTCATCAAAGGGTTGATAGCAGAGATTGACCTCAGTGTGAATATGCATAGAGTCTTTACACAATTGAAGAAATTTTATTCTTCAAGAATTGATATTTGGGTACACTATTTTAAATTTCCTTATTTATTATTGTTGTAGTATATTTTGAACATAAAATAGATCCTTATATTCCGCAATAAGTGTTGTGCATACTTTCACTTACCTTTCATATAGGATAAATGAATTTCCCCCTTCCTTTTTATCTTTTCTGCTCATTGCTAATGTAGCTAGGATAATATTTTCTCGTGGCTTCTAATGGTGCTTTGTTTAATTTTTTGGGTGTTTAGCCCTTTGTTGACATAAAAAAAAAAAAAAATACAATATGAGAGTTTGCTTCTTATTTATTGTTCCAAATTTCAAACACTTAATAGCCTATTTGTTTTAAATATGTTGATGTAATTGCATGTTATGAGGTATTTTTATAGGAAGTAAAAAATTTCTTTCTACAAACTTGGATTAAGGCTGTTGAAATGCAAAAGGATACATACTCTTAAACAACAAGGAATTAAAATATTTTCCTTATTTTCCTAATCCAAATTCCAAATATATTTTCTACTTGTAAAAATTAATTATAAATATACTTGTATCAATCCTAAAGGAAAGATTATTGAGTTGACACTACTGCAAAAAAGGCTTTCTAAAACAGGCTTTTAAATTAGTTTATAAAGACCTGATTTAAAGTGAAAACATGGTGGCAAACTTGAAATTTTTACAAACTTATTTTAAATCAATTGATTTAGAACTGATTTAAAAATAATTTTTTAAATCGGTTATTATTATAACTAATTTAAAAACTATTTTTAAATAAGTTATATTATTAAATAAGTTAAAAAGTTACCCATTTTTTAAATCAATTGATGCTGAACTGATTTAAAAACAACTTTTTAAATCAGTTTTCTCTTGAACTGATTTAAAAAATGGTTCTAAATACCACCTTATCATTCTCTTCTTCGAACATTCATTTTTGTCGCTCGCCTCAAACCCACATTTCATTACTACACCAAACTATAAAACGTCATGGCTAGCAACGCCCTTTCCACCCTTTACAGGTCTCCCCATTTTCTTCTTCCATTATTTTTTAGAACAAAATTCAACCACACATGCATTGAGTTTGTGGGTGCTATAGTTTATGTTTTTTTGGTGGTGTGTTTCTACACCTTCCTTGGACTTTTCCTCGAATTGCTGAGATAACACTTACCCTCATATTTTCTTTTATGGTAAGTAATTTTTGTTTTCCATCTCAACTTTGTTCATTTTGTGACACCATATCATGTGTTTTGCATAGGCAATTCCGGTCATGTTTTTGTTCGTAAGGTGTACGGTGATTGACCCCACAAACAAGACTAGCTTTCGAAAGAAGAAGAAAGCCAAATTGAATGCGATTCTGAAGCTGAATAACAGGTTCATTCTTGGCCAGATTGTGATGAGGTTTTTCAGGAGGGTGGAAAGAAGTTGCTCAAGACGTTCATTAAGAGGAAGTACCTGGATCCCTTAAAGACAAGTCCCCAAATGGAGCCTCTCCTTCCATTCCCCTTTGTCATGAAGGACAATGATGATGCCATTGCCCCCAATCTCAAAGAGGACAACAACTCTTTTTGCACACTTTGTGATTTTAAATCAGTTCCCAAATGAACCAAGTTAAAAACTCTTTTTTAAATCGATTCAAAATCCATTCTAAAACCACCCACTTTCTATATTGCCTGTATTTAAATTGGTTCAAGAACCGGTTTAAAAAGTCCTTTTTAACCGATTTAAAAAGTGCTTTCCACAGTAGTGTGAGCAAAGTAAAAGAGTTCCTGTCAATGTTCTGTCATAAAAGGAAAACAAATTTACCCTTTTTATGAAATCGAGAAAATTCTCTTTTTAAAACTAGTCAATTAATGGAAAGATAGAGGGTGGATGGATTCTCTTGATTTCCTTGGAACCCTTCAAAAAATGAACTTTATGTTATCCATTTGCTTAAAACAAACCACTTCAACAAGAATATCAATTGCATTAAGTAATATAGTGATAAGTAGAGTTATTGTTCTCATGTAGACTTTTGTATCAAGTACCAATACTATCAAGTTATTGCTAGTTGAACTAACCATTAAGAAGTATAATCTAACCATTCCTACATGAAGCATACAATGCAGCAATGCAATTGAATGAATGCAATGCAATGAAATGTAAGCGATGCAAAGAAATACTATTATGAATGAATAATCGGTTAGGAGTCAAAATCCTTCTACCTTCAAATAATCTAATCTCATTCCTCCTTTAATTATGGTCAATCTCATCCAATTATAATTCAAGTTTACTAGAATAAGTCTAACCCAATTCTTAGGATGAATTCTTTTTCTCCTTTAATTAGAAACATAATCCTTTAGGTGAATTTCAATTAAAGAAAAACATTAAGTTCTAGAACTTGATCATAAGAATGCATATGAATTAGATTCTATCCCTAGATCTATGAAACATATGGTTCCTAATTTAGTTATAGCCTCATATCCAATTTATATTGCACATACAAAGCTAAAGCACCGATATAATATATGGTCATTAATCAAAGAAAAACATTAAGAACAGAATTAGAAACATAGATTGTACAAAATCAATCCAAATCTACATGATTAATTTGATTACATCAATGACTAGTAGAATTAATCCTAACCTAACCTAGATAAATCTAGAAATACATAAACAATGGAACGTAAACCACGACAATGTAGAAGAGATAAGAGACAGTCTCTATCAAGCCTTCAAGACATATGTTCCTAGCTTGATGCTCCAATGGAAGAGAGAAAATGAAAGTGAATTGAGAAGCTTCTTGTGTAAGAAGACCACATTTTTTAGGTAGATTGTTGATATGGAAAACTATCATTGCTCAACGAGGTCAAGCCATCATTAAGTGATGAAACTTCTTCTGTCAAGTTCATTACAATGGTCATCGTTGAACGAGAGGACCCATTGTGAACACCTAATTTTGTCCACCATTCTTGTTATATATTTTATTTGTTTTTTTTATTATTTTATTTATGTTGTTACTTTGGACATATAGCCCAAACACTTTAAATTAATACCGGTTCAATAACTCAATTTCTTTTATTTATTTGTTTGTTTTACTTATAGCAACACTCAATTAAAAACCTCATTTCTTACTATAATTCCTGTTATTTTCTTTTTTATGTTTATTTTAATTTAATTGAAAATTTTATCTGTTTCTTTGTTCTTTTATTACCAGACCTGGGCTATTGCTTGTCCATTTTTCTTGCTTGCTTCTATCAAGCCTTTCTTTTTATAATAAAAAAAAGTTTTATTTATTTTATTTTATCTTATTTATTTATTTATTTATTCTTTCTTTTTCTTTTCCCTTTTCCCTTTTCCCTTTTTTTTTTCTTCTTCAAAGCAGTCACCGCCTGCTCCTCCTGCAACACCGACTACCCACCCCTTCCTCTGCTGCAAGCTTCTCACCATGCCCTGTTCTATAAATTTTCCTTTTTTTGCTTCTCCTATCATCCAATTTCGTTAATTATAGCTGCAAATTGCATTCTAATCAACCATTTTTTCAGATTAATTCAAGCAACCCCAGAACACCTTTTTCACTCTATAAATACCTTTGCAACAGATAAGAAAAGGGTTCTGAAAAAATTGAAAAAAAAAATCAGAAAATTGAGTGTGGAAAAGGAAAGTGCACTGAGAAGGAAAAAGTTCGTGAAAACAAGTGGCAAAAGCAGAGAAGAGACAGAGGAATTACAGCTACAACCGGTATACACTTGAACATAATTCTTTCTATTTTAATTCTCTCGTGCATTTTGAATGCTTGTGTTCCTGATACTGATATAAAACTTGCTTCAAATATTGTTACAAACACAACAACCAAAATAAAAATACAACGTTTAGTGTTCATTGTACAAGCAATACACAGATTTTAAGCCATGAATCAAACTAGTTCTTGGCAACATCAAGCTTAACCTTTTCAGTACCACTGAAATGAGCAAATTGAAAAATAGAACAAAAAAAGAAGAATAAGAGAAACCATAACCCACCATTGCGAGCTCCACTGTTCGTCGCCGCCGGAAATCGCCTCCGGCGGCCGCTCTTCTTTTCCTTTTCCTTTTTTTTTTTTCCCTTTTCCCCGCTTCTTCTCCCCTTTTTCTTCTCCTGCCCTCCGTGTCACACCGCCCATTCGACATGCAAAACTACCACATCCCGACATCACTCCGCATCTCCTCCGTTTGCAAGAAAGCCTCTCTCGCGCTCGTCCTCGGAGACCGCCGCCTGCACACAGCCGTGATCCCTTTTTCCTTTTCCGTTTTTGCTTCTCCCTTTGCACGTGGGCCTGGCTGCGACCCTCAGAGTCGGCGTTGCATCTAGAGGAAGCTGCGCACAACAGCTTTGCAAACTTAGGGCTCCTGAAGCCCTCTTTTTTATGTTTTTGTTGTTTTCTATTTTGTTTTTATTTGCTTTTATTATTATTATTTTTGCTCGGTTACGCGTTTTGGTTTAAAAGTCTGACCCATTGTTTTAATTATTATAGATTAAAAGCTTTTTTTGCTATGTTTACAAATTACTGGACTTGAATCCTATTTCGGTACATATAATGTAAATTTGGTTGAGAATTTATATTAGAATCATAAAATAGAAAATGAAATAAAGGAAAACCGAATTATAAAAAGGATTGTAGCGTGGACTTGTTTTGTTTTTTTTTACGAGAAAATAAACAATGACAAAATAATAATACTAATAATTATAATGTCATCCATTAATAATAATAATAATAATAATAATTTTTAAATTAGTTATTTATGACTTAATACTAACAAAATTACGAAAAATTTTAATAGAGTAAGGATTATTTGGATGTGACATTCTCTTAATCTTAGAGTTTAAGGATGCAAGTTGTACAACTTGTTGTCTAAAAACTCTTTCTAAGTAAAAAAAAATGTTTTTTTTATTTACTTATAAGAAGAATAAAACTCAACTAAATCAATTCTTACAATTTAATTAAAATTTGATAAACAAAATCTTGAATTGAGAATGGGTTAATTAGATGTGACATCTTTTTAATCCTGAGACTTTGAGACACAGGCTGTACAGTTTGATGTCTTAAAACTCTTCTTTTGAATATAATATGTTAAACTAAAATTTAATTGTTATGAAAATAAAATACTAAAATCAAAATCAAAATAATAAATTGGCTTGGGTGTACACCTCTGTCAATCTCATATTTTAGGGTGTATGAACCGTGACGGTTTAAAAATCCTAAAATTAAAATAGAAAATAAAAATAATAAAAAATATCAACACACAAACATTTTCTACAAAAGAACTACGTGAGTCTGATTCTCCATTGCACCAGGAGATACGTAGGAGCAGGGATCCACTCCTGTCAATCTCAAAAATAATAAAATTTAAGATAAAATAAAAATCTTTTTATAATAATAAAATTCTTCTTGCAACTATTTTAGGGTGAGATAAATATTTTAAAAGTCATTAATGATTTGCTTAATCAATTAGAGGTAACTGTCTTTATGACGGACGTTGTAGGATGCTAATACCTTCCCTACACGTAATTGACTCTCGAGCCTAAAATCTGGTTTCGTAGACCATTTTCTTTTAGGTTTTTCCAATGTTTTTCCTTAATAAATATTGGTGGCGACTTCCTGTTTTTTAAAACTCTTTTTCGCCATCCCGCTGCGACCCCAGTTGCGACACCCATCACTAAGCAATGGTCCAACGATAACATACAGTAGCACACAGTGAAAATCATAGAAAAACATAAAAGATTACTAATTATTTATAAAAGCGATACTAACATCTATGAAAATTACTAATATTAATATTTGTCCTAAAATACTCCCAAAATGTAATATTCTAACACTTATTCACATAATTTTTCATCACCTAAGCTCAATAATACATGTATTGTAGATTTATCACCTTGTTATCATTTAAATGAAAACCTATTTTTCCAATTTGTTTTTTTATCTTGTCTCATAATGCTTCTGTATATTTTTCCACAGACTTTGAGGCAACTCGATCTCAATTGCACCACAACCACTGAAGTAGCTCAATCTTAGGCTTTACAGCACAATTTGTAAGGTAAGTTGTCTTTGTAAAATGCTGTTTTTGAAACCTCTGAAGGAGTGATCTCATACTTCATAGTGTCTAAATATGATGGTGAGATTGCAAGAATGGTCTTCAATAATGGTTGTTGAAAGCTTCATGATGTCAACAATGGAGGCAAGTTCACCTGCAATGATTTTGACACTCAAGTTAATAAGGAGCAAAGTCAAAAGGAGAAGAATAATCATAGATATGTACCTCATGATGTCGAATCAAATATTTATATAACTTTAATGATTTACCTTTTGGTAGTAATTGTAATTATAAATGCAATTGATCATTTTCAAAATATCCGAAGAGATTTTAGACAACTTTGTATGGTTTAAATGGCTAATTAATGGGGCAACATTGAGATTCCAGAAATTAAATGCATTAACCCTTAGCCTTTGCTTTGGGCTTTTCGTTGGGGAAATTACGATATATAAATAAGGGGATCTAATACAAATGTTGACACTCGCTGAGCGATAAAGGAAAGGTCAAGGACAAGACCAATGCTGTGTGGAAAGATGCAATAAGGAAACCTCCTCCCATCTCAGTCAGAAGCCGTGTAAGAAAAGACATTAAGAGGATACTACATTTCGTAACAGTAGAAATAGTAAAGCTAAGTGAAAAAAGAGAGTTAATATTGCTTAATGAGTTACGGCTACTAGTCATTCGGATTTCTCTTTACTCTTGTCAGTATTCCCACTAGGCATTTTAGTCTATATCTTTGCTTTCACTTCCATACTCAACTGTCTCTTTCCTTAGTTCGGTCTCGCCTTTATTGATTGAGAGAGCTAAAGACTCCTTCTATTTTCACGCACTTAATATCCTCAGAGATATTTTCTTTGGGTTATTGACCGATTTGTGGCTCTTTTATGAACTATTTATCAAACGGGATAGTTTTGAAACTAATCATCGACATGGGGTTGTTTTAAACTACTAGTGGTCATTTTTTGGCGGTCACAAAAAGTTACCAAAGATTGTTTTGACTGGTGTTATGATGGTATTGTAATCGATCATTTTTCTAATGATCTCAAAAAACTACTAGAGATAATTTTCCGACTACTTTTTGAGACTCAGAAAATGACCGCCAACAATTTAAAGCAAACCTATGTTGATGATTAATTTCAAAACAATTCTATTTTAGTGAATAGCTTGTAAAAGAGCTCTAAATTGATCAATCACCCTATTTTCTTCATATTTAAATGTTGGGCCAGTTTACATTCAAGTTTCACGATCCCAATCAGATAGAATAAGCACTAAGAACATATTTTTGCTTCGTATTATTTGCTACAACACATTTTACTTTTTTATTTTCTAAAATAAAAAAAACTTCGTGACATATTGTGTTTCTCAATTTTTGGATAAGTTTATTTTCTCAAAACAACTTATTAATTGTTACGTGATACATTTAGGGGACGTTTGTTTTAAGGTATCGTATTATATTCCAAGGAATTACATTTACAGGAGTATTATAACCAGAAATGTTATTCCTGGGTATATTCAAAAATGTGTTTGGTTACATTTCAATATTCCTAGGAATATTTTTAAAATTTAAAATAATTTAAATGAAAAATAAATAAAAATAAAAGTTACAAGTGTGTTAAAAAATAACTATCTATATCCCATCGGAATATTCCTTTCTCACCCCTCATGGGAATAAAAATATAGAAAAACATGATAAAAAGAGAAGTTACAACTTTCTCAGAAATCAACAATACCCGAAAATAATTTTTCAAAGCTTCTAACAAACATGGGTATATTACATTCCTATGTTTACATTCCCGGGAATGAACTTTTAATTCATGAAACAAATACACTCTTAGTGCTTATAATTGGAAACCAATGTTTTTTTTTTTTTTTTTGTAAAACCAAAGTAATTTTTTCTTAAGTGTGAGGATTTCAACAAATAATCAGCATTTTTCTTTAGTCTCAATGACATGAAATGTTAAGTCATGAAAGAAAAAGAAAATATTAAAACAAGGTCAATAATCTTAAAGAATAATGATGGATCCTGTTATAACAAAAATGTTTCATTTTTCTATCATATATAACATGATGCTTTCTTGTTAGGGGAAAGGTAGCAGGATCATCTTTCAGTTCTCCATTACACAATACGTAACATTCATCTAACGAAAATGGGCTGAAAGTAAGGAAGACCTTCCTAGACAGCCTATTCTCTATTAATAAATCTTCACTATTAATGAATGATTATATGATTTAAATTTAATCCTCTAACTCTCGTATAAAAAAATTATTCACCGTATGTCTTTTACTATAGGGTCAGGATCCGTTGACACCAGGTGTCAAAGTTAGTCAAATTACACCTTCGATAACTTTTTGTAGAATGTAAATTTAACAAATCCAACCGTTGAATTATGTGATATTATCTTCATGATCATGTATATCAAATTTTACAAAATTTGAACTTTTGTACATATGTTATCTAACAAAGAATCTTTACATATGTTTTAATATCATATTATACGTTAAAATAAAGTGATGTGATGAACTACTAAATCATTTTAGAATTGTATGAAATTTTGTATATTTAATCTAAATAATAAGAACATCAAATTCAACGGTTGGATTAGTTAAATTTGCATTCAACAAAAAATTATTGAAGGTGTAATTTGACTAACTTTGACACTTGATACCAACGGATCCTGACTCTTTATTATACACACACGCACACACACTTGTTTTTTAGTTGAAATATATTAGCAAGTTATAACTACAATGTATCTTAAAATACAACATGGTGTAGCTTGCTAACGCACTCCAACTAAAAAATAAGTGTGTATGTTAGCAAATATTTGTAGAGTTTGCTAACATATATGCACTTATTTTTTAGTTGAAGTACGTTAACAAGCTATAACTATAATATATCTTAAAATACACCTACAGTACAAGATATATAATAAAAGACATATACAGTGAATAATGTTTTTTATATGAGAGTTAGAGAATTAAATTTAAATCATATAATCATTCATCAATATCAAGCTACACCATGGTGTATTTTAATATAAATTGTAGTTATAACTTACTAACGTACTACAACTAAAAAAAGTGTGTATGTATGTATAATAAAAGACATATACAATGAATAATGTTTTTATATGAGAATTAGAGAATTAAATTTAAATCATATAATCATTCATTAATATCAAGCTACATCATAGTGTATTTGAAGATACATTGTAGTTATAACTTGCTAATGTATTTCAACTAAAAATCAAGTGTACACACACACACACTCATATATATATATATATATATATACTAGTATAACTTTTACCAACTATTACACCATCAATAACTTTATATAAAGGTGAATTTTATTAATCCAACCGTTGAATTTTAACTTTATATTACTATGATTGTTTGTGTCAAATTTTATCAAAATTGAAAAACAATAAAAAGGTCATTAAATGAATTATATTTTAGTATATTTTGAAAAATATATATTACGTTGATTTTGATTTCTGAGAATAAGGTATTAATGATTTTGGATAAATATAAAATTACACATATGTGTGTGTGTGTGTGTGTGTGTGTGTGTGTGTGTGTGTGAAAGGAACTTTTAATCTAATGGTGAATATTAAGAAGATATTATCTAATTGAAAATGATTGAATAGTGTAATAGTTAGTAAAAGTTACACCAGTGTAATATTTTATCCCTTCTCATATATATATATATATATATTCAATCACCGACAAACTTCAAAATTAAATTAGGATTCCATGTCGGTTCCAACCAATTAACCATAATTACAGAATTCTCTAAATAATAATGCGTGAGGAATCAGTATCCTGCACAAATGGCATATCTATATCCATGCCACAAATATGATAACTATGAAATAACTCTAATTCATTTATATATGATTTATGTCATTCTTTTGACTTACTTTAAACTTTTGTTGTAACGGATCATGTAAAGGTTAGTATAATCAGAGGCATTTATTAGTGTAATTTTTAAAAGGAAGAAAAATACGGATCCTGCGTGTCCTCATTGTTGATCTAATCTGTAATTCAAATATGTTCCCTGAACCCCTCCGTTATTTCATGCAACTTCGCCATCTATACTCAGAGAGTAATGATGGAAAAGGATAACCGAAAGCATTTTAACAAAACATAAAAGTAAAAACTAAAATCCTATATATGTTAATATTACAATATTTTTATAATATTAATGTTTGAATCAAATTAGAATGCACGTATATCTCAAAGTTATTTACCCGTTATCTAATTATAAATTGTTATATATAATTAAATTTGTTAAATTTTGTTAAAATAAATGATAGTTTATACTATTATTAATTCAATCACAATTTTTTTTTGTGTACAATGGTCACAACAAGATTTGGACTTAGAACCTTATGCAAACTATCACAACTCCCTACCACTAGATAGACTAAAGTGGTTCAATCACAAACTATTATGTATGATAAATTTCTTGACTTTTATAATAATTTTTTTTTTGATAGGCTAAAAATTTTATTGATGACGAAGGTGATGATGGATGAAACATAAGAAATGCACATCCAAGTACATGAAGAAACAATACATAGCAGCCAAGTTCTACATATTGTGCAGTTTAAACAGCAAATTTTGCATTCCAAAACAACATGACAGCAAATTGTGCAGACCAACACAGAATGAGTACAAGTTGTACATGGTGAGTAGGTATTTCCTCCAACCAAAGGACCAAAAATAAGCATGTCTATTAAACTCTTTTTATTATAACTACTTTAAAATCATACTTGAAATGTTTTCTTGTTAAATGACAATATAATTTTTTTACACTAATATATGAAAATTAAACTCTTCTTCTTTTCTTTATCTCACATTAATTTTTTATCATAAATTTTATCTCCTTCTTTTGTAAAATATTGTACAAATATGTTATAAAATCATTGTTTCTCTTTTTTATGTGATAATGTTAATGACTATATTAAAAAATGTTGATTATAAAATTAATAAATAAATAATTTTTAAAAAATAAGGTAAATATACCATTAAAATGTTTTAATTTTAATTTGTAATGCACGTTTAATACTATTTTTAATAAAAAAATTATATAACTGACACCAAAGGTTGATGTTTGGAACCAAGAAGTTGTTCTTGAATGTATTAATAATTAGCAATTAATTAGACGGAGAGAAAGTCCTGTATGTCCATGATCCGAAATACCTAGCTATCACCAAATTCACGTCTAATGATAAAGTTTGGACGCAGAGAAATTCAAACTTTGTTGTTGTGATTATACCACACCAAAAATTCTAAATAAAATTCTCCTTTATTATACCTTATTTCCTAAAGTTTTGGAATATATAACTGCTTGAGTATACAACTTAAATAAGGATTTATTAAATAAATATTTATTGTATAAATGTTTATTTTTAAATTGTTTTTATAATTAAGATTAAACTATTTTTATATAAATTTTAAGTTATTTTTATAAGTTATTTTGGAGAATTTATTAAAATAAGTTAAAAATAATTTATAAACATATCATAAGTTATTTTTATAAATTCTCTTAAATTGATAAGCAAAATTTACTAAGAAACAAAGTACAATGGCTATTCTAACCTGAATACAAAAGCTTTAAAAGGACGTATCAAAAGGGTAAATAAACTATAGAGTTAATACATCAATTAGAAAAAGAACAATAAGTACAGTATGTCTTGACCTTAAACATGGTTCACGATCTGATCTTTATCAAAATTCAAAACACTGTATTTTATCATAAACTCTCTTAAATACTTACACAAGTACATATATCATAAAATAAATTTAAATAAATTCTTCCAGTCAAACACATAATCGGTTCACTATGATTACACAAGATAGAAATTGTACCAAAAAGTTAATTTGCTGTGTGGGATTTAAACACTTAAAAATAAGTCATCACCAAACCAAAAACCTATGGATGATTAAATAAAATGTTGGTATTATACACTATTGAATGTGTGGATCAACTTATATGAAATTGTTTCATCTTAATCAGTGATCTCAAGTTTAAGTCCTAGATATACAATTGCGTTAAATACGCAAAAGGAGAGCTGTATTGTCCATAGTGATCGTACTTGACTCAAGCAAAGAAAATGCATGTGACCTTGTACAAAAAATGATTGCCTTCCGTGAAGAAAGCATGTGGCCTCGTACCACAAAAAAGCTAGTAATACACTTTTTAGAGAAAATAATTTTTGCATTGACAGCGTAAAATTTTTTTATACTATCATTCAATAACAAAATGTCATACATAATAAGTTTGTTGACTTTTACATTATTTAGCTTAAAGGTCATATCTACCATAATTTCTGATTAGTTAGTGGTATAAAATTTTTTACACTGATAATTCATATAAATTAAAACCTACTTTTTCATACATCCTTTCTTAATTATTAAAATTTATTAAGTTTCACATAGGGGCATGAATCTTATTCTTTATTTAATAAATTTTAATCATAATTTTCATGAATTTCATCAGTTAATTAATTATAAGGAAAATGCTAGTAGAATTCCTTAACTAATTAATAATATAAAAGGCTTGTTTGAATAAGCTTCTCCATAAGCACTTTCAAGAAAAAAAGTAAGAAGAAAAAAAATGAAATAAGGTTTTCCAAAAACTAAAATTAGCGTTTTCATAATTTAAAATTAACTTTTGGAGAAGCTAATATAAAAGAACTTCTACAAATCAGTTTATGCATAAACTAATTTTAGTTTTTGGAGAAACTTGTTTCATTTTCTTCTTATTTTTTTCCTATAAAGTCATAATAGATACGACTTTAAGTAAATATTTTATGCTTTAACGGAGTTTTTACAAGATCATTTAGTTACAAATTGTTATATATGATAAGTTTGATATCTTTTACTATAATTATTTTAAAAGTCATACCAATGATGATCTTTGATTAGTTGACAGTGTATAAAAATTAAATTCTATACATTTGAAGATAGTTATTATAAAAATTAACAAACTTACCATACATAACAATTTCTAATTAAAAAATAGTGTAAAAACTCTGCATAAAAATTAACAAACTTACCCTACATAATTTTTGATTAAAAAACAGGGTAAAAACTCTTTGCAATATTGATGCTTATTCTATTTCCTCTTATTTTTTTCACAACAAAAAAAAACTTGAGAAAGACTGAATAATAAATTAGTTAAAACCTCCCCCCCCAAAAAACTAATAACTAATAAAAGGAAAACCGTTAGTAAACTACTAAAAGTAATATAAAATGTTGTCGCTGGCGCCAACCCAAAAGAAAATTTCCTTTCTTGGCTCTAAACGTATATAGCTCTCTCGTTCTTGTATAAATGCTTGGCAATAGAAAAATCTATTTTTGAGCAGAAAGAAACTGAAACATTTATTTTTTTTCCTTTCCACTATTTGACTGATGCTTTGACCAAAATACAGAAAATAAAAAAAGAAAAACTAAAACGAGGTTCATCACTGGGGGTAACTTGGCAGCTCATCAACAGTGCCAAATAAACCAAGTTATGAATAGCCAAGCCTATTAAAGCAGCACCCCAGCAAGAGAAGAAAACCAAGACACATTAATTACCAACCTGGAATCCAAAACCAAAACCATGGAGGTTGAAGTGCCTGTTGTGATTGTGGGTGCAGGGCCTGCTGGCTTAGCAACCGCTGCATGCCTTAACAAACTTTCCATCCCCAACGTTGTCCTTGAAAGAGATGATTGTCATGCATCTCTTTGGAGGAAAAGGACCTATGACCGCTTGAAACTTCACTTAGGCAAAGAATTTTGTAACCTCCCTCACATGCCCTTTCCATCTTGTTTTCCCACCTTTGTCCCCAGGATTGATTTTTTGCGCTACATTGATAACTATGTGACCCGTTTTAAGATTTCCATCCGGTATAACCGGAATGTGGAATCTGCCTCCCTTAGTGACAACGTTGGGAAATGGAGGGCCGTTGTTAAGGACACAGCATCAAATGCTGATGAGGTTTACGTGGCAGAGTATCTGGTCGTTGCAACCGGGGAGAATAGCGAAGGCTATGTACCCAAGATTGATGGGCTCGAAGGGTTTGAAGGAGAGTACATGCATTGCAGCAAGTACATGAATGGAAGAGATGTGTATGCCAAAAATGTCCTTGTTGTTGGCTGTGGAAATTCTGGCATGGAGATCGCTTATGATCTCTCAAATTGGGGTGCAAATACCTCTATTGTTGTTAGAGGTCCTGTGAGTCATTTCTCTCTCTACGTATCCTTTACCTGAATTCTTCTTATAACAAGAAATGATATTAAAAAAAAAAAAAAAGCAAAAAATATAAATTAATCTAAAAAAACGTGAACGATGATATTTTTTTTAATCCAATCGGAGATTAAAATATTTTTAAAAAATTAAGATGGGTATTTTGCTTTAATATTATTTTAATGATAATTGTGTGAATAAATAAATAAATAAAAATTATATACCATGTTTGTTGTTCTATGTTGGCGATCTATGTATCTTTTTTTTTTTTTTAAATTTAAGTGAGTTGGACTCTGAAAATTCACCAGAGACAAAACAGATCTCACAGTTTAAAGAGTGCTTACAGAGTTCTCACGACGGTTTATATGTCTAAATCTAACACATCTCTTTATGTTTAGGTTCATTTTTTTACTAAAGAAATGGTGTACGTGGGAATGTCCTTGCTGAAATACTTGAAAATGGAGAAGGTGGACAAGCTTATGCTGCTTATGAGCAAGCTGAAGTACGGAGACATGTCCGAGTATGGCTTAACCAGGCCAAAGAATGGACCCTTCGTTCTGAAAGAAAAGGGTGGTACTACCCCTACCATTGATGTGGGCTGCGTTGGTAGGATTAAGAAAGGCGAAATAAAGGTAGCTAGTGATGTATATACACACACTTGATTATATATTTGCAAGCACCGTTTATTTCATATCCATCCCTTATATATATGTATATATCTATTTGGCTGTCATTTTTTATATTCAGGTTTTCCCAGCTATTTCAAACATCAAAGAAGGCAAGACAGTTGAGTTTGAGGATGGAGAAAATGGTCAATTTGATATCATCATCTTTGCTACTGGATACAATAGCACAGTGCTGAAGTGGCTCAAGGTATATACAATACATATTATACATAGTAGCATAATTATTTTTGTCCCAATAAGTCCAATTGTTGATTTTAGAATGTGCCTGAGACAGACACTAACTGTTGTTGTCACTGTCACTTCCATGCAGGATTACAGAGATCTGTTCAATGAGAATGGAATGCCTAAACAAGGTCATCCAAATCACTGGAAGGGAGAAAATGGTCTCTACTGCGCTGGATTTTCAAGAAGGGGAATAGAGGGCATTTCTTTTGATGCCCAGCGTATAGCTGATGACATCAGTCTGAATGTGAATGCAAGGAAGATACCCGGTGCTGAGGCCAACTTTGCTTGCCTCAAACTCTTATAAATGAGTTCTGTAGCAGTATTAGTATATAACCGCTGGATTTATCAAAAAAGTATATAACCGCTGAAGTACTTTCTGTCGGTGTTGGGTGTATGGTTAGGTCATGAACATATGGGACTACATGAACCATAAATGGTAATGGTTTGGTTCTTTTGTTCTTTTGTTTCTGGATTTTTTTATTTTTTTATTTTTTTGTGATCAACTATGTCGTTTGAAATAAAAGAAAGAAATAGGAAGAATGTAAAAGCTGATATTGTATTTGCTTATATAAATTATAGTCTTTGCTTTGTGTTTCTATACTGACTTTTTTTATACTTGCTAAAAATTCTTTCTTTATTAGAAAATTAAATTAAGTGAGTACGAAGGTTTACTCCAATTCTTATTCTTATACAAAACAGAGTTTAATAAAATAATACGACCACCCATACATACACAACTATTTACTTTTCCAAGCCGCTAATTAACATTTTCTTAAATAGTCTATAAAGTTGCTCCAACCGGTAGACTAAGGGCCCGTTTGGGGTGGTTGTAAGTTTTTGGTTTTTGGTTTTCAAATACAATTTTCAAAATAAAACGTGTTTGGCTAAAATGGAGCTGAAATGATTTTTAATTCAATTTCAAAATACTTTTATATTCATTTTCAAAACCAAGAAAAAAGGATTTGTGATTTTGGTTTTTAGTTTTTAAAAAAAATACTTATCATTATATTTGAGAATAGCCTTTCTCGCCACTACCACAACTACTGTCATTGTTACCACCACTGCCACTGCTACCTCCACCACTACTGTTGCTGTCATTGCCACTACCACTGTTGCTGTCGCAGCCGCCGTCACCACCACTACTACCACCACCACCACCAGCACTGCCACCACCATCACTACTGCCACCACTACTATCACAACCACGACCACCGGCATCGCTTCCACCACCACAAGCTTCATCACCACTACCATCTTCACCACCACGACCACCAGTGCCATTGCCGCCGCCACCACCACTGGCACTGCCATGATCACCACTGGTATTGCCACAACCGCCTTTGTTGGCACCAACACAACTGTCACTGTCAGCACCGCCACAACCGTCACCGTCGACATTACAACCACTACTACCATCATTGTTGTCATCACCACCACCATTGTCGTCATCACACAAAATATCCTTAAACTAATTTTAACAGAATAAGAAATTTCAAAGTGACTTTATTTTGAAACCAAAAATTAAAAAAAAAAACTAAAACTAATTTTTAAAAACTAAAAACTGGTTGTAGTTTTTGAAATTTTCAAAACTCACAACCAAAAACTACCTCAAATGGGCCCTAAGATAGTTAAATGGAGGCACTAATTTTACAATTTAAGAAAGTAGATGCAGCCGCAAGAAAATCTTCTACCACATTATCCCAATAAGATTATTTTATGGAAATTAACCTTCACCTCTAAAACCAGTTCAAAAATTTCTCAAAATAGTTTTTAATAGCCATAATTTTTTTACCTTTACTTCTTCAGTAGTGTCATTAGCATGTTGTAAACAAGATATGGACACATCCTTACCAACTTTGAATCCATTAAACTTTCCTAGCTATATCAAGAGCTCTTCTCATTAAACTGCTCAACCCCTCGGCAACAACTCCATCAACATTTTTTTTTTAACATCGAGAGTAAGAACAATATCAAAATCCAACCATTCATAGCAATAGCACCAAACCGTAAATGCATTCTCAGAATTAAAACAAATGACCTGATGTTTCTTGGTGTGATTGCAGAAAGCACGTACAAAACAATTGTTGTCGTTCATGTATCATGTTTTAACTTAAATATACTACGTTCTGTTGCTGGAATTTGAAGAGATGAATTAGTCAAGTAGTTGGAAGATTAGTAGAGTAATGGAAGAAGAGTTGTTATATAAAGAATGAAAGGAGAATTTTATTATAGTAAAAAATAGAATTCAAAGTGTAGTTGAGTGTGAGAGCTAGCTATATATTGAGATGAGTTTTTTCACTTGACTTCACCAGTGAGGTGTGAGGAGTCTATTTACAGGCAAGTCTAATGTCCAAATGTGTGCTAAAAAACGCTTATCTAATTCTACGATTTTTCACACTTCATTTATTATTCTCTCTAAATACATCCATATCTTGGGAAAATTAATGTGACAAAAATCTAGATAATTCTAAACACGTGATCAAATATACATTTTGACTTAATAATCTAGATATTTCTTATTTAAAATGTGTATCACATTTAATACTCCTCCCTAAAGCACATTTTGACTCTAAACCTGCTTCTCAATATCTCAAACCTTGATTTGTTAGTGCTTTTGTGAAAATATTAGCTAGTTGTTGTGTTATAGTGCTTGAGCTTGATTTGTTTCTCTATTATTGACCCACATATAAAGTGATATTTGATATAAATGTGATTGGTTCTACTGTGATGAACTGAATTATTGGCAATCGCCATGGCAGATTTGTTGCCACATAGCATTACTATTGGATTATCTTGTTATTCTCCTATGTCTTCAAATATTTTTCTTAGTTGAATTGCTTGACTGGTAGCATTTGCTATTATAATACACTCGACCTCTACTGCATAGCCTCTTGTTTCTTTGAGGCTCAAGAGAATATTTCAAATAGAAGTGCTGTTGGATCAAGCGTTTACCACTAGGCCAAAAGCTATAGCTGATAGTCAGGACGTAACTCTTTTTACTTAACTGTAGCAGTCCAAGCGCCACGAGTCGACTGTGACTTGACTCACTTGGGCCTCCGCCACGAGACAATTGATGCCACACCGGACAACAAGTGCTAATGTGTATCCTAAAGTACTTTTCATGTCATTTATTGATTCTAGCCAATCATTATTTGTGTGTCCAAGTAGACTTGTATTGTCACTAGACTTGTACTGGATATCAAAGTCTATAGTGCCTTGCAAGTATCTTAAAAATTCATCTTACTACTCCATAATGTCTATGCCTTGGACTTTGTATGAATCTTGAAAGTAAACTTGTTGCATACATGATATCTAGCTGTGTGGCTGTGAGATACAGAAGATGAGACTTTTATGTTGTGAAGTATCAATTTCATTTTCACCTAATCCATCTTCTTTTTATAACTTCTCATTATGGATTAGAGGTGCAATAACTTTTTTATTGCAATTATGCATCTTAAATCTTCTGAAGAAATTCTCTATATATTTCTTTTTCGAGATAAAAATTCCATTCTCATCTTCAATTATCTCGATGTTGAGAAAATAGTGAATCAACCCTAAGTTTGTCATTTCAAAAGTCTTAATCATGTCTTCGTTAAACGCGATAATGATTTTCTTATTATTTATAGTGTAGACAAAATTATCCATATATAAAGAAACTATGAGTATTTGAGTTGCCTTGAGACCTGACATACACAGTAGGCTTACTTTTACTCTTCTTAAATCCTTGATTGGTAAAGTACTAATCAATTCAATTGTATCAAGAGTGTGGTGCTTGCTTTAATCCATAGAAGGCTTTCTTTAGCTTTAACACATTGTCTTTTTTTGCTTTCTTCAAGAACTCTTGTGATTGCTCTACGTATATTTCTTATTCCAGAAAAACATTTAGGGATGTTGGTTTTACATCTAATTAAAAGAGCTACCAACCTTTTTGAATCAACAAAGCAATTAAAGCTCCAATAGTACACGTTGAGCAATTGCAGCAAATGTCTTGTTGTAGTTAACACCAAGTACTTGAGAATAACCCTTAACTACAAGCCATACCTTATGCTTTTGTATTGACCAATTTGAATTGAATTTTGTTTAATAGATGCATTTGACACCAATGATTTCTTTTTCTAAGGGTCTATCTACAAGCTCTCATGTGTTATTCTTCTCAATCAACTTAATTTCTCCTTCCATTGCATTCACCCATTCTAGATGTTTTGCTACATCTTCAAAGTTCTCAGGCTCTATCATTACATAGTTCCACCTTTTATAAATTTCTCTTAAAGATCTAAATTTTCTTGGTGGAGATTTTAGAGATGAAATTTCTTGAGATATCTTTAGAGCTCCTAGGAAACTTGGAGTATTAATTGTGTTTTGAACATTGCCTTTTTGTCTTGCAGTATGTTGGGTGCATATGTTTTTCTTTGGCTTAATTGTCCAACCTGCAAAGTTTTACAATTTCACAAATTTTGCCATACCAAAATTTTTAGCGAATTTTACCCTACAATTTACAAAATATCACAAATTTTGTCCTAATATAGAAAAATTGCCACAATTAAAACATTTTATGGCGGTTTTTACTTTCACAATTAAGACAAATTTGTGGCAATTTTTCTTTTAATTGTGGCAATTTTTCTACTTGGAAACAAAATTTGCGATATTTTGTAAATTGGAGGGCAAAATTCTTTGGACTAGCAAAATTCGCAAACTTGTAAAATTTTGAGGCAAAAAGTACAATTAAGTCTTTTCTTTATGAATTCTTCTTCTCGATTCCAAGAAGCATTCTCGTCAAACCTTACATCTTGACCGATGATGAGTTTTAAATTGTATATTCAATATCTTTTAGGTTCACTATTGTCTCTCATGAAAATTCCTCTTTTAGTCTTCTCGTCAAACTTGTTTCTCTTTTGGTCAAGAAATTGTACATAACATATGTAACTTATATGCTTTACATATGGTTTTCTACCATTCCATGCCTCAATAGGGGTCTTATCTTGAATTGCTTTGGTAAGGCACCTATTTAGTAAATATATAATCATGTATACAACTTCCACCTATGATGAATTTGGTATTTTTTCCTCCTTTAACATTGATCGTACCATCTCTTCGATAGTTCTATTTTTTTGTCCTCAGACTCTATGCTTTGATGCACACCCAACTATTAGTTGTCACTCTACACCTTCTTCACAGAATCTCTAAAATTCCTCAGAGGTATATTCTTTTCCATGATCATTACTCAATGTCTTAATGCAATAATCGCCTTGATTTTCTACCAACTATTTGAATTTCTTAAAGATCTTGAGGACTTTTGATTTTTCTTTCATGAAATATACATGTCATTATGGCATATAATCATTAGCAAAGAAGATGAAATACCTATTTTGATTATGAGACAAGGACTTCATAAGTCTCCAAACATTTATATAAACAAACTCTGATGTTTTTTTGGCTCCCTATGAATTTCTATATGGAAATTGTAGTCATCATTATTTGTCAAGTAATCAACCTTCACCAATTTCTTTAATTTGTTTCTTTGATCTTTGGATAATATTTCATCATGTCCTTTTTATATAGTAAAAAATAAGCCATGGTAGTTGAAGTGACCTAACCTTCAATGGTATAGCTATGAATGATCAATTTGCACCTTTATAGCAATGTTGGATGTCTACTAGATATATGGGGAAGTCTCTGCATTCTTTGATTTTTACACTAGCTATGACAAGTTTCTAATATTTCTTATCATAGAAGTACATGTGTCCTTTTTCGAAATGTAGTTTGTAGCCATGTTTTATCATTTGGCTAACACTTTTTTTTATAATCAAAATATTATTAAACTAAGAGTCGAAGGGATACTTTAATCGTTTTCACCCATTACATTAGTTTTATAAGGCCAAATCAAAGGGATAAATAAAGACAAGTTACAAGGTCAATACACCAATCAAAAAAAGAGCATTGAACACTACCCTTCTTGGCATTAAATTATGTTCATGATTTGACCTTTATCAAGTGCAAAACACCATTGAAGTCAAAGAGAACACGCCGAAATACAATTTTGTTACACACAATCCACATAGACTAAAACACAATTAACTTTTTCCTTCTAAAAAGATAGCTAAACTATATAATGAGCAAAATATTATTATGTAGGGCCCCAGAATACCCAAGTCATGCATAATGTGCATGTCAAACCCGTATGGTCATCAGGCATGATAGAAATAAGTGATTATCATCTTCCTAAAAGAAACACAACACTAAAGATATATCCTGCACCTGAGACAATACTTCTCTTTTGCACAAGTTAACCCAAGTTGGCAGCCTATCCAAAATAACCTGCCAAAATAACGTAAGCACTTTGAGTGGAATGTAACGACCCAACTGTCGCTACTAAACAACCCTACTAAACATGCACCTCATCCACCTATCAGGTGAATAAAATCAATTCAACATCATGTCTGTATATGGGTCATACACATCAATTGAGAGATCCACCTATCTCTCCTGGTACTTGTGAATACCCAATTTTATCCGGCCAATCCATATAATAAAAAAGAAGGGAAGGAAAAAATTGTTTTTAAATAAAGTCCTTTGTCTTACGCTTATTGGGCTATAAGTGCATTGGGCCCATAATCCTTTTAGATAGGGGAAAAAAGAAAAGTAAAAAAAAAAAAGATAATAAAGTAAATAAAAATAATAAAAGTAATAGGATATTTAATTTTGAATGTGAAAGAAAATAAAGGCAAGTGCAATAAAAATAAATGTTAAATCAAATTAAAATGGATGAAAATGAATATAATTGAGTTTTTAATTGTTGGGTCTACACAACAAAATAAAAAGTTGGGCCCAACCAGGCCCATTTCTGATAAGAGAAAACAAATAGACACAATAAAAATAATAATAATAATAATAACGTGAGAGAGACTTGTGAGGCAAGTCTCACACCTTCTATAAATAAAACAAATCGGTGAAAAGGGAGGGGACTTTTTCGTTTTTCAAACAAAAAAAAAGAGATCATAAGAGAGGGAGAGAAGAGAAGAACGAGGATTACAGAGGAGATGAATCGGAGGGGAGGTTACTATTTTGCTTTGTTGACGCTCACATCATACTCACGCGTCACAATTCATCACTCTCCTCACTAGCAAGCTTGAAGGTATTCTCATCTATTCATACCTATTCTGATATATCTCTTTGCCGATTCATCTCATTGTTGTAATCACAGATTTATCTGATAGGAACATTGTTATTCCATTCTACGTTAATTGTATGTTTTGTCCTATTTGAATGTGAGGCTCAGATTCCTATTATGATCACTGTGCTCGCATTTAATTCCGCATGGCAACACTTCCTTGGCATTGAATTTCTTCTTCACCTATATGTGCAATGATAGACACTGTACAGGATATACAAATTCACATAAACTTGCGATTGTGTTTTCATTCGAAATTTTAAGAAAAATAATAAGATCTGAATGTATGGATAGCTAAAATCGAAAACAAGAGAGGGAAATAATCGGTAAAATAGCGCTTAATTGCACTGCTTCCGTGACGCGAAAACAGAGTAGATGTTCTTCGCATTTTCGTTTATTTCTCGTCACCACCAGGAAACGGATCCATAGCGTCACCATTTCTGCCAACACTCACGTCAACGCTCCACCACAGATCCGCAAACAACAACCGCCGCCGTCGCGATGTCGATGCATCACCATAGATCCACGAACAATCGCCGCCGCGCCACCGTTGCGTAAACACTGACGGGAGTCACGCTTCCTTGGGTCTCCCCCCTCACACCGCCACCACCGCATCAGCTTCGCGTCGACTTCGTTGTTCTCTCGCCAACGGAGGGTGGCACCCCTGAATGGAAATCTGAGATCTGGAGAATCAGGAGGTTTGATGGGGTTTACCCCCTTTTCGCTGGACTTGAGGGATTGATAGGCCTGATCCATTGTCGTGAGTCTAAGAAAGGAGGGGGTCACGTGTATTGGGCCTGACCCATTCTTTTGTTAATAGAACCATCCCTTTAGTTATAATAAGTATATGTATATCCGAATGTTGAATTCCTCCGTTTCCTTTTTGTTTTGTTCGTTTCATTACTTTAAAACAAAGGCAAAATAATAATAATAATAATAAGTTTGGATAATTAAACTAGGATTCGTAGATTATGTTTTTATATTATACTTTTGATTTCTTTTTATAAAAAATATAAGTAACTTTCTTTAATAAATAAATGACCAAATAAAAATAAAATAAAATTGTAAATATTTAAACTTAATAATAGCCACTTAGGATGCACTTCCTATTTGGACATTATTAAAGTCTTTAATATTAATGATAATCATTTAAGATGCACTTCTTATTTGGTTATCATTTTTTTTAAAATAATAATAATAATATAAAAAGTAATAAAATATATTTTAATAAAAGTCTTAATGATAGTTACTTTGGATACACTTCCTATTTGACTATTATAAAGACTTAAAAAGGGTATATTGATAACCACTTTGGATGCACTTCCAATTTGGTTATTGAGTATACCTTTACAATAAAAAAAATAATATAAAATAAAGTTAGTAAATCTTTTTTATAATATTAAACTTTCTCTTTTTTAAAAGGATTTTAAATAGTCACTTTGGATGCACTTCCTATTTGACTATTACAAAAATATTAAAAGGTATATTGATAACCACTTTAGATGCACTTCTAATTTGGTTATTGAGTATGCCTTTACCATACTAAAAAATAAAATAAATATAATTAAATAAAAAAAATAAAAAAATAATCAACAAAACGAGTTTCTACAAAGAACTACGTGAGTCTAAGTTCCTCATTGTAGCAGAGGATACGTAGGAGCAGGGGCTCACCCTTGTCGATCTCAAAAACCTAAAAAAAATTTCTTTTTTAATATTCAAAATAAAATGGCTAAGCAAGAGATAAGACTTTCACACATTAGGATAAAAAGGTAACCATCTTTTGATGGACGTATAGGGTGCTAACACCTTCCCTACACGTAAATAACTCTCGAACCTTTCTCTTGGTTCAAGACCATCACTCATAGGTTTTTCTATGGTTTATCCTAAATAAATCATAGTGGCGACTCTACTGATCAATTTCTTTTTTTCACCATCCGGTCGTGACCCCGGTTGCGACAGTACCATACATGCATATCTGTATATTTGTCATCATTATGTCATACACAACAATGGGATAACACCAGCCCATATCAAACATATCAAAATATACATCACCGGGGAAGCGAGATACAAAACTCACTCCCTATAGCTAGTCAATCTATACAATCCCATCAAAAGAATAACTATATAGAACAACACTCCCAAAACAAAAAGAGTTGTCTTGCAAGCAACTCCACCATCATCTCTGGGTAGCCAGGTCCACTGAAGCCTCGTTGTCTGCTCCCACACCATAGGACGTAATCATCACAGGCACATCAGCGCAACAGCAACAACAGGACAACCACCAACAACAAAACACAGCAAAGGTAAGCTTACTAAAACAACGGTAAAACCTACGATGTTGGAAATCATCAACAATTCACAATATTCAACCACAAGTATATGGCACACCATCATATATCTAGAGTTCTCAACATCTACATACAGATGTACATATATAAAGCAGTCATTTACATGGCAAAGAGTTCCCAATCTAGAACTCCATATCACAACCAATCCGTCACAACTATGTCAATACATGATGACATGACTCTCGAGAGATTTACAACATATCGGGAGATCAACCAGGTCTCACCCCCTACTGTGGCCTATCTAAGGACCATTCAGGGATTACCAAACTTTGATCTACGGATAAGCTTAGTGGTTTGTTAGGATAAATGTATATGGGTGGTGGCTTACCGCGACACAAGGCTTGCATCGCCTTGGCCTCCTGCAGAGTCGCCCATCCACACATCCTCGAAGTCCCATCATCAGCTGCCCCATGTCTTATCCAGTACTAGGTTGGAGGCCCATCTGAGTTCCAACTCTGGTCACCATCCAACTTACGTGCCTACCCACACCACGGCATGAGCCATCGTCAGTTACCTCAGCTGCCAACTATACATGAATGCATGTACTACACACCATCAATCACTCAACCACAACTAATAAACATACAACGTATATATGTATATCAATACAACCAGTGGCAAAGAGGTCCATTGTCAACTACCTCCCATGACCACTCACACCATCAACCACTCAACCACAACCAATAAACATACAACATGTATATGTATATCAATACAACCAGTGGCAAAGAGGTCCATCGTCAGCTACCTCACATGACCACTCAACATCCATCAACACCATATCGGCCCCAAAACGGCCTCAATCATAATCAACAAGTAAGGCCCTACCTAAGCAGCCTACCTCGTAAGAAACAATATCATACATAACAAGCAGAGGTCCTATCTAAGCAACCTTCACCTCAATAACATATCCAACCACCAATTCCTAATTTAAAACTAAGACCCTCTTTGAAAACCATTTGGAAGATTAGCAAATCTTGAAATTCATAAAATTTCACAATTTGAGATGAAAACTTTAAAATCTAAAATAATACATTCAGTTTTGGAATAACATATTATGTACTGTAGCAACAAATTATGTGCTGTAGCAAAAATGCATCAGATTTCATTTTTCAGTAAAGATAATTGATTATGGGCTTCCATAATTAATTATTTCCGAAGCAAAACCACAAATAATTTTTTTTGACAGTAGATAATTGATTATCCAACTACATAATCGATTATTTCCGAAACCAAATCACGAAAACAATTTCTGAAACTCCAGATAATCAATTATCAAATGCCCATAATCGATTATCTGCGAGGATTTTCGAAAAAAACGCGATTCTCTTCAAAGAAAACTCAACTTTTTCAACCAATTAACATAGATTTTCAAATCAATGGTGTTCCAACAACCTCAATCCACCTCAACCAAGTTGATACAAATCAAATTATACAATCAATTCAACATTTCATCACAAAATCATCAATTTTTCATCTAAATCTCAAAATTTCTCCCAAAACCCATTTTCACCCCAAATCCAACAAAATGGCAACATTCACAAAGATTCAATCGATCATAAGGCAAGAAATCAACATACCAACAGTTATTAACGCAAAAAATTGATTTGTAAGCTTCCCTTACCTCTAAAAGTTCCTAAATCTAAATTTAGGTTCCTTAAGAATCCAGTATTCTTAAGCCAAATATAGCTAGGATCGTTCCTTTCCTTACCACAATCACTGAGTCGGGCCTGGAATTCTTCTAACACACTTATCAACTTCAAAGTTTTAGAGAGAGATTGAGAGAGAATTGAAGAGAGAGAAAGTGTAGAGAGAGAAAGAGAATGGAGGAATGAAGGGAAATCCCTCCCCTTCCCTTATATATCCGACCTCCCCGGAGCTCTCATATGGACTTTTGGCCAATTGAGGCCCAAACCTCACCAAGCCACTTCCTTTATCTCAAAACTGGTCTAACTTAATTGTTTTCTCTCAAAAATCCAAAATCATTATCACAACATATCCAAACTGGCTCAAGCATATATCTCAAACTTCCTAAATTCAAACCATAATTTTAAACCAACAACTCACAACCATCATCACATACAATATATCGTACATAGCAACAATTCATTTATCTCTTTTAATTGCTTAGATTACATATCAAATTTCCACTTTTTAGTTATTAAATCACTTAATCATGCATTAAGAAAATCACAGTGTTACATGGAACACAACTCTTCCAAAAGTTTTTAATTAAAGATAATAGAATGAGAAGAGTTAGAACTCCCTAAATTGTCAAGACTGTAAAAAAAGTAAAATTAATTTAACTGTAAACATCTTGGAAAAATCCTTGTTCCACACCCATTGATCTAGCAACCCTTTACTTAAAGAAAAAGAACCTAGGACTTTTAGCAGATCTACCAATAACCTTTTCTTCCCACACAAAAGATCCCTCCTCCACCTCTATAGCCAACACTAATTATTATCATACCACTCACTCATTTTAGCCACATAGGCATATTAAGAAAGACTTGATATAGGCAAGGAAAAGAATGTTTTAGACTAGCATTGCCAATCCAAACATCACGCCAAAATCTAGTTTGTTCCCCATTTTTGACCTTTCTTGATACACCTTGAGAAAACCAACCCCGGTGGCACACGATGAGCAATCTTTATGGAGCATAGATCGCTTCACCAAATTGAACTAGAAGAAGCTAACCAAGAAGCCTCTATGGGTAAACTTCCTATGTTACCATACTTATAATTAGGATAAAAGTGGGGATAACACAACTTCAGAATCTATGATAAATCGCCACCTGCATTTAGGTAATAAATTCAAGTTAAAAAGTTCCAAATTCTTTATCCTAAGATTAAAAATGGAAAAAAAAAAAAAAAACCTACCCATAGACTCGCAAGTAAAACCCATGATGGATGGAAAAATGGATAGTTTAACGGCTATTTGCTTATTAATGGCGTAGGGCGAGTAGTAAGATATCTATACCCATAGGTACTTGCACTTTGGAATTCTTAAATATCTTTAATTATATATGAAGTTAACTGCTCTAATTTATTTTTAGTATAAATATATATTTCAAAATTATTTATTTTCTTAATAAATATATGTTACAAAATTATTTTTTTAGCATAAATATAGGTTTAAAAATATTTATTTTTAATTTAATTTAATTTTTGTTTAAAATTTCATATTTAATAAATATCTATGAATACAATTGGATACCTACAGAGATATATAAAATTCATGGATACCCACTTAACGGATACCCATGCAAGTACGGGTAGGTGGCTAGGGTTACTACCCCTGTCCACCCTACCCCATTGTCGTCCCTGCCTAACACCACCATAAGATTTTGGCTAACAAATTTTATTCCAGCTAACGCACACAATATTAGGAAAGTCATCACCACCAAACCACATAAAAGCTCTTTGCAACCTTTTTCAAATATTCAAAACCTTCTTTAACATTTTAAAAAAATAACAATAGTATAAAGGTAAGGTAGATAAAAAAGAATTTAACAACACAATGTGACCAACTAGAGACAAATTCTTACATTTCATGTTGTTAATCAACACTACATTGATTCTATAATTGATGTCCAAGAAACACCCTTTCTTTGGCATCCTAAGAAACTTAAAAGGAAGACTATTAGAATCATAATATAGGAAATTAGTAGTTGCCACTAAAAAAGACCTTTTCATGTTAATACCAAATAAAGTGCAAGCCAAAGTTTATCTTTAGTCCATATACATGTTCAAATCCTCAAAGAATAGCATTTAGGGTTCACAATTTTTCCATTATAGCCTCCCCAACAAACATAGTGTTGTTTGCATACTGTGACAAAGAAATAATGATCCTTTCATTAATTGAAAATCCAAAACTTTTCCTAAGAGAAAGGGCATTTTCCATCAAACCACAAAGACCCTTAACACTAATTAGAAAAAAGAAGAGGGATTAGGGATCCCCTTGCCTTAAGCCCCTAAACATAGGCATCTCCTCTATTGGGCAACCATTAAGAAGCACTAAAAAAGTCCCATGAAATACACAAGCTTGAATCCAAGATCTCCATCCCTCACAAAAACCCAATCTACATAACATAATCTAAAAAAGCCTAATTCATAGAGTCAAAGGCCTTTTTCAAATTCAACCTAGAAAATAAAGCATTATCTCCTACTTCTTTGAACTAAGTCCACCAATTCCTTTACTAAAAGCATGCCATTTAGAATATGCATATTTTGCAAGAATGTTGTTTGATAGGAGGAAATTACAAAACCATTGGCCAAAATTATAAATATAATTTTATAAACACTACTGATCATAGATATTGGTTTAAACTCAAAAATTGTTTGTGGATTATCCTTTTTGGGCACCATGACAGTAAACGAAGATAAGACACCCTTTGCAAGCTTAGCATGATAATAAAATTCTTGCACCAATTCACAAACCTCATCCTTAAGGAAGTCCTAGCATCTTTGACAGAAAGTGAAATTAAAATCATTAGGTCCAAGGCTCTTGTTTCCTTCATAGCTCCACGCTACATCCTTGATCTCTTCAGTAGAGATGCTGGCCAACATTTAACAAATTACGTACTAGGTTCGGAACTAGAAAAACATCAATAACATGTCTTGTTCCAAATAATGGTTTTACAACACTAGTTTCTTTACCTTTAACTTCAAGAAAGTCATCATTTCCCAATTTGACTTTAGATTAGAAGGAAGTATCCAATTTGGAGATGTCCTTGTATGGGGTCATGCAATTGTTGCACCCACTGGCTAGGAACCATGTATCCTATGCTTTCTTTCGTGATCTTTAACTAGTGAAGAACAATTATCTTCCTTGTTTTCTCTTTAGCATAGTTAACTTGATATTTATTTATTTATTTTTTGAGAGTGGCGGTATGCATCCATGTGTTTGAATCTTTTGCTGTTGTTGCATTGCATCTTGTTTTGATGCCAACAATCTTTTTCTAGGTACCTTTTCCTTCGGCCAATTTTGCATAAGGGTGAGAAGTTGCTCTCTCCTTGCTTTTCTCTTTGTTTCTCTTTAAGTCTAGAAGTTTATGCTCCATGAGAACTTGAATTGAACATCCGTCATTTTTGAATTCCTGAGACGTTATATTTTCTTTAGTTTGGAAGGACTCTCAATAATATTTTCATTATACCTTCTTAATTTCTTTTCATAGGCTTCAAGAGATCCCACTTTTTCAGTAATTAACATGGATGATAGGTTCTTTGCTTGCTTAATAGCAATTACTACAGGATTGAATTTTTTTTATACTATGATATGTAGTATATCAACTACCTTCTCTTCGGTCACAATGTCTCCATATAATTTTATCTGATTCACTAGTTCTTTAATTTTAGCATAATATTCTCCTACGGTATTAGAATCCATAATTTTGAGAATTTCAAACTCCCTTTTTAAATATTGAAGTTTGATTGTGTATCTTATGTGACATGATGAAACTCTTCCTCCAAAGCATCCTTTGCCTTCTTTATAGTGTATGCACTAATTATCCCTGCAAAAATAGTGTCAAACATATAATCTATATGACAAAAAGTGATTGCACATCCTTTTGGTGCTTCTCCTCCAAAGTCCTCTTCTTGACAGTGGATAGAGTTTAAATATCTAATGGAGCACTCATCCTTAACAATATCACAATTTTCGTGAGAAAAAAAACATGTCTTTAATTTTAAGCTTCAAAAATAATAGTTTTCACTAGTAATATGTGTTTGTGGCCATGGTTTAAAAAGAAGGGGTGGTTATTAGTTAGTGATGGGATTTGGTGGAAAAATCTTATGCTCACATCCAGTGTTAGTATACACTGAACGTACGTATTATTCTAAACATGTGACTAAATATCTATGTGACTTAATTTAAATATTTTTTTTATATAAAAATGTCTATCACATTTAAGATCTACTTTGTAGAAGCTCGTTGAGAATTACCAAGAAAATGCCACGACTATTTTATTGAGACAACACCAATTAAAGAACTACATGAGAACAAAAAATAATTAAGAGAACATAAATTCCATTGTTGGTTGATTATGTATTCATGCAACCAAAAATTGCATGTTGACTTTGTGAAATATACCTTACAATTAAGTTATCTAGTTTTCATTTTCGATTGTCATCTACACCGTGGTTTAGTAGGACTAAGTTGATCAAAGGATAAGAACTCATCAAACAAAGCCTCTTTTCTTACAATGGAATACTTTTCACACTCTTTAGCTAAATAAATTTTTAGATTGAGGGAAAAAACAAGTTTTCCTTCCTATAAAACGTGTATCCAAAAACATGTTTTTTTCTTTGTATATTCTATCTCTAACAAACACAAAAATATCTTCTATATATAACAGTTGAATGAAATTGTCCATACTCTTTTATGGCTGAGATTATTGTCATTCCAACATGTTTAATTCACACGTTTCTCTTTTCTATTTTTATTTAACTTTTCACTTTTATTCTTATTGAAGTGTTTTTTTTAAAGAAAAGTCAAACTCTGTAGAAAAAAAAAGTCAAACTTAATATGTCAATTTACACTTTTTAGTTTTTTTTTTAAAAATTACCCTTATTTAAATTTTTAAACAAAAACTAAAATTATTTAAGTTTGCTTCCTTTCTATATTGTACATAATACTTAAAAATGATAAAATAATAATAATGATAATAATAATACATTTGATTTATTTCTGCAAAATAATAAGAATTTATTATTGTGATGAAAGAGGAATACTAACAACACTCTCTCAAATACTCTTTTTCTGATACTTTCTTTATTATTGGCTAGAATTTATTGAAAATCATAAAGTTTGGTTGGTCCCACTTCTAATTGAGGAGAGAGACTCATTAAAATGAGAAGTGAGACTTACCAAAATTGATGATTTCTAATAAATTTCAACTAATAGTATCTAGAGTGTTAGAAAGAGAGTATTTGAAAGAATGTTGCTATAGTATTTATTTGTGATGGAATTTTTGAATGATAAAATATTTTTAATAACATGTCCAGGGAAATGAATATTATATTTAATGAATATATTAAAAAATTAAATGGAAAAATATTTTTATTTATTGAAATATTAAATGTAACTTTGACAATATATATATATATATATAGGGAATGCATCAAATGAGAGCCTTTTTATGTGAAAGTAAGAGAATGAATATTAACCATTAGATCTTGTTATGAATTGTCAAGATTAAAACATACAAAGTCATGAGTTTTTTAAAAAAATACATGACTTTTTAAGTGGTCACATAACATTAAATCTTAACCCTCCATGTATGGTTGTATGGCCAAGATTAACTCCTCTTACTCTCATATAAAAATGGTCCTCTCACTAAATATGCCCCCTATATAGGAGATAAGATTCATTGACACCAGTGTAAGTCTAAAAGACTTACACTAAATCTAAACCGTTAATACAAATTAATCTTACCGATTTATAATTTATTAATATATATAGTAACTTTAACATATTTTGTGATCATTAATTAGTTAATGTTAATCAATCAATTAAATCTTTTGACTTGATTTAATTGATTATTTGCTTGATTTAAATTTTTAGATTAATTATTCTACAAATTTTTCCTATAATAAATAATAAAATATATATGATTATGTTAATTTTTAATTATTGCATTAATCATTATTTACTATTTGTTATTAAAAATTTAATTAATTAATTTAAGATAAAAAGTAAATGGTAGGGATTTAATTAATTAACATAAATTAAAAAATTTATTATGTTAATATCTTTTTACTTTAAATGTAAGTGTATAATTTATGTAAGTAAATAATTATTAACGAAATGATTTAATAATTATTAAGATTTATATAAATTAATTTATATGAATTTAAGTATTTATTTAATAAATTTTTATCATATGAATATTTATATTATAAATTTAAATATAAAATTTACCGAAATACATTAAAGAAAATTCATTTTAATAGATCACACCAAAAAATTTATTAAAATTAAACATAAAGAACTCATAATCATCATAAACTACATTATATATATAAAATTTATTGAAATATGTTATATTGTAAATTTGATATAAAATTTATTAAAATACGTTAAAAAAATTTATTTTAATAAATTACACCAATAAATTTTTTAACATAAATTATAAATAAATACGTTATTTTCACTTAATATGTCGTTGATGATTATGAGTTTTTAATATTTAATTTAATATTTTTTGGTATGATTTATTCAAAAAAATTTGTTAACTTATTCAAATAAATTTTATGATTAAATTTATAATATAAATCTTCATATGATAAAAAAATTATTAAATAAATACTTAATTAAAATTTTGTAAATTAATTAAATTAATTTATACAACATTTAATAATTATTAAATTATTACGTTAAAAATTATTTACTTAAATAAATTATTCACTTACAGTTTAAAGTAAATAATTTTTAACATAATAATTTTTTAATTTATATAATTAAATTTATGTCAATTAATTAAATCTCTTCCATTTAATTTTTAACTTAAATTAAATAATTAATATTTTAATAACAAATAGTAAATAATTATTAGCACAATAATTCAAAATTAACATATATATATATATACACACACACATATATATATATATATATATACATATACATATGTATATGTACGTATATGTACATATACATATATATGTATATATGGGTCAAGATCTATTGACACCAAGTGTCAAAGTTACTTAAATTACATCTTTAATAACTTTTTGTAAAGTGCAAATTTAATCAATCAACCGTTGAATTTGATGTTCTTATTAATTAGATTAAATATACAAAATTTCATACAATTCCAAAATCATTTAGTAATTCATCATATTACTTTATTTTAACATATAATATGATTTTAAAATATATGTAAATATTCATTGTTAGATAACACATGTACAATAGTCTAAATTTTGTGAAATTTGATATACATGATCATCAATATAATACCACATAATTCAATGGTTTGATTAGTTAAATTTTCATTTTGTAAAAAATTATTGAAGGTGTAATTTAACTAACTTTGACACCCGGTGTCAACGGATCCTGATTCTATATATATATATATATATATATATATATATATATATATATATATATATTACTATTTTTCTGGAAAAAAATTATAAAAATTAATTTGTTAATAATTTAAATAAATAATAAAGCATAAAGTTAAATTAATCAAACAATCAATTAAATCAACACCAAAGATATAATTGATTGATTAAAATTAACTAATTAATTGTCACAAAATATGGTGAAGTTACTATATATATAAAAATATTATAAACTACAAGATTAACCTGTAGTAGCAGTTTGGATTTGGTGTAAGTTTTGAGACTTATACCTGATGTCAATGGATCCTGTCCCCTTACATACATACATACATACATACATACATATATACATATATATATATATATATATATAAAGTCAAGGAAAAGTGATAAGATGATTAATGTTTTCTTTATTTTTGCTTTATATAAATAAAAAATGAAAATTTAGATAGTTTTCAATTGCTATCATATCTATAACTTCTAGTTTAGTAATTGTTTGGGAGTGTTTTGGTACCTTGAACGGGGTGGACGCTTTAGGCGGCTCCAACAAGTGGCAGCACCCAGTTGTCACCTGCAAAGACACTCCGATGTCTAAGTCAGTGACTGTAAGAGGTGAATAATGAGGCTTAGATATGTACTTGAAGGCATATAATGCCTTATCTAGCAGCAAAGTGGAGGGAAAAGTGGTTAGTCAGTTATTGTGGGCCTCGAGCCATGTGGCTAGGCCTAAAGGGGGTCTAAAATAGTAGCCCTTGAAGTCGATGGCTCGTGTTGATACAAGCATCGACTTGTTCTTTGAGTCATATAGCTTAGGCTTTCACTGCCACATTTGCTGTCCTCTTCCAGAATGTTAGTTTAAAAAAAAAATAAGTTTCGATGTTACCTGACAAGGGCAAGCTAAAGATATGCGAATCATGTATGTCACTTTCCCAGTTGAACTATTGCTTTTCGCTTTGCTTTTATACTTGAAATGGATTTCAATATATATTTTTATTGTATATACTTTTTTCCTTTTTTGTACCTGATGAGCTTTGTACATATCCGAGCTTTCTTTGCTTTTGCTTATTGCCTTTGTCATCTTGGTGGGCTTTGCTTTACTGCTTCCGTTATCTCGATGAACTTTTGCTTGTTCATCTCAAACCTCGGTTGGAGTAAATTCATGTACATGAGATGATAACCTTCCTACCCCAGCTAAAGCAAATCCACAAACATAGGGGTGGTAATCTTCCTACCCCGGCTGGAGCGAATCCATATATACGGGGTGGAAGTCTTTCTACCCCAGCTAGAGTGAATCCATGTACACGGGGTAGTAATCTTCTTCCCTCAGCTAGAGCAAATCCACATGCACGAGGGTGATAATCTTCCTACCTCGGCTGGTGCGAATCCACGTACACGGGGGTTGTAATCTTTCTACCTAGCTGGAGTGAATCCACGTACACGGGGTGGAAGTCTTTCCACCCTGGCTAGAGCGAAGTACACGGGGTAGTAATCTTCTTTCCCCAACTAGAGTGAATCCATGTACACGGGGGTGGTAATCTTCCTACCCCGGCTTGAGTGAATCCACGCACATGGGTGAAAGTCTTTCTACCATAGTTGGAACGAATTCATGTGCACGAGATAGTAATCTTCTTCCCTTGGCTGGAGCGAATCTATGTACACGAGGTAGTAATCTTTTTCCCTCAGCTAAAGCGAATCCACATACAGGGGGTGGTAATCTTCCTACCTCAACTAGAGCAAATTCACGTACACGGGGTGGAAGTCTTTCTACCCCGGTTGGTGCGAATCCACGTACATGAGATAGTAATCTTCTTCCCCTGACTGGAGCGAATCCACATACACGAGGGTGGTAATCTTCCTACCCTAACTGGAGCGAATCCATGTACATGGGGTGGAAGTCTTCTTGCATTTGGTCACATTTTCTTTATTTTGCCTTTTGCCTTTTTGTTTTTGACCTGCAAAATAATTGTAAATGGTTTTGACCATTTTGTCCATGCATGCCCCTAAGTCGGCCATAAATCCGCCTTAGAAGGCAATCTGTCAATCCTACAATTTCTTTCAAACAAAAGCAAGGCAAAGCAAACTTTGTATAAAATATTTTTAAGAGGAAAGCTTTTAGTGATCAACTGTGTTAATCTTGCTGTTTGCAAATTTTAATCTTGGCCAACTTTCGCTGTTTCAAATTCATACACCAAAGCATTTCACCTCTAAGAATTACGTTAGTTACGTAAATATATAAAATATACCAATCTTTCAAGTTGATGACAGTATAGGAGGATGACCAAAATGTCGGTTGTTGTTGGGATGCGAAGTTTGTCGAAGACTTCGGCACTGAACTGGGCATGTCAACACGCTAATACTCTGCCATTTCTTTGATATGGGTGTATTGCTAATTCAAAATGTCATACACTTTGCGATTTCTTTTGATATGGCAATTATTATTTTCAAATGCATATCATGCTACTTCATGACATCATCCAAAGATCCTTAAATATATCCTAAACTACAAAGCACAAGCCTTTGGAGGAATAACAATTGTTTACGTGTAATTTATATATTGGCATTGCAATTATCCCATTAATTATAGCTTTATACATTATCATCATGTCACCATGATATATTGTAAATATTGGACATGCTAATATGAATGCTTGTACTTTTTAAGCCCCTATAGCTTTGGTAATTAATGCATCTTTTTTTTTTTTTTTGATTTTTTACATTATATTATGTGATATTGGGGTTTTAACATAGTGTCAACTGTAATGTCTCGTCATTATAAATTTCTTAAAAGAAAACTCTTGCCTCCTTTAACAATAGGGGTAGCTTTGAGTTTGGAGGCCACTGCCAATCGTCTAATGGAAACAAGCCACTTTACGCTTTCGTCCATGGGTTGCTTTGAGTTTGGAAGCCAGGTGCTCATCCCTATCATGCCAACATAGCAATGTCGAACTTCAACTTTCAATGGTCACACTTCATGGTCAAAGATGGCCAAGCTTGAAAGATTCTCACAAAGTCAGTGGGTGCTTGGCATAAGGCAGTGTAACGGCCTTCAGAGGTTGGTAGCGTTAGGAGTGCTCTACTACATGCTTACTCCAGTTCGAGTATGTCGGGTGGGCTTGCAAGCTCATCGAGGTGAAATCGGTGCAAATTATCTGCATGTTGAGCTCACTCCAGAAACTTGGTTGCGAAGCATCTACATGTTGAGTTCACTCCGGAAACTCGGTCTTGCCAGGGTGATGAGCATATACAGGAGCCATCCCAAGGTTAATCATGCAAGACAACATATACACTTGAAAACTCGGTCTTGCTTCAACTTTTAATTGTCAATCTCGGACGTGAAAAAAAGAATACATGGTGCTTGGGTATAACCATGCGAGATCATGTCGCAAGGATTTCCAAAGTCCCTACCATGGTTCTAAATTGAGGTTGCAGTTGCGGTTGTAGTTGCGATTTTGCTGCGTTTCTTAACATTGTGGGAAAATCCGGTCGATGCGGCTGTAATTGCAGTCATTATATGGTCGCGGAGAGTTGAAAAACCTTTATGTTGTAGCCGTAATTGCAGTTGCAGACTGCAATTTAGAACCATGGTCCCTACATATACACTTGCAAATTGTTAGGTTGGGCCCACTTGAAGCGTAGATCGCCCTTGCTCACGAGCCCCCCATATGTGTCCAAATATGAATCATTCCAATCGACGTGTGGTCATTTGGCAGCAAAGGACGCCATCGATGTTTGTAGGTCTATCCTTTGAACATGGGCGATGAATGTCGGAGCAACTTTGATGGTCACCCGACTTAGTTCAAGTTGGTTTTTGCAGGTTGGTGATTTAAGCGTGCAATCATCTGCATAGGCATTTGCGTGAGCCAAGTAGAGCTCGAAGGTTGGATGAAGGGAAGGCTTGTGCACGAGGAAGTGTGAAAGAACCACTCCACCAGACGTGATGAGGGTGTCGAAAAAGTGCAATGGCATGTTAGTGCTTTAGATGCTAGTATCACACAGTTTGTAGACGTGAAAGCTTCACCAACTTGAAGTTGTTTGTGCTTGGAGAGAAATAGAAACCAAGATTGGTAAAGTTAGTGATACCGCGGAATCCAGGCTTCAACAATAGCTTGTTCATCGATGGTGAAGTTGGCTTCGAGATAGAAAACATTGAATGAAATCATCCACCTTCGACAAGTCAGAGAAATTTGATTTTGATTTCATGAAAGAATATTAACAATTAAAACCCACTGATTGAGATCAACCATCCATGGTGAGCCTTCGAACCCGATTCCAACTTGAATTCGAACAAAGTCTTCAAATTAGAGGATTGACTTCACGATTCGTTGTGATATGAAGGTTTCAACTGGTTGAGCATGAAGCGAGGAATTTTTCCACCTGTCACTTTAAATGAACTTTGAAAAAGCATAATCAAACTAGATCAATAAATCAATTAGAGAAATACAGAGAATAATGATTGAATCGAATCACTTTGCTCAGTTTCATTTGCTTCTTGATTACGCTTCTTAATTGCTTTTGTTCGCTCATGGCTCTTGCTTCTTGATGGGGAAACAAATTTGCAAATTGAGGCAGAGGTTGAAAGTGTGGAGGGCGGCGACGATAAAGTCGTGGTGGCTTTGTCACCATAAAGTTCCTTGGCATTCACCATAAAGAAAAGAAGAGGAAAAGTGTTTTTTTCCCACAGATGGCGCCAATGTTCGAGAGTGTTTTGGTACCTCGAACGGGGTGGACGCTTCAGGCGGCTCCAACAAGTGGCAGTACTTAGTTGTCACTTGCAAAAACACTCCTATGCCTAAGTCAATGTCTGTGAGAGGTGAATAATGAGGCTTAGATATGTACCTAAAGGCATATAATGCCTTACACAGCAACAAAGTGGAGGGAAAAATGATTAGTTAGTTACCGTGGGCCTTGGGTTACATTGCTAGGCCCAAAAGGGTCTAGAACAATAATAATCAGCAATAATGAAATATTTTAGTGGTTAAACATCTATATTTACAAATACATGATGACATTTTATATGATTTGAATTCAAACAAGGCTTTTAACACTAAAATTTTCTTTTTCAAATTTTCTTTTAATTAATTATTACTTTAACTAGTTAAAATATTCTTTATTAACTTGTCTTTATATTTACTCTATCTTCTTTTGTTTGTTATATTTGACTATTTGCAATACAACTATTTGCTTTATTCAGACATGGAGTGATCTTTAATGGGATTGATATAGCTTACCCATTTTGTAATGTTGTGCAAGAGGATGTTGGGTACCTTTCTTTTTTTCTCTTGTGGTTTTTCAAATCAAGTGTGGACTTATACAGTTATACTTATGGTTGAATTGCTTTTTTGTTGTTTCTTCCTCTTGCTTGGATTTGTTTATTCAATATAGCCAAATTTTGGTCAGGAACAAAATAAGGAAGTATTCTTATGTCATTTGGCATATGTGGTACTGACTTGGCTTATGAGGTACATTTGTAAACAACATATTACACATCAACTTTGAGCAAAGTTACCTTCTTGCTACTCGAAGACAAAGTACATTGCCCTTAAGAGTCCTTGTGCCTTGTTGTAGAAAATGCAATCTATCTCTAACCCTTTAAATACCACCCAATGTCATTATATCAAGTAAACATTTAATATACATCATCAACCTAGTGGATTCACTACTTACTTGAGTGTCAGAGTGTCTTTTACAGGTACTCATCCATTTAACAAGGTGTCTCAAATTCACCAAACCATTAGTCAAGCTCAGGAGATTTTGGACCTCGGTCCACCTGAAGTACATTAGAGTCAACATCCATTAGGAGCTCAATCTTAAATTAGTTGTTCGTCTCAGACACATCACCCTTATCCATTTCGAATAAATCAAGTTTGACACACAAAATGATATGAAATCAGTACTTAAATTTTTATTGGTTCTTTAATAACATAAAAAGTAATTATAAAGAAAACAAAAATACACACGCACATGTCATTTGTCCAAATATTACGAACCATATAGCAATTATCTTTGTCATGAAAGGATAACGAATTGAAGACTACACCAAACAAAGGCAAAGATTTGCACGTAAAATGATAGTCCTGGTGATTCATTCCCAAGCTAAACTAAGGGGAGTTGTGATATATTTACAACAATTCTTACAACAATGTATATAACATTATTTTTTGTGTCTATCTCTCTCCATCACATCATTTATTACATTTCAAACTTCTCTCTCTTGGATGTACAATATATTATACAAGTATCATTTCTTAAGGGCTTGTTCCTTTCTTCCTCAACGAAAACTTTAAAGACAATTTCTTCAGTCTCATAAATAAGGGACAATATTCCTTTCTAGATTTTAGAAGTAGATATTGAATCTTGTCTTACAATGATGCTCACATATACATAGCATAGTGTAGTGTTTTTTTAATACACAATTTAATTAAGGGACGTCTTAGAATGTGCATACTTTGGAGAAATTTTAAATCTATGTCCTCAATCTTAATGCAATGTTTTAGAAAAATAACAAATGAGAGAAAATTGTTCTTTGCCTAACTGCTAGAGTTTTCTTATACTTATTGTGTAAACATAAATTATCTAATGAGACAACAACTTTGATGGTTAGGTCAAATGAAAATAGAAACACCTCATTAATTAGACATTAAATGAGCAACATAACTCGTCACGACCCATCTACATCAAAAGTCCAATAACAAAAATACATTATTTAGCCAAACACTATGATTAATTTCATAGTAGTTACACATAATTGATATATTTAATAATTGGGTAAAGAGTACTTAATCCTCCTAAACTGTACCTCTTTTACAATAGACACCTTAAACTTTTGTTTTGTCTTAATTGATTCTTAAACTTTATCCTGCTTGCAAATAGACACCATAAACTTTAATTTTGTTTCAATGATCCTTAAACTTTATCTTTTTTTGCATATAAACACCTTAGTTTCAATTTCATCTTAATCCTTAAAATTTACCCCTTTTGTAAATAATCTCTTATATTAAATTGTGGCTAACTACTAACAAAGAAAAAAAATCTCTAACTATTTATATATTTTAAGGTCAAATCATTTGTTAGTTTTATTTTTATAAATCAAAATTTTCAAACATTATAACATAATAAATTTAGAATTAAAAGAATCAAATAAATATTTTTTTATTTTTTATTATTTATTTTTTCTAAATTCATATTTTATTATATTTTAATATATGAAAAAATGAATTGTAACAAAAGAAGGAAAATATTAATGAATAATTGACATTTAAGATATTAAACTCTAACTTGATAGAAAGAACTATTTGTAAGAAAGGATAAATTTTAAGATTAATTAGAATAAAATTAAAGTTTAAGATGTCTATTTGTAAAAGCAATAAAGTTCAAGGATCAATTGGAATGAAATTAAAGTTTATGGTGTCTATTTGCAAATAGGATAAAGTTTAAGGATAAATTAGAATGAAACTAAAGTTTAGGGTGTCTATTTACAAAAGAGGTAAAGTTTAGGGGGTGTTAAGTACTTTTTTCCCTTAATAATTCAAAATGGTTATTCTAAATATTTTATTAACTCTAATTCACAAATAACTAATTTAATAATCTCTGCTTGGATAACATTATTCAATTATCAAATAATAATTGGAATATTAATTATGATCAAAGCACATATAAATAATTTAAGAAATATAAGCTTTAACATTGTAGAAAATAATATGCAATGATTCATATTATATTTTTAATTATATTCCATATACAATATGGATAAAGGAAAACACAGCTTAATAAGACAAATATATGTAATCTCAAATAAATGGTTTAAGCATCTTAATAATATTATAAGAATATGATAACAAAAGTGACATAATTAAATACATATAACGTGATAATAATAACAATAACGATAAGCAAATATACAATCTCAAAGCTCTAATACTAACCCAAAACATTAAAAGCCTTAACCAAAACCATATGAGCTACATGATTTTGAAAATTTTTAACAATTAAGTCTTTATCAATGGATTTGTCAAAATGCATGTAACAATGCACTCAATTTTAATATGAAACTAACAACCAAATTAATATTACACATCAAAGTGTTTTGAACAAGAATAACTCTGAGAGAAATGCATAGTTATAATATCGTTGCAATATATTAACAGTAAACTAAGCATAATCCATATAAACCTAAATACTTAATGAACATATACTCTTCATGACGAAGACTAGTGTGGGCAACTTAATGAAGTCTCCTACTGTGGGAAACAATTTATGTTTGTTAGATAAACTATTTATTTAATCAAAGGTCAAGATTTTTTCTTCTTTTTCTTTTTCTTTTTTTCTCTTTTTCCTAATTTGTCCCTCTATCCCTATTTCTTCTGTGACCCCACCCACCCCGTAGAGGTGTCAAAAGGGTCAGCCCGGTCCAACTGACAAGTCAAGCGTGAAAAGTAGGTCAGGCCAAGCTGGACCGAAGGTGTAACAGGTTGTGTTTTTTCTAGCTTGGCCCAATCTAGCGGGCTCGGGCCAAAATGGCCCATGACTCTTTTTTTTCATAATTTTGTATATATTTTACAAAGAATATATATATATATATATATATATATATAGCACCAGGCCAAATAGGCCTGATACCTCGCGGGACAATTTTTCTCGAGCCTGGGCTGACCCGATGAGCCCATTGGGCCTGGCCATTTTGGCCCAGTTCTTTTTCAGCCAAATTTTTTATAGCCTAACTCGCCTTGGCCCAACAGACCCACTATTCACCCCCTGTTCAAACCAAGCCCTTCGTACTTCCTCCGTTACAACTCCCTAACAAGACCCTCACCAGCAAGTCTATGATCATGAAGCTCATGGACTCTGCCTCTCTACAGGGTGAGTGCGAGTTCCAAAACGAGCTCTTCTTGGCTACTGAGTTATTCCTCCTCACATAAACAACATAAAAGACATATTCTTTGGAAATCTACGACGAACAAACCTTTTCTTCCTTTTCTACTTATAGTTATAAAGGCCCTAAACCAAAAGTGACTTCCTCACCGGTTAGGTCTCCCAAAATGACGTCGTTCGCACCTTCCTAATCTAAGTCAACTCTGCCTCCCATTTCGTGTACCACCTCATGCGTAAAAGCAACCTCCACAACACGTTTTTGCGCAATACAAAAATAACCAAAACCCAAGCAACACAAAATCAAGACCCAAATTTGAAAACCTTAAAACAAATGCACAACAATAATGCCCATGACACACTCTTTCTTAACAAGACCTACAAAAGAACCAAAACCTAAGCAACACAAAACTGAGACCTAAAGTCAAAACCCCCAAAACTGAAATTATTTTGAAAATTTGAGAAATCTTTTTTATTAGGTGTGAGGTTTGGTCTGATTGTTGGTTGGTTCAATGGTGCAATTGATAGTGGGTAGTGTTCGACGACGATTTGGCTAGGCTGTGAGGTGATTTTGTGAGAAAGGGACCATAGACGCAAGGTTTTGCTTTCTTCATTGTTGGCAAAGCAGAGGAGCTTGGGGGCTTCGAGCCTCTTTAGCTTAGCAGAGGAAGAGGGCCTGGAAGGGAGGTGGTTGCGATGAAGGTGTCACCTAAGGGTGTAAACGAGTCGAGCACTAAAAGTTTGGGCTCGACTTATGAAAAAAAATAAGTGGCTCAGGATTGACTCATTTATTTAAACAAGCCTAATTGAAAGCTTGAGCTTAGCTTGTTTTAAAAAAAAAAAAAAAAAAAGCTCAAGCTTAGCTTGTTTAACTCATTTATAACTTACATATTTTTGTTTTTATGAAATTTTTCTTAAATTAGTTTTTTAACTTTATCAATTAGTATTTAATAAACATTTTAATACTAGATGATAATCTACATATAGAAATATATGTTTAACATGCTATATGTGAAATCCAAACATTCTAAATTATTACATTTTCATAATGCAGTAAATAAAAAATTCATAACATCTTGACTACTACAAGAAAGAAACTTTAAAATTAATTTTAACACTTTCAACAAAGTTTTGCATATTTTCATAATAAATATATAACTAACAAAAGCTAGTAAAATCCTCATCATCAATTTAAATAAATGAGCTATTTACAAGCTGTTAATGTCAAGCTTGTAAAGCTTATGCTTGACTCATTTAAATAATCACTACAAAAAATATATATCATTTAGCGACCGAAAAAATTGGTTGCAAATGATTAAATTCGGTCACTAAATAAATTTGCAACCGATTTGGCAACTGAATATATCCAGTATCTAAAACCCTAGTTGCTAATTGATTTGCGACTGAATTTATGCATCAGTCGCTATTTAAATTATTTAGCGACTGATAATATTGGTTGCTAAATTAACTTCATTCAGTGGCTAATGGTTGAATAAAAGAGTTATTCGGTTGCTAATGTTGATCTTTGGATACCAATTGCAAAAATGTATACATAACTTTTAGTGGCTATTTTGATTTTGATAGCAACCGAATTATTCGGTCGCTAAATAGTTCAAGTTTAAATATTCAATTGCTATTTTGGTCACAAAATTTAATCTTATTTAATTTTTTTATTTTCGTATTCTTTTATATTTATAAAATATGCTTATTAATAAACTTAGCGAAAATTAAATTAAATAACAAAAAATAAACAATAAACTTATAAAAGTAAAATGATAAAATTAATTCTTAAATCAATTAATGAGTTATACAATGTGTAAATGCACATAGCGCAAACTAGTTCAACAAAGTACAAAAATAAAGAAAAATAACAAAGTGCTTTAAGTTCATAACTTCAAAAAATAAAACTAGTTAAATGGCTTCCCATAACACTAGTTCATGATCTTCAACCACATCATTAGAACTAAGAATGTCTTGAATCTCTTGACAACTCCCAAGTCACCTTAAAATAAAATAAATCATAAATTAAATATGAACCACTATTTACAAAATAAAGTAATCAAAATGAGAAGACGTTGAAACTCTAAACTACATATAATAATTTATTTTTAGCATGAAACTATTTGTTTGATATAATAAATTGGCAACCACTTAGATTTCAAAGCTAGAGCAGGCCAATTAGAGTACTACAACATTGCAAAAGAACTAGCTAAGGAGACTGATATGAGGAAAAACAATTTCTAAAAAGCATGCATGACACATAAGATCAAGCCAATAATGAAATAAAACCTCAAAATTTAAATAGCCAACTACCATCATTTGGCTCCAACTCTAATGCTTTATTGAAACTTCCAGCAACTGCATATAGGTCGTTGAGTATATATGCCTAAGATTAAGCAGACCAAAGCATAAACAACAAATTACCACATATGACATAAGTTATAACAACCAAACATTAAAGAAAAGAAGCTAAAATGCTTCCACATTAATTCTAGCAAATGCAATCATAAGAGGGCAGTAGTTAAAATATAATTTCATGGTTATATATAGTATCTCCATTCCCTTATCCTTCCCACTCTAAACCTGAACATGATAGTAAGTTTTCATGTAGAACACATGCATGCCTTGATAGAATACATCGTTAATGATTCCCAAAAAATAAAACTATGCAAATGCTAGAGATATAAAATCAGTCCTAGTCCTCTATCTAAACAACTCATTAAAAATTTAATTTGAAATAAATTTACTTTTTTATGTCAAAATAGATATAAAAAACCTTGAGTACATCGTTAAAAGTTAAAGAAAATCAATTCTTTCTAGTCACTTTTTTAACATATATTTACCATAATAAAATTATGTTGAGTTTAAAACAAGTTGTTATAGTATACATTTTGTTCATAACATGATAGTACAATGATTTGGATATGGAAGATTTCCACAAGAACTTAATAACTTCTTTAGAGAAATAGGCAGCAAAATACTGAATAATCATTTAGGCAATGCCCATTGACCAATTAATTGTGCTGTGGCGGCACGACTAGAAGCCTAGAAGTAAGTCCCAAACTAATTATTATCTCTTCATATCACATTTAAAGAAATTCCAAAATAAGTCCCCAAAATCATTCCATACGCCTCTCCACCCAAAGTGAAATTACAATCAAATTAAGTTAATTATTAGCATAGAAGGGCACAAAAGTGTAATGGCGGGTGGAGAAATGCAGAGGCATAAACACAAAGGGAAAGTGGTACAGGAAAAAAAAACACAGGTGGAAAAAAGAACAATGACACATTGCTTTAAGAACGATAATGGCAACTGTCCGGACTCATTCATCATCATATACATTGCTTAATTTCATTGGTTTATCAATTTTAAAAAATTAATTTTATTCTAATGTTTTATTTTTATTTTTAACTAAAATGGTACATGTATACTATTATGTATCTTTCAAAACCAAAGTTTAGGCATTAATTAATTATTAGCTTAAATATATTTTAAGTCCCTGCAAATACGGCTTTGTCTAATTGTAGTTCTTGCAAAAGTTTTTATTAGTTTTAAATCCCTAACATTTTCTTATTGTTTTTTTTTAGTCCTTACCATTAACTATAGTTAATTTAGTTTTGACATGACCAACAAAATAAAAAATATTAATTAAGATAATTAAGGTAACAAAAAATATTTTCAATTAAGATAATTAAATTATTTTTAGATTTTAATTCAATTAAGTAATGTATTTATTATTTTATATAAATAAGGTAATTACATATAATTTAATTTAATAATTTAATTTTAATTTTTAATATATTATGAACAATGATTTTTATTGCTTTTAATATTATTTTTACTTTTTAATTCACTAATTTATTTTTAATATTTTAATTTTAAAAAAAATTATAATTTACTTAGATGCTTATAATTTACTTTTAATATATTACTTTGATGTCATTTTTATATTTCAATTCATTAATTTTGACTGATTGTATTATAGTTTATTTTTTTAATATATCACAAGTAGTTATTTTGTCTCTAAAGATAAATTAATATATTAAAAACAAATTATAAGTGTCTAAGTAAATTATAATTTTTTTAAAAAAATACAATGTTAAAAGTAAATTAGTGAATTGAAAAGTAAGAACAATATTAAAAATAATAAAAATTATTTTTCATAATATATTAAAAATTAAAAATAACTTGTAAAGGTAAATTATATGCAATTACCTTATTTATATAAAATAATAAATACATTACTTAATTGAATTGTACGCCTAAAAATAATTTAATTATCTTAATTTAAGATATTCTTCATTACCTTAATTATCTTAATTAATATTATTTATTTTGTTAGTCAAGTCAACACTAAATTAACTAAAATTAATGATAAGGGCTAAAAAAATAGTAAAAAAATGTTAGAAATCTAAAACGAATAAAATTTTTTGTAAGGACTAAAACTAGACAGACCATATTTACAAGAACTTAAAATATATTTAAACCTTAATTATTATTTTACAACTTATAATATTTATAATTAGTAATTAGTAATATTGTAACATTTTTTGGACCACATTTGTTTTAGTTGTTCCCAATTTAGGTTAGTGCTAGGCCAAAATAATTTCTTGTCTGCAGAAGCGAAGTTAATTAGCCCAAATCTGAATAAAATCAATTTCCATGCATATATAAATTATCTAAAATCTATCTTCAATAGGAAACTAGTATTTTAGTAATATGGAATTGAAGGAAATCAATTGTGATTTAATTCTTAATTGATTAATGAAAAATGATGAAATTAGCATTTTACTTTCTTCCTTTTCTTTCCTTTCCTTTTTTTTTTTAGTCATTAAATTTAGTTAAGAAATTAATTCCCAATGTTTGTCTTCGTGTGTGTGTGCGTCTCTCTCTCTCTCTCTCTCTCTCTCTCTCTCTCTATATATATATATATATGTATATATATTATAATACAAGGGTTGAAGGATTAATCAAAAACATTAGAAACTACACGTTGCCAAGTATATCTCAAAAAGAAGGGAAAATCCACAATTATTATATTTACATTAGTAGAGTATCTCTTTCCGTTAATACATCTTTAACAAATGTAGAAAAAATTAGTAAATACTAAAAACGATTAAAAAATTTAATGATTGAAAAATGTACACGATCACGTTATTTAAGACAAACTTTTTGAGGATTTACAATACTCAAATAAAATCATATTATTCCAATGAATAATTAATTACTCCTTTTGTCCAATGGATTTAATTATTTTAAATTGTGATGTGTACTTTATATACCAAACCCATTGCCTAAATAATCATTCATTTACCAACTAATTGTTGTAGAGGCACAGCAAGATCAATTGAAAGTGCTACAAACAAACAACAAATACAAAAGGTGGGTACCTGCATTCGCAGGCGTAGTTCTGCATTGGCATCAAGTGCAAGAGCAGCTTGAGATTGTCTTGCCCCTTTTGTTTCAAGGTCACGTCATGTCCCTCCAGGCCCTTGCTTCCTATTGCCCCTTACTTGCTAACATCATAATACAAAAAACCAAAAACAAAATCTAACAGTTAACTTTACAAGCTAGTAACCAAAAACAAACATGAAGCCATTCCCATTTTGAAAGAAAGAACCAAAATAATCTTGGCATATAGATGCAACAAAAGTAAATGCAGAATTTAATTAGAAGATAAAAGATCTTTAAAAGTTGAAACATAAAAACACACATGCAGAGGCGCCCTTTAGAATTGAATATTGCTAACACATTAGGCAATGCCGGACTTATTTTACAAAGATTCACACTAAAACTAAAAACACACCTTGCTTGTTCAACCCATACTTTATCATCAAATTCTTTGCTAAAAGGATATTTTGGCAAACTTGAAGAATCACAAGGTAGAGGGTTTGTTGTGAAGAACTAAATAGCAAGTACACCCAAAGGAGACAATGATGAAAATGCATATTGAAGTATTAAAAACAATAATTTACATCTAAAATAAAATAAAAGTTAACGCAACAATGTAGTTGAGCGAGAGATAATGAATAAATACTCACCAACACATGATAAACATATCAATTAGCTTATATACATATGAATTTTCTAGTTCTACTATATTAACATCACAAGCGGATAAACAAAATTACACATAGCTACAAGTGGAGAAAAAACCAGGGTTCCTTATATTTATATATTACACTTAATACAAGCGACAATTCACATAGATAATGAATAGCTTTATGCAAGAGGACCATAACAAGTTAGAATTTATTTCCAATTCTTGTATGATACATAGCTACTAGCTAGATAGCTTGTCACCAACCAACTATAAACTGATTTTTACCAAGTCTCCCCATCTTCTTTGGATCCAAAACTCACTCATGCACACAAACCTGCTACTGAAGAATGCTTACCCCTAGAGCTACTATGAGAAGAACAGTCAGGACAGGGAACATCTCTTCTACATTTTGTTACACTACACATAATTGTTATTGGTTTGTGGCCTACAGGTGTTTAGCTAAAAGAAACTCTAAAATGCTACTGGACAAGGTTAGTTGTAGAATAGGAATTAAAGTACAAGATTTACAACTTCATCATATAGCTACACTGACATAAGTTGTGATAATTTCAAAACACTGTGATAGACCAATCTACAAACAATTACAAAGACATGCATGATCAATGTATATTCATGCAAGTCTGTTACTTTTCATTTTGCAGAAAATTCAAAGGTTCTAGAAACAGTGACAATCACAAACCCACTGTAGGAAGCTGTCTATATTATTCATTTTCTAAGTAAAATATGCCTTTGGCTCACTTTTAATCAACATTTAAATATAAACAGATTGTTGAATCTATGAGTAAGGCTTGGTTGTTTTTGTTAAGAGAAATTACACTACAGAAATCATTAGATAGATGCTAGTTAGTTATGACTCAGAAGTCATAATATAGAAAAACAAATCATGGTGGCAAGATTTTCTTTGCAAGCGCAATTAAATTCAAGAAGAAAAATATTACTTCGTCATTAAACTAAACGAATTAGACTTGTCCTGTTAAAATCTAAACAATTAAAAGGCACGTTATGCTCAAATTGAGCTCATAAGCAGTAACAAAAAAAAGTTATGGCTATACAACCAAACATTAAAAGAGCTTGGCATTAGAATAAATTAAAGAAAACAAAAGGAAGAGGAAAGAACTCCATTAACAGTGGACACAACAAAATTGTAACAAATGACAATAGGAAAATCCAAATCCCTAACTTAAAAAAATTAAAAACGAAGTATAGTGGAAGAAACAGAAAAGTTGAGAAACCAAACCAAAAGAGAAAGAATATTGCACGTGGTGAGGACCTGATGTGGACTCGTGGTGGCCTTCACAGTGACTCACAGCAGTGCTCTCATCAGCAGTAGTGCAAAAACTAAAACCCCAAGGATGGGTTTTACTGTGGACCATAAGGGAAACCACTTAACTGGTTCAAATTTTGAGGTTCTGGATGGTGGTGGCTGGAAAACATAAGAGAAAAAGATATTATGGTTCAGTTTCAAAAGCTCAAATGATGGAATAGATAGAGGGCTTTTGGAGAGCGATGTGCAGGGAGCTTTTTAATGGTATCAATGAGGGGAAAATGGGAGGGTGGGGCCTAAGATTTGCCTCAAAGGGGTTGTGAAAGATGAAGAGACTCAATGGAGATGAGTCAAAGAAAAATGGGGAAATGAGGTTCTGAAATGATGGAGTGTGGCGCTCAAGGTTTTGAAAATGGGTCTTTTGATCCAAAGAGCCCAGGAGATCATTTAAAAAAAATTAAAATTAATATACAAATTACATAATTTAAATTTAGTTTTTTTAAATAATACATTGATTAGAAATTAATTTTAATAAGTTAATTTTTCAAAACCAAATTTATTAATCAAACAAAAGAATGAATATTATATATCTTTAATTTTAAAAAATCTACATATATTTTACAAAGAATTATTTTCAAAAATTATAATTAATCAATTTACGTTTATTTTCTAAATAATTACCAAACTTTTAAGTTTTTATTTCCCTAGCGAATACATATGTTTAAAGATCTTCGTTATCAATTCCCTATTAAACTTTTATAAATTATCATTTTTAATTCCAAATTTAAAACTTCATAAATTTTCACCTTTCAATAGGAAATAAAAAAATTCATAAAATATTTTCTTAAAAATTAATTTTTGGCTTGAATATGTTTTAAGTTTCTGCAAATATGACTTTGTCTAATTTTAGTCTTTACAAATTTTTTTGTTAGTTTTAGATTCTTGACATCTTTTTAGTATTCTTTTTTATTTTTTACTATTAACTCTAATTAATTTAGTACTAATATAGCTAACAAAATAAAGAATATTAATTAAGATAATTAAGGTAATGAAGAATATTTTAAATTAAGATAATTAAATTATTTTTAGGTGTGTAATTTAATTAAGTAACATATTTATTATTTTATATAAATAAGGTAATTATATATAATTTACTTTTATAATTTATTTATAATTTTTAATATATTATAAACCATAGTTGTTAGAATATTATTATTATTATTATTATTATTATTATTATTATTATTACTGTTTTTATTTTATTATTATTATTATTATTATTATAATAATTATTATTATTATCATTATAACTAATACATATATTTTTAATCTTATATTATGAATATTGTTATTTTCTACATATAAAACACCTACATGTTGAGTGTCTTTTATTTGAAAAAAAGAAAAACAAAGATACTAAACTACATTGTAAGACATCTTTTATGATAGGTGTTAATTTTCTGATGTATTTTTAAATAAAAATGTAAAAATTATAATTTAAAAATTCAATATAATAAAATAATTTTAATTTTTTATGTTATTATTATTTGTATTTTAAATTATATATTAAATATTTATAACATTATTAATATTAATATTTTGAGTTATATATCAATTGTGTTGACAATTTATATTGACTTTAGCGACCAACATTTTTGGTTGCAAACTATTACATGACAACTTCCCATTTATTTATTTTGTTGAAAAAGACATTAGCGACTGAATTAGTTCGTTGCAACCTATTACATATTATTAGCAATTGAAAATATTCGGTCGCAAAATACTTTAGATTAACAAGTTACTCTATTAACACTATTGCTACCGAATTAGCGACTGATATCAGTTTTAGTCATCTGCAACTGACAATGTGGTCGCTACTTCCGCCACTAAGTGCCCTTTATTTGTTTGTTATCAAGAAAGTCAAGACAGTCGCTAATTTGGTCGCTAATTGCAACTAATTGATGTCGGTCACAAATTTCAATCACTATTGCGCCTGTTTCTTGTAGTGAATTGAGGTCAATCTTACGCTTGAGTTTGTTTATTTAATTAAACAAATAAGTTTGATTGAGTATTTAATGTGTTGGGCTCAAATAGTTCATGAATAGTTCAGTTCATTTACACTCCTAGTGTCATTGTTGTTGTTGTTGTTGGCTTCAATGTCATCGCTGCAACAATGGAAGTTGTGCGACTTAGCTGAAAAAAGAAGGGGGGAATCAGGGACAAATAGGGAAAGATAGAAAAAAAAGAATAAAATAAATAAATAAAGAAGAAATCTCAACTGTCTATTTAAAACCTAATATATTTACAGGTGAAAAATTAGTTTTCCACATTGAGAGATATGAAGTGCTCTCTCACCATAGTCTTCATCTACTCTTCATTTCCTCAATTACATATATGCCACATGTGCAGCCTTCCTTTTTAATATTTTAATTTCATAATAACGTGTGTGCTAAATATGTTGTTAACATTGACTTCCGATGGACACCTTATCACTTATCAGACTAACGTTAATGGCAAAGACTAGAACAATAAAATGTAATATAACAAGAACTTAAAGATTAAAATATTATAAGGATCAAAAAGAAAATTACAACAATTAAAAAGATATTTAATCCTATTTATTAATACAAAGCCACAGCTTGGCTGCATACAGACGTCCTCAGCTAGATTTCACTACATTTACATATTTATTTTCTTATACATGTATATATATATATTTCTTACGGCACCCAGAAATCAGTAAACTACAGAACATATTTGAAGATTCATATATATAGATATATGCGTGATGTTTTATATCTAGCTATTAGACATGGCAATCCAGCTGAACATCTTTAGTCTTCAAAGGCTGATAGCACTCATACACTTCCAGGTGATCTGACAAAGCAGACTTGTCAATAATCTGGTGATGGTACGACTTGCAAACAAAATACAGCACAGTTTGGAAAACAAGCATCAACAGGAACAAATGAGACAGCAGCAAGAAACACACAATCCCCCACGCTGTTCTTTCCATCGAGCCTAAACTGAATAGCTTCCATCCTTTCACGACCACCATCGAGAACAACAACTGTATCAGAAAGAATGAACCGTGGAGCATCAGAACAATGATTACGGACAAACCCATCTTCCCCTTTATCAACTCCTTACTCTTCATCATGGCTTCATACCCATACGAATCTTCCAACACGGTTACAACATTAGCTAATTGCCAAACCACGGTGAGGTACACCGACCCCACTAAATATAAGATCCCTATGACCATGGCCACAAAACTTGCAACCCCATCACTTTTTACTCCCATTGTAAGTGCCCATATGCCTACAACTAGCGCTGCCATAACGTTGTAAACGAAGAAAGCTACAACGGTGCACAAAAAAGTGACCATAAGCCTCTTCCAGACCTTAGGGACAACGCTTATGACCTGTTTGAAGGTTACCTCTTTGGCGGTGTAGAAGGAAGCGACGGTGTAAACCACCGCGGAGGTGGAGAGGAGGGAGAATATGAGTAGGGAAATGAAATAAAGGAGTTTGAAGAGAAAGAAAGTGGCCCAATCGGATGAGGTCACGTCAAGGAGCTTTTGGTGTTGGGGTGTGCCAAGTGGGGTGTCGTTTAAATTCTCCCTGTCGTGTTCAATTTTTCCGAAGAGGACATCGGATACTTGGATGTGAATGAGGAAGATGAAGGAGAGAGGGAGGATAAGAGTGAAGGTGATCTGGGTGAAGATCTTCCTCCATGAAAACATGAGCTTGTAGGATTCTTTGTAGACCCCAGAGAACCCAAGAAATTGCATCTTTTCTTGTTCTATGTCCATGCTTCTGTTTTTCCTCAATGGTCTGGAGAGGTGGGATGGTAAAGGATTTTGGGGACGAGTGACTATGAGGTTCCGAGATGACTATCTTATAGTGGAAACTGATCAACATGCCAAACGCCGCAGTATAGTTTGGTTGGCAAAGACTTCTAAACGACAAGAGTTTAGGTTCTTTTATGTAATATTTTGGGTTAAAATTCTGTAAATGAAATAAATAGGTGTTGGAAAAGTTTTATTGACTCTTTAAATGGATTCATTTAGATTGACTTGAATTAATCGAAATTATTGCGGCTTTTAAATTCTAAAAATTTAAAGGGAAAAAAACTTAATTGGGCTTTTTTATGTGACCTTTCCCCAAGCTGAAAACCAACCCTGTTTTAGAAATGAATTAGTGCATGATTGGGTTAAAGTTTGCAAACATAAATTTGTATCAAAAGTATGTTGTAAATTCAAGTTTAATATAAAAATGAGTTTACTATAATATGATTTATATGTTTGGATTTTTTGGTTCAAAAGTACGTTGACAAAGCAAAATATGTTTAAATAATATTAATTAAAAATACTTTTATTTGATGTTGTACTTGTATAAATGCTGCCAATGAAAAAAATAATTTTTAAAAATAATTCTTATATTGCTTCCAACTCAAACTTAGTTCAATAACAAACTAAATTTCTAAAATTACTTTAAGAGACATTCAAACATAACAACAAATTAAATTTAACAAAATAAAAGTAATTTTAAACCCTCCAAATGGTAATTCAAACATAGCCTTACATGTCGATTCAAGGTGATCGGTGGATATTTTTCCGTACGAACAGAATTTGCACCAAAACACACAGATGCAAAATCAACAAAGAAAGAAAACACAACCATTCAAAGGGGAGAGAGAATGAAAATCATTCTCCAATAAAATAATAGCACAAAACATAAGTTCACTATACTAATAGATTTCATACCATTAATCAATTTCCTTTTTTTTTTTTTTAACATGCGATAGATGCGAAGAATCATTTAGCTTTGTTAATAACTAATTTTTATTGAGAAACCTGACCACATTTAGCTAGATCTTCCATCTCAATCATATTTTTTCTATCCCTATGACTCGAATCTAAGTCCAATACCACTTGGACCAACCTAATGTTTGTATTTCCTTTTGCTATAGCAGCTAATATTTTTAATTTAAAAAGAAATAAATTTGTTTGTTTTAGTTTCAATTTGATTTGGTGAATAAGTCTTTTGTATGACATTTCCAATATTTGAGAGTAATATTAGCTTTCATTTAATTAATCTGAATCGAGTCAAGTAAACACATTGAAAGAGACTAATTCTTTCAATGTCTATTTTTTTATTCACAAAATTTGGACTTGAAACCTTACCTAAGGAAAATCAAGTTAGTTCCTTAACACTTAAACCAACCAACACACATTATTTGGTCAATTATTAAATACTAATTCTTTTTTAAATTTTATAGATAACTGTTGCAAAAAAATCTTTTACAAATGTTACCCAACTATTATATAAATTATTGAATTTTCAAATTGTTTTATTCAATCATATATGCTTATTTACTCTGACCATAACATTAAATGGGAATTTCTTTATTGATAAGAAAATGAACATAATTCGATATGAATCATTTATCTGTATTATGGGCCTTTAAATCCAAATCTTCCACTTGAGAATTATTTTTTTCCTCTCTTGAGACTCTCACTGTTTAGAAGTTATTTTAAATTTTGATTAATTTAAGTTAAATTAGGTAAATTTATTTAAAGCAATAAACTTTTTTAATGTCTTTTTTTTGTTATGAAATTTAAAGAATCTCACTATTTAGAAATATTTTGATTAATTTAAATCGAATTAGATTAATTTATTTAAAGAAGGAATATCTGTTTTTATTTACAAAATTTAAAATTTAAAAAATATCAAACTCCTTATCATTTGAACTAACAAACATTAATACTTGTAAATATTTTACCTTTTTTTCTAAATTTTAATGCTTATTTGTCAAAACAATTTACATCACACGCATGATAGTATTCAAGGCCAAAAATACCATTTGATGTATACGAAAGTGAATCTGATAAATTAATAATTAAAAAGCGTCATAATATTAATAACTATATATACTTGTACAATTAAATAAAAATTTCGGTTTTCCCAAACAGAAAAGTAATTCAATTTTAAAAAATAGTTTACTGTAGATTTGATTGTTATCACGTTAAGCCGATTGCAGTGAAAAAAATAAACTTACAAAAAAAAACACTTTATAGCTAAAAGTTACTTTTAAAATTTATAATTTAATTTTTAGTTTTTTTTAAGTTATTATTTTTAATTCATGAAAAAGTATTACAATAATTTTTTACATTTTAATTTTTAAAAATATTTACATAATTATTATAAATTTTTAAAAGAAATTTCAATTAAAAATATTTAAAAAACAGAAATAAACGTGTCTTAAACCTCTGACGGAATCACAATTGTGCAAAGTCTTTCTGTAATAATTTAACGAAAATATTAACTCATTGACGGTATAAAAAAATTGCTTTGAAATTAGAATTAGGTAACATATATAGTTGAATCCTATTATAATAACGAGACAGAATCCGATCGACTACGCTATATATATTGCTTTAGCATTAATTTTTTCATTCAAATGTTATTTTTTTATGACAAAATAATAATATAATAATATAAATTTTATGATAAGGTCCTTTGATTTTTTCCCTTTCTAAACGTTGATAGAATAATAAGTCTGTATTTTGGTGAAGTCGTCGGATGGCGTGTCCAGAAAAGCAAGGGCTTTGGTTTTGTCATGAAAAGGATAGCGAACCGAAGACTACGCCAAACTAAGGCGAAGGTTCCAAGTAAGTAAAAGAAAGAAAAATGGTTATTGCAATACCAACCTATGGGCTTGTCCTCTTGTTCATCTACTCAAACGACAAAGACAATTTCTTCGGTCTCATAAATAAAGGACGATACTTCCTCTCATAGAAAATGACACTGTACGTAGTATTTTTATTTGTGTATTGTATAAGATAAACTTTTATTTGTATGTAATTATAATTATAATTTATAATAAATAAGTATTTTTAAAATTTTAAATTATATCATAACTAAACTTTATAATAAATAAATATTTTTAAATATATAAATTTATTTTTAAATTAAAATGGATAAGTGTTGATAGTGAAATTTTGTGTCTTTTTTGTCAACAAACATAATCTCATTCTAGATTTTGAGGAAGAGGATATGTACTCCCTTTGGAGGCCTTTTAACCTCCTTTGTAGGCCCTATACCTTGAGTCTATGGTTAAACTTTTATTAATTTTGTTAGAAAGGGTTATAGATAGAAGAAAAAGTCATAGATAGATTGAAATTAAAATACGAAGGAGATATCGATAGAAGAAAGGGTCATCGGTAGAAGAAATTGAAATGAGAAGTAGATTTGCATAAATGTAAATTGTTGGAATTAAAATGGTGGTTGGTAACATTGTAGTAACCCGTCGATCCATGAACATTGGGGACTTAGGATATGTATGGTGTTTATAATGTCTAACCCTTATTGCATGGTACAAACTAGTATTTATAGACAAAGGATTCCTAACTACTAATAATCGCTACAAACTTCTACTAAATTTTCACTGTTGATGGCTTTTGTCTTTAATCTTCCCCGTTGATGGCTTTTCTGGTTTTGATGCTTTTTGGATCTTTAATTTTTCTATTACCATCTTGTCAAAGAGAGATTAGTAGAAAAGTTTTATTTTGACACTTAGTCAAAATAGTATGTTGAAATACCAATTTCTAGCATTTAATCGAAATGGTTTCTCGAAATGGCCATTCTTTTTTATTTTCTCGAAATATCCTAAAAAGACCATTTTTTGATTTTCTCAAAAAATGGTGATATTAACAAAATGCATCACGCAAAATTCCATTCAAAAATTATCTCATAAAAGTACCTAAGTACTAGAGTATGGTATAGGCATATCATCCATGCATGGTAACACAACTCATATAGTAAGGGATCAACGATAAAAGGTGAAGCACAATGGACACACAAGCTACACACACCATTCCAACTCTTTATAACTCTTGAGTCCTTCTAGTACTAACTTGAACGTTAAAGTCCTTATAGGTGACCACGCAAGGACATGACTAGAAGAGCATCGCAAGAAATTCATCCAACATTCTCTTCACATTCATTAATATTTGTTTGACTAGGTTGGAGTAGAACATTTGGCATCATCTGTAGGAGTAGATTCTTTCTTTGAATTGTTTTTTCTCTTCACTAGCTCGAGCTAAGCCCCCAAGCTCCCATCAATCATGGCTAACAACACTAGAGAAAGCTCTCTTCACCATCAAAATGATACACTATCGCAATTGTAATTGCCACAAGACAATGAAATGAAAAAACTTAAAATAATAAGTTTTAAAAAGTAAAGTTGCCACCTACTTTTTATTTGGGGAAATATTATAAAACCCATTAAAAACAAAAATGATTTTTGAAGCTAAATTTTGATTTAGAAACCAATTACACATAGGAAAAGTATTAACGTTCTATGATGTCCATTAAAACCATTGCCTCTAATTAATTTTTTTTTTGTGTAACCATGTTATAATTAATTAAGCAAATTGTTAATGACTTTTAAAATATTTATCTCATCCTAAAACATAATTAAGAATTAATCAAGAAAGAAAAACTTATAGGTATCTCATCCTAAATTATTCTTTTATGAATTGGGACAAGAAATACTTAACGTTTTATCTCTTAAAAAATAAAATAAACTGCTTTTATGACTATCAAAACATAATATTTAAAAACAAAAGTGTATATAGAAGGATAAAGTTAGAAAAAATAATAAATATTTTTATGATATTTTAAAATAAAAATATTATAAATGACAATAATTTCAAAATAGAAGAAACAGATTATTAAGGATTCAAGAATAGGAAATATTGAATGAAAATATTTTTTAAAGTTTATAATATACTAAATGCTATGTTTTTTTCATTAGATGTTTCAATTTTTTATTTCTTAATATGTCCTCTTAGACACTCATTAGTCTAATCTAATGATATAAAGAGAATATTATTATCATTATCACTAACATTCCATTCATATTAGGTGAGAAAAATGGTAGTTTATAATAGTTAAACAACCTTAACTATTTTAAAGAATACCTATATTAGTATTACTATTATCAATCACGTAATACATAATAAATAATTTATAAATGTAATTAATTCAAATTTATCACTTCTTTATAAATACTTACATACCTATAATATTATTAAATCATTTTATTAATTTTATTTTTTTATCAATCAGAAAGGACTTTTGCGTTCTTCATCTTTAAAATATTTTAAACATTTAAGTTAATGTACAAAATCATCTTAATACAAATTAATATTTGAGGCCAATGTTTGTATGTGTGTGTGTGTGTGTATTTATATATTACTTTTCTATTGAAATAAAAATATTTTTTTAATTCATTAAAATGTACAATTAAATATAATTATAATTATTGTGTACAAATTTAATTGATTAATCTTTTTGTTGATTTGAGTATTGTCATGATTCCAATCATCAATATCATTATTCATCTATAGAAAATGTTAATTTGTGCTATTATATATTTAACCTACTATATAAATTAGGGATCAATCAACTCATATACACTAATTTTAAAAATAAAAGCAATTAAAGTATACAGAGAACTCACATAAAAAGAACGAAACTAAAAAATTGAGAACCAAAATTGTTGGTCACCTTCACTACCACTTCGTTGTCATCATATAGATATATATTAAGTAAAAACTAAACTAAGATTAATGCTAAGGCAAGTTAGTCACACCCTCGATATGAAATGGTTCTTTTCGAATGTTAATTTTTTGAGCCCTCTATACTTGCTCCTATAAAGTTGATTTTAAAAATTCTCTTTTTTAAATTTTACTTTTGAATGTTTAATCAATAATTAAATATAAAAATAGATCCTAACAATAAGAATGGTGTTTCCAAATCAATGATCAATTGAATTTTATTTGCACATATATTTAGAATGTATTTGTTAAGTACGTGTACCAACACAAATTAACATGTACCAAAGAAATTACCTTTTTTCTTTTTGTTTAAAATTTTTAACGATGTGTCATTTCATTATTGGTTGTATCCAATAACAAAACATTAAGTATGAGTCTATCAAGTTTCACTTTTTATGCATATGATTAATAATTAAATCCTAACTAACATGCTTAAAAGACTTAATTGTTTTCTAGAAAATCAACAATATTATTCATAATTTATCTTTTTCATTTATCTTTATATTTATAATTATTTTATCTTTATATTCATAATTTATTTATTTTATTGTAATCTATATGTTTAAATACCCCATTTTTTTTTATAAATAATATTTGTCATTTCATTCCTCTATGGAGAGACATTTTTTTTAAAGAAAAACTAAAAATTACAAAGCATAATATAAAATATTTATTATTAATATTTTTATTAAAATTATGTATATATTTAAGTTATATACAAATATAAATATATTTATAAAGATAATATTTTCTAAAATAAATATTTATATATATTAAAATAATATAAGACATATAAGAATATAAAATTATTTGAATATCTATAAATATTCATATTAATTTTAATATTTTTTCAAATATTTATGTTCATATATACTAATGTATATTTACATGAAATTTAAAAAAAAATTATTAAAAGTCATAATAATATAAAAAATTATAAATTGTAAACCTTACCCGTATAGAGCACATGTTATTATACTAGTTATATATTATTTATTTGGGTAATGATTAAATTATTAATAAAGGAGGAAATTAAAGAAAATATTTTTGGACTCAACAGGTATGGTCCTTTACTCTTACAATCTCCTGGTACATTAGATAACTCAGAATTTTGTAATTCTTGTAAAATATTGTGAGTTTGATTAACCTTATTAGATTTTAAAATTTTTGAGCTGTCACAACTCCTCCATCTTAAAAGTAGAATTAATAGAGGTGTCACACTTAAGTCAATCCTTTGAAGTAATTTAATTTTTGTTTACACTTTTAACTTAGTGAGGTGTTTTAAGACATCAAGTTGTAACAACTAATCTTAGAATAGACTTAACTCATCAAGATCCAAAACCAACAAATCTAGCGCTTAGAGCAACATGTTGAAATTACCACCAAAGTCCTCAAACCAATAAGGTTAATAATGTTATTGAGCCATCAAAGCCTTTATTGACTCACCCTCCTCACATTAGGCTTTATCACCAATCACCAATCATGCTCCAGATGTACACCACTAACCCTTCTAAACTCCTTCCTATAGAGATCACGCATTCCCATTCCCAATGTTTGTGAATCATGTCGACAAAGAAATCTTAGCAGTTAATCAACCTCTCTTTGAGTGCTTTAGATGTTCCCGATATCCAAGAATCTCGAACAACTCCTAGTTAAGGAGCAGTATGACAACTCTGAAGACTCAATGGAGCATCGTTAAATTGCCAATATGCTAATAAAATTTTAATAAATTTTGATTTAAATGTAGCAAGTATACTGGTCATAAAGATTGATGTAAAACTCCAACTCTCACAATTAATTACTATCTAGGTGAATAGGGCAATAGTGATAAACATGAACAAAATAATAGAGTAAAAGCAAAACAAATAAATCTAATGCTATTGTTTATGAATTTTCAAACTTTAAGAGATGACAATTGTAACACCAATGTTTTCCTAATGTGTGATTTAGTGATTTATCAATTGAAAGTGGAAATTAAATTTAGTTTTGTAATTAAAAGTTAATAAATAAATTGTAGATATGTGGTTGTTGATTTATGTTATGTTGCCTTGGAAACTCCAATTTGAATTGTGGAATTTGAGAAAAAATGTTCCAAATGTCTCTATCGATGGTAATCCAATTGGTTTAGTGAGTAGTCTTGACTTTGGGTTAGTTTGGGCCTTTGAGTGTTAGAAATGGAGAATTGGGCCTTGGTGACACCAATACCTTTCCCAAGACCTTTATAAAATCATGAGACCCCCCTTCTGTCTCATTTATTGCTCTGGACACTCCCCACACTCTCTAGATTCTCTTTAACTCTCTCTAATTTGCTTTCCCTAATTCCAAAGAGTGAAGTAAGAATTCCACAACAAAACCCCACTCTCTTGGCTTGTGTGGAAGTTGCTTCTTCTCTAATCAATGAGTTATTCCTTCTTTTCTCTTGATTTTCATGGGAATGTGTTGGGGATGTGGGAAAACTTCATTGAAATATGAGTTTACTACTGAGTAATTGATAGATTTTGGGTGTAGGTATTGTGATTGTAGAGATCTCCCTTTAATTTGGCGCAAGGGTTCCATTTCTCTTTTCTCCCCTCTTCCATTAATTCAAATTTCGAAGACTCCAAGAGGTAAGGGAAGCTTACCAACCGTTGTTCTTGGTTTGATATCTGTAATTATATTGATTTTGTGCCTTGGATTGGTTGAAATCTACGTGTGTGTTGAGTTGTGGTGAAAATCTTAATGAAAATGGGTTTAGGATGATATTTTGGTAAAATGGGTTTGGGATGAGATCTTGGTGATTTGTTGTTATGTAATCGATTAGAAAGGTATTAGAAGTAACTACGAGTATTTTGATATGCTTGGTGTTGATTGTTGTGTCAAAAATGGGCTTAGGTCATCTTTTTGCGAATTGCAGAGATTGCAGTTGTCGTTGAGTGCCAGTTTCTTGGCGCTGAGCATAGGATACTAGAATACTGTTTGGTAGGTTGGTGTTGAGTGACAGAATTCTGGCGCTGAGCGACGTGGCACTAAGTGACAGAATTCTGGCATTGAGCGATAAAGGGCCTAATTTTCCCTATTGTAGTGGCGCTGAGCATCAGTTTTGTGGCGCTTAGCGTGGACCCATCAAGGTTGAGTCCAAGGAAAAAGTGAAGTGGTGTTGATTACTAAGGATTTAACGTTAGGTGTGACCCTTTGGAACATTGGGAAAATTTTTAGCTTCAAAAGAAAGATATATTCATCTTGTATGCTTGATTTCTAAGGTTGTGTGTTGTTGTGTCAATTGATGTGTGTGAGCCTTGTTGTTGGTTGATGATGTTGTTGCTCTAAAGGATTTGAGAATCTTGATATGCTGTTGAAGTGGAAGGTTGCTTAGATAGAACCTCCACTTATTGTTGAGAGGATTTGTTGATAAAATCCTAAAGAGGTATAGGCTGCTCAAGTAGGGCCTAACCTATTCTCCATGTTAGGTGTTAAATTGAGCCTACATGGGGTTATAGGTAATTGTTGACCATGTGAGGTGTTGAATTAAGCCCATATGGTGTTGTTGTTAAATTTCATTAAATCGTTGATGTTGGATTGATGGTGGATGGTGTTGTACATGCATTCATGCAAAAGTCCGTAGTGGTGACTACATTATGAGCAGGCACGTAAGTTGGTTGGTTGACAGGAGCTAAAGCTCATACAAACCTCCAACCTAGTGTCAGAAAGTTCAGTGGGGGTCATTGCACCTAGAACTTGGGGGATAGGTAGACGGGCAATTCCATAGGGGGCCAAGGTCATTGCAAGCCTTGTGTTGTGTGGTAAGCCACTACCCAGGTATATCTATCCTGATCAACCACTTGATCCTATCCATAAATTAGAACTACGGTGTTTCCCAATAGCTGTGGATGGTGCTATGTTAAGGAAAATGTTTGTGCTGGTCACTCAAAATGTTGTAAATCTCTTGAAAGTAATGTCCTCATGCATTGGCATGGTGATGGATATTTATGTTTTGTGATGTGATCATGTGCTATGAAAATGTATATGGATTCTATGTATGTACATATTGAAACAAAGGTGTTAATTCATATAGTGCATATGCATGTTTACTTGTTAATGTACGTGTAGGAGATTTCATATTACTTTCTTTTATACTATTTGTTATGTTGTTTCAAGTAATCTTACCCTTGCATTGTTTTACACGTGTGGTTTGTGCCTGTGATGATCGCATCGTTGATGTAGGAGCAGATGGTGAGCCTTCTGTTGATCCAGCTATTTAGAATTAATGGCAGAGCTACCAGCTAGATGAGGAGATGTGATGAATCACAGTCTCGCTTTTGTTGTTCTTTTGATAGTTGTTTTACTTTTTAGATTTGATGTATAGCTTGACCAGCCTTAAGGAGTGTGTTTTGTATCCCTTCCCCCTCAATGATGTATATTTTGGTTATAGTGTTGACACATATGTTTTAAAAATCTTTGATTCATATATATATTGTTGATCTTAGTTGAGACAAATGGTTTCTTATGTATATGTACATGTTGATAATGATGTTAGTTGTATGTTAATCAAGGTGGTTTTCTTTTGAAAAAAAAAAAGAATGGGTAATTTATATATATTAACAAAAAGATAAGAAGGGTAGCATTGTCCAATAGCGACAGTGGGTCGTTACAACAATGATGATGGGAATGGTTAGGGGTTTAAATCCATTTATATTTCTCCTTCTATAATTTCACCCAAATTCAGAACAAGAATACCCACAAGCATTGAAATTCAAATTTCACTAAATTAGATTAAGTCCAATTTATTGGCATAAAACCCCTTTGAAACTAATATTCTAATTCCTTAACTCCATTAAGATTAATCTAAACATTAAGTTCAAAAATCCAAAAGAACATATGCATCAAGAAGTTCTATTCCGAGACTTATCCCAATACATCGCAATCAATGTTAGTTCCAACCACATACACAAGATTTCTCATTATGCGCATAACTTTAAATCATTCCATCAATAGTGAGTTAATGAAAAGCATTAAAAACATAGATGATTACTTAAGCTCATTAATAACTTGCATTGAATATAAAAGGTTTAATTCTAAATGATTTTCATAGAGTTCATCTATCCCTAATCAAAAGGGATTTAGCAAAACATAATGAAAAATAGAATGGAAGGATAAGAAATGGTGACTGATGATGACAACTCCATTGATTATTCAAGTTCCTATCTTAAGGGTTGAATCCTCAATAGTGATAAAGGCTTAGGATTTTCTAAGAGAATGGAGGCTCGAGTGATGAGCAAGGACGTTTCATTAGGCATTCAGACCAATGAGCCTTGCAATTGGCTTAAATAATAACCTAGAAAAGGCCCACAAATGATCCAAAGTGTGTTACAACATATTGCATATTTTCACAATGGTTTTGGGCATTGGGATTAGCGTTTCCTAAAATATCTAGATAGAACTTGAATTTCAACTCATAATTAGCGTTTTCAACGAGAAACTAAGGTGAATGAATATATGCCTATGAATTTAACATTAATCCTTTTGTATCACTGTGAATCTCACTCCCCTAACACAACCAAGGTGCTCTAAAACATTCAGGACTCTACCATGAATGTCATTAGGGTTGTGATTAACAACTTTCTTTGAGACATATTGTGATATTTTCCCCTAACATTGAAAGATTTAGTAAAAAAAACAAAGCAAATCAACATTAGTCGTTGTTAATCCTTGATAGAAACTTAATGACATGGTGACAGCTTTGATAGAGATTTATATCCAATGAAAATAAAAACCTAAAAAGGCTTAAGTAGAAAATAAGTGTTAGAGCGCACAAAGCCATGGTGATAGATTTGACAGAGATTTATAATCCAAGTGGTTGGTTTATGATCATATAAATGTGAAACAAATGAGAGGACAGTAAAGCTACCTTGGAAGAAGGATTTTTATTTTTATTAGATTAAATGAAAACAAAAAGAAAAAAAATACATCAAAAAGAGGAGTAAGACCCATGAGAATATCGATAACAATGAGGCATCCCACAACAAAAGGTGAAGTGCAATGGACACAAGGTACACACAATGTTCCAATTCTAGTCACCTTTCAACTCTTTGTAGTATTAACTTGAGCGTTGAAGTCCTTGAAGATGACCATTCTAGGGCGCGGCCAAGAGGGCATAATAAAGAATCTATCAAACAATCTCGTAACACTCAAGAATATTCATTTCCTTGGACCAATGTAGAACAAGATATATGTAAAATTATAATTAAAAAAGGTAAATATTATTTAAAAGTAATATGAACGTTTGAAATTGATTTAATTATTGTTTGAAATAATGAAAAACAAGAAACTTATAAGGCATGCAATAATATAAAATTCAAAACTTTTTAACGAAAAAAATGTGAAGATAAAAATATACAAATAATTTATTTTTTTATCTCAATGTGATAATTTGAATCGGGTTGAATGAAAATATTAAAAAAAATAAACCAAATTAAATTGATTAAATATGATTAATTTAGATTTTATTTTACCTCAAACCTTGTACATATTATATTACATTTAATATAATAATAATGACAAAAATTATTATTTATATTTACTTAAATAAGTTGGCCTTTTATGTCTAAAAGGCTTATAGAATGACCTAAAATTTAGCCCTTTAAACCAAGTAAATTTTTATAAAAGTCTTGATTTAGTTTATTTCCAAAAATAGCCTATCCTAGCCTAAACTTGATTTTTTGGTGTACAATGACAGCAACAAATTTTGAACATAAGACCTCGTATATACTATTCAAATCCTCTGTACTATGCTAACCTTAGTGGGTTGTCTTGACCTAATATAAGCTAGGCTATAAGTTGTATCAGATGGTCTGACCTATTCTCATCCCTGTTTATTTTTTAAGTAAATAAAGAAGATATATTTATCTTTAATTTGATTTAATATGCATCGTAATATTAGCTAACCAAAATTTAAAATGCATCATAATACTATTTACTTGCACATATATTAAAAACAAACTTGCTGCTATAAAAAAGTTGTCCTTTATCTTATATTACTTTAATCACTTATCATTTGGAAAAAAAAAAAAACCACAAGACATAACGTCATTTTTAATTTAAACACAAAAATTCATACAAAGCCACTACTAGAGTTATTCATGATCCATTCCGTCTCACTAACCAATTTGGCCTGAAGGAACTTTTGACAGGTTAAGGTTTAAGAAATTAGACCCGATATATTTTAAAGACGAATTCGGGTTATGTTTCGGGACATCCCAATCCGATCCATTATCATATATTCTTTTAGAAAATTACTAGATTTTAAACATGTGTTTTGCATGGGGTTTGTTTAAATTATATATTTTTTATATTTGTATTTAGTATTTTTTAAATATATGTACATAAATAAAAGTATCATTTTTTAAAATATTTAGTATTTGTTATTTCGACTGACGGTATCACAAAATTCCTGAGGTGTGTGATAGCACTACCCTAAAGGACTTATCTGCGTGGTACGCGCAAGTCCCGTAAGATACAACAGGAACTCCTCAGAACGTATCTGAGGCACAGAACTGGCAAGGAAAAAACTGTATATAGAACCCAGAGCAGAGAAGTTTTTGTTTTGCGGAAAAGGTTGAAGAACCAGAGGAAGTCTATCTGTTTTCCGTATTGAAAACAGGATATATAAAACTGCCCATAACTCGTTACACAAACCAAAACGTCCACCACTGTAACGTTAAAAGAAAAAAGGTTCACATACAGATAATGGCGATATTTTTCCGGATAGGATCAAGGAAATGAGATATTGACTCATTCAAAATGCAACGGTTACAAAAAAAGGGGTTTCCAGATAAGCTTATTTAAAATTTAAAAAAAATTTAATTTTGAAAATAAAATTAATAAAACCAAGGCTAAAAAAATATTTTGAGGCCCATGACCGCACGCGTAGGGGGGGGGGGGAAACGGCAGATTTGCACTACAACAGGCCCACAAGGCCTATACTCATGCGCGCGAGCCTCCTCCACTTTGCTAGCCACTTTGAGATCCAATATCACATTTTGATATATAAACACTAGATGGAAACCCAAACTAGGCAATGTGGGACATGAGACTTTTGAAATATCTATAACATACAACAATTCCCCATATATTTCAAAAGGCTAAAATATTTTTAAAACAGAAGGGAAAGAAAAGAAAAGAAAAAGAAACTGGGTTCTCTAATAGGATGTAATGCGTCAGACCTGGTGTAGCAAGCTATTGAACCAGACCTAGATTGATAAGACTTGACACATAGTGTAGTTGGTATAGCAAGCTATTGAACCAAAAACACTTGATGTGTGTTAGTGGTTTATCAATCACATTATACCCCCACAATCCTTACCGTTATCGCTGTTTTGCGCTACTAGGCCATGCGTGTGCTCGGTATTCATGAGTGCTCTAAAGATTTCGCCATGATCTCATACAAGTGGCCCCACTTGACACTCATATATGTGATTTCATCAAGTGTATGCTGCAAATCATACACCACCCACAAGGGATATGAAAATCATTTAAAAGCTTTATAAACTGTAAAGCTTCCTTAACCGCACAAAGCTTTACTATAAGGCTTAACCTCTCACTAATGCAGTATGTAGCACTCTCTCACATTATGGGAAGGGACAAAAATCAATTAAGATTGATTTTAGTGCTAGCAGAACTAACAAGTGACTTGTTCTTCCCATTGAACCTTCTTCATGGGATCTCCAATCACAAAGGTTGGGTTACCATCACTTGTTTGTTTTCAAGTGGCTTAAGTCTCATTCCCCTCGATGTTTCAAAAATCATTTTCCTCCTTAGGTGTTTTGTCAGAGGATCTACTAAGTTTCCTTCTGACTTCACATAATCAATGGAAATTGTTCCATCCTTTAGTAGCTGCTTTACCACATTATGTCTCAATTGTATATGTCTATTTTTCCCATTATAAGTTTTGTTTTTAGCTATAGCTATTGCCGATTGGCAATCACAATGCATTGACACTGATGGTGTTGGTTTCATTCCCAAAGGAATATTTGCTAAGGAGTTTCTTAACCACTCAGCCTCACTACCAGCCATCTCTAGAGCTATAAACTCTGACTCTATTGTTGATCTAGCAATTATTGTTTGCCTGGCTGATCTCTATGAAACCGCACCACCACCAAGTGTAAACACATACCCACTAGTGGATTTTGTCTCATCTGAATCAAAGATCTAGTTAGCATCACTGTACCCCTCTAATACAGTGGGAAATCCACTATATTTAATACCATAATCCATGGTACCTCTCAAGTATCTCATGAGTCTCGCAAGTGCATCCCAGTGGTCTTGACTAGGACTCTAAGTGTATCTACTCAGTCTGCCTACTGCATAAGCAATATCAGGTCTAGAAAAATTCATTAAATGTAATAGGCTCTAAATAATTTGGGCATACTGAGATTGAGCAATAGAATCTCCTTTATTTTTCTTTAGTTGAGAGTTAGCATCGTAAGGGGTACTCACTAACTTAGAGTCAAAATAACCAAACTTTCTAAGAAGTTTCTCAACATAATGTCCTTGGGATAGTAATATACTATCACCCTTCCTTACGATTCTAACTCCCAAAATTACACTTGCTTCACCCATGTCTTTCATGTCGAATTTAGATGCAAAAAAAGATTTAGTTTTGAAAACTATATCAATGCATGTACCAAAAATTAACATGTCATCCACATATAAGCATATAATCACACAATCACCATTCACAACTTTAGTGTACACACATTTATCAACATTACTAGAAGAAAAATCATCTCCAAGTAAAATATGATCAAATTTCTTATGCCATTGTTTTGGTGCTTGTTTTAGACTATATAGTGATTTTAAAAGTTTGCACACTTTGTTCTCTTGACTAGGAACCACACACCCTTCAGGTTGAGACATGTAAATCTCTCCTGTAGATCACCATTCAAGAAAACAGTTTTTACATCCATCTGGTGAATCACAAGCTTATGGATGGAAGCTAAAGCTTTCAATACTCGAATAGAGGAAATCCTAGTCACAAGAGCAAAGGTATCAAAGTAATCTACATCTTGTTTTTGGGTAAAACCTTTAGCTACTAACCTTGCCTTATATTTCTCTATTGATCCATCAGGGTTGTATTTCCTCTTAAAGATCCACTTACACCCAATTGGTTTTGCTCCTTTAGGTAGGTCCATTAATGTCCAAGTATTGTTTTTCTTAATAGAATCAATTTCAACCTTAATAGCTTCTTCCCATAGTTTTGCATCAAAAGAACTAACAGCTTCCAAATAACTCATAGGATCATCCTCAACTAGATAGGTATAAAAATCATCTCCAAAAGATGTTTCTTTCCTTTGTCTTTTACTCCTCCTTAAACCCTTAACCACAGTTTCATTTGGGGCTTCTATAGGTTGTGAAGAACTAGTTGTTAACCTTAAAGGGAACATGTCCTCAAAAAACTCAACATTCTTAGTCTCTACTATGGTATTGCAATCAATGATATCACTCTTAAGAACAAGAAACCTATAAGTAGCACTATGTTCAGCATAACCTATAAACATGCAATCAGAAGTCTTAGACCTTATCTTCCTTTTCTTAGGATCAAGTAGCATCACTTTAGCTAGGCACCCCCACACTCTCAAATACTTCAAATTAGGTTGATATCCTTTCCACAACTCATAGGGTGTTTTACCAGTTTTCTTATGTGGTATCCTATTTTGTAGAAAACATGTAGTTAGAAGGGCTTCTCCCCAAAGGTTATTAGGTGCTGAAGAACTAATTAGCAAAGCATTCATCATTTCCTTAAGGGTTCTATTTTTCCTCTCAGCTACTCCATTGAATTCAGGTGAATAAGGTGGGGTTACCTCATGTATAATACCTTCATTTTCACAAAAATCATTAAACAAAGTGTACTCACCGCCCCTATCTGATCTTATCCTTTTAATCTTTCTATTTAATTGATTTTCTACTTTAGCTTTATATGATAAAAACATGTCAAAAGCTTAATCCTTATGTCTGATTAGATAAACTTTAGTATATCTAGAAAAATCATCTATAAAAGTTACAAAATAACATTTACCACCTCTAGATATAGTTTGTTTTAAATCTGCAAGATTGGAATGAATTAAACTAAGAGGTTCAGTTACACGTTGCACGGAAGGACAAGGTGTTTTAGTTAGTTTTGATTCAACACATATTTCACATTTCTTAATTTGTTTATCATGCAAATTAATCATGCTTGACAAGGTGTATGAATATGCCATTTGCAGTCTGCTTTACTTGCAATCCTAGGAAGAATTTTAATTCTCCCATCATACTCATATCGAATTTTGCTGCCATGATCTTAGAAAAATCCTTGCATAAAGCGTCATTAGTAGCACCGAATATAATATCGTTTACATATATTTGCGCAATAATAAAGTGTGATTTAACGTCTTTGCAAAAGAGAGTGGTGTCCACTTTTCCTCTAGTAAAACCATTTTCTAAAAGAAATGAACTTAGCTTTTCATACCAAGCTCTTGGAGCTTGTTTCAGTCCATACAAAGCCTTTCTGAGTTTGAAAACATGTTTTGGAAAAGTATCACACTCAAAACCAGGAGGTTATTTCACATAGACTTCCTTATTTATTATGCCATTTAAGAATGCACTTTTTACGTCCATTTGATAGAACTTCATATTCCTATGAGCAACAAATGAAAGTAAGATGCGAATGGCTTCTAATCTAGCTACTGGTGCAAAGGTTTCGGTAAAATCTATACCTTCTTGTTGAGAGTAGCCTTGAGCTACAAGTCTTGTTTTATTTCTTACCACTTTGCCAGCTTCATTTAGCTTGTTGCGAAACACCCACTTTGTTCCAATGATAGACTTGTCCTTGGGTACAAGAACTAGTATCCAGACATCATTTTTTTTGAATTGACTAGGTTCGTCCTTCATGGCGCTAATCCAGCCATCGTCCAGGAGAGCTTCGTCCACTATCTTTGGTTCCAATTCAAAAATCAAAGCAGCTTAAGCTAGCTCCTTGAAGGTCGATCTTGTCCTGATATGATCTTGAACGTTTCCAAGAATTTGATTATCTGGATGATAGGTCTTCATTTGCCAAGAGCGTCCAGTTGGTTCCTTTTCTTCTACTTTTGGATCGTCCATCTGATCTCTGGACGCTGAAGGACTGGCTTCTTCTAGCTTCATATCTGCAAATGAATCGTCTAGCTGTGATATTTCTTTATCAGACTTATTGTCATTGAATTTAACATGGATGGATTCTTCAACTGTTAAGGTTCTAGAGTTGTAAACTCTATAGGCCTTGAATGTTTCGGAATAGCCTAACAGCATTCCATCATCACACTTAGAATCAAACTTTCCAAGATTGTCCTTAGTGTTTAAGATGAAACATTGACATCCAAAGGGATGAAGATATGATATATTGGGCATTCGTCCTTTCCACAATTCATAAGGAGCCTTTTTCAAAATAGGTCTTATATAGATTCTATTTTGTAAATAACATGCAGTGTTTATTGCTTCAGCCCAAAAGTGCTTAGGAGTGGAATTATCATTTAGCATGGTTCTAGCCATTTCTTACAATGACATGTTCTTTCTCTCTATCACACCATTTTGTTGTGGTGTTCGTGGTACAGAGAAGTTGTGGAGAATTTCGTTCTCCTCACAGAACCCTTGAAAACTTTCATTTTCGAATTTTCCTCCGTGATCACTTCTGATTGAAGCTATGCAAACACCTTTTTCATTTTGAATTCTCTTGCAAAAGATTGAAAAGATCTTGTAAGACTCATCCTTGTGTTTTAAGAACATAACCCATGTCCATCTAGAGTAGTCGTCCACTACAACTAATCCATAACGTTTTCCACTAAGGGAGGCTGTTCTGGTTGGACCAAACAAATCAATATGTAGCAGCTCAAAAGGTCTAGTTGTGGAAACAATATTTTTTGATTTAAAAGAGCTTTTTACTTGTTTCCCTTTTTGACATGCATCATGGAGAACATCAGACTTGTAAGCAAGATTTGGAAGTCCTCTTATGAGGTTATGCTTATTTAGCTTTGAGATTAGTCTCAAGCTTGCATGTCAAAGTTTCTTGTGCCAAGTCCATTGATTCTCTTTGATGGATACTAGACATGATATATTTTGATTTGTGAGGTCATTAAGATCAATCTTATAAAGATTGCTTTGCCTCTTAGCAGAAAATAGTATGGATCCATCTAGATTTCTAACAATACATTTTTCTTTGTTAAAGGAGACATTGTGTCCATTGTCACATAATTGACTTATGCTCAGTAGATTGTGTCTGAGTCCTTCAACATATAAAACATTTTCAATGGAAGGGAAGGAGTGTTTACCGATTGTTCCTACACCTGTGATTTTTCCTTTTTGGTTTCCTCCAAAGGTGACCCATCCCCCATTCTTGAGTTGTAGGCTTTGGAACATACACATTTCTCCCGTCATGTGTCGTGAACAACCATTGTCCAGGTACCGTGACTAAGGTCTTCTTTCGGTTGTCAAGCAAATCTGCAACAAGTATTATCATAGACTTAGGTACCCAAATGGACTTGGGTCTTTTTCTGTTAGTTCTGAAGGCATTGTACGCCTTCTTTGTTGGACGATATCTGCATTTTGTTGATTCATGCCCATTCTTTCCACATATTTTATAGAAGGTTATGTTTTTACTAGGTTTGTAATTTTCTTTAACAAAACCAAGTCCATATTTGTCATGAGGATTTCTTCTATAAGATAGAATCTTATTTAGGTTCTCTGTTCTGCTGACAAATTTTGACAAGCTTTCTTTCAGTTGAGTGACTTCTTTTTGAAGTTCTAAAACTTCATGAGAAGATGTCTCTTCTGAAATGTTCTTTGTTTTTAAAAACTCATTTTCTTTTAAAACCTTTTTATGCTCTTCGTTGAGCAAATTGAATTCTTTTGTTATTTTTGAAATTTTTTTTTCAGTTCTTTATATCCCATAGAGAGAGTTGAGGAGTTAGCAAGCAAATCATTATAGGCTTCTTGTAAAGAGATTAAGTTATCGAAGTTTACCTCTTCGTCTTGCTCATTATCTGTGCCATCAGAGCTGGTCTACGCCATGAGACACAGGTTGACTTTTTCTTCTTCTTCTTTTTCATCTGATGAAGATAGATCCATGTCTTCCCAGGTAACCATGAGACCCTTTTTCTTGAAGAGTATCTTCTTTTTGTCCTTCTACAAACTTGGACATTCAGCTCTGAAGTGTCCAGGCTTTTTGCATTTATAGCAGACTGAAAGACTCTTTTCTTTTTGTGCCTTGTTGAGCTTCTTTGTGAAGTTTTTGGCTCTTGATCCTCCTTTCTTCTTCCACATAGCCTGTATTTTTCTGGAGATGAAAGATATTTCATCTTCATCAGAGTCATTTTCTTTGGACTTTTCCTCAGAGGATTCTTCTACGTTTAGTGCTTTGGACAATGATCCTCTGGGTGGACGCTAGATGCTTAGAGCGATGGACTTCTTCTTCTGTCCTTCGTCTTGCTTTAGCTCCAGTTCGTGGACTTTAAGAGTTCCAAGTAACTCTTCCATTGAGAGTGTTGTTAAATCCTTGGAGGCTCTTAAAGTTGTAACCATTGCCTAGGCAAACTTCTTAAGATTTTGTCAATGTGATCATAATTATCATAGGTTTTTCCTAAGGACCTCAGGTTGTTTATTATGGTTTGAAATCTACTAAACATAAGTTCGATAGTTTCATTTTCTTCCATAGTAAAGAGTTCATATTGTCTTACGAGTAAGCTTAACTTAGACCTCTTTGCTTGTGAAGTGCCTTCGTAGGCAAAAGCGAGGGTGTCCCACATTTTCTTAGCATTTCTTAAGCTATGTACCTTTTCATATTTAGATTCAGATAAGGCACACATCATAGCATTTCTAGCTTTTGAATTTAGAAGATACCTCTGTTTGTGAGATTCTGTCCATTGACTTCTTGGTAACTCCACTCCATCATGGTCAAGGGGCAGATAGTCACCGGTTTCTACTAGGTCCCACATGTCTATGTGACATGCATCAAAGAATGCTAGCATTCTTTGCTTCCAATAATCATAGTTTTGTTCTTTAAAGAGGAACGGTCTATTAACGGCTTGCCCTTCGTTTTTCATGAGTGGTCAGGATCGTTTTAACCCCTACAGTGTTAGATGCTCAACCCTAAGAGGCCGAGCTCTGATACCAATTGAAATAGAAAAAGCGCACAAGAAGGGGGGTTGAATTGTGCGTTTAAAACCTTTTTCAAAACAAGTTGATCAATATGAAAAACGTTTTCAAGCGTAGGGATAGAGAGAAGAAGAACACAGAAAGTTTTATACTGGTTCACTCAACTTGAGCTACGTCCAGTCCCTCCACCTAGAAGGTATTCACTAACCAACCTTAGGTTATAAGTATTGTTAGCGGCCTCTTCAGGCTTTACAACGCAATCACCCTAGATTGCTTAACCCAAGTATTCTTTCACACTAAGCCTCTCCAGGCTTTCTCAACACAACAAGTGTTTATACAACAGATATTAACTCACGTAGTGAGGATTTAAAAGATAAAGCTCAAGAATGCTTTGAGAAATCTTTACAAGATTTTTGCTATCGTCCACTAGACGCTTCTATCAAAATGTTACTAATGTTTTTTTGTTCTTGTTCTTTTTCTTTGTCTTGTCTATGTGCTTCTTCGTTGGTGCATGTATATATAGTCTTCAGGAAAGGATCCGTTATAGAAGACTTTGACTTCGTTATGCAACGAGAAGCGTGCAAACTATCCTTTCAGAGTGATCAGGCGCGACAGCTTTTAGACTTACACTAAAACGAAAGGTACAGGACTGTGCTGGCGTTCTACTTTTTTAAGCATTCTTCATTCGTCTCAGAAGCTTGATAGGTTAACTTGCTTTATCAGATTTTGTTGTGCTCTTGCACTAGAATGATTCTGATGTAATTTAATGCTTCAAACAATTTGAACGTTAGATCACAGAAGTAGTAATATGTTAGTTTCAATAAAAACTAGCATAAATAAATTGGATGTTCAAAATAGAACTTAGCTGTTTGAATATTTGTCGTTGGAAGCTTGCATCAGATATTTGAATATGTTCTTTAGACGATCATCTTCATTGTTCACTGGACAGTCTTCTTTAAGCACTTCTATTGGACGGTCTTCTTTGACATGTCTACTGGACGGTCTTCTTTAACACGTCTACTGGATGGTCTTATAAGGGAAGCCTGTATGTTGTAAAGAAGTTAGTTCTTTGGCAGAAACTTGAACGTTAATAAGTTTGTTATCTTCAAAACTTTGAGGGTCTAAACGCTTTTACGTCTTTGGTTCCAAAATTCATTCATTTCATCTAAAATAAAAAATATATTTTCCCATTATTTTCACCAAGATAAAAAATCCATAGCATTCCATTCCATTTATCCTTCCATTCATTTCACCCAAAATAAAAAATATATATCTTTCCCATTTCATTTATTATAAAAAAAAAGCATCACCATTTCATTCATTCCATTAAAATAAAAAAATATACCATCACCACATTCTTATCTCATTCACCATTTCATTTGATAAAAATAAATAAAATAAAATGCATCATCATTTTATGCATTCTTGAAAAAATAAAAAATCAATAATAGCATCCTCATGCATTTAACTTAATAAACACAAAAAGTTGCATTCATTCATTTTATCTCATCTTTTTGCATCCATCTATTTTTGCCATGCATATCATTCTCTTATCTTTATCATCACATCACCATATATATATATATATATATATATATATATATATATATATATATATTTTAGTGCTGCTAGAGGATTGTAAAAGTGAAAGTTTGGTTGTGATTATTTTGAAATTAAGAGATGATTGAAGAAAGATTTATCAAGAAATTATATTCACAATTGAATGAGTAAACTTATGATTCTCTAAGGGAAATAATAAATACACTCACATGCATGTTTTATGTTCAGTGAAAGAAAAAAAAGGAAAAAAATAAAACAAGTTGGTTCCTTGGCACCCTTATCAAACTCGTGCTCAATCAAGAATCATGGATGAATTGGAGCAAGCTCAAAAAGAATTAAGAAGTGACATAAATATTTTGAAGGAACAAATGGCTCAAATCATGGAAACCTTGAAGTCTTTAGTGGAAAAGAAAGCGAATGAGACCACTTATGCAAGGAATGTCGATGATGAAACCTTCCTCTATCCATTAGTCTTCTATCCAATGCCTGTGCAAGCTCAGGGATTTAATGCTCAAGGGAACTTGGTATATGCCATGGTTTACCCTCCCCATTTTAAGCATCCTCAAGTTAATCACTCCCAAGCAAACCAAGCCAAACCATTCCCACCATATGGCCTTCCTCATAACTATACCCTACCAATGGCCACCGACTAGCCAAGTGATAATACTACTATCCTTATTGTGAATACCACCCAGCCTCAAACAAATACTTATGAACCGCCATAGATACCATTACCTCTTTTCACCCATACCTCACCAACCATGTACCCCCATTAACCCATACCACAAATGGGAATGTGTTTGAGAAACCTGTTGCTGCTAACACCCAAAATACTTCTCAACCACAAGCATTACACTTTGCTGTGGAAAGAAAATTCTGCTGTTGTACATTTAACCCACACTACCATGCTTAGAGTTGTTATTGAAAATTTTGAAACCAAGGAAAAGTTTGAGATTAAATGAAAGGTTGAGAGCCATTGAAGGAGCAGGGAGTTATGGCTTTGGAGTTGCTACTGAATTATGTTTGGTGCCAAATGTGGTGATTCCCCCGAAATTTAAAATGCCAAAATTTAAGAAGTACATGGGAACTACCCGCCTTAAGAGTCATTTGACAATGTATTGCCGGAAGATGGCATCTTATGCTCATGATGATAAGTTGCTAATCCATTTCTTTTAAGATAGCCTGGTTAGGGCAGCCTTAAGTTGGTACATGCACCTTGAGCCTACTCACATTTGCTCTTGGAAAGACCTGGCAAATCCTTTTCTCAAGCAATACCAGTATAATATTGATATGGCTTTTGATGGATTGCATCTTCAAATCAATCCTATCATATCTGAATATAGGTCATACACATCAACTGAGAGATCCACCTATCTCTCCAGGTACCATACCATACAAGCATATCTGTATATCTATCATCATTATGTCATACACAACAATGGGATAACACTAGCCCATATCAAAATATACATCACTAGGGAAGCAGAATACAAAACTCACTCCCTATATCTGGTCAATTTATACAATCCCATCAAAAGAATATAATGAAACTGAACCATAACTAAAGCAACAAAAATTGGCTTTCCCAAGCCAAACATTTCCAACTCTCGGTTCCATCCTCAGCTCTGAGTTGCTGAACCCACGGAAGCCTCGCCATCTGCTCCCACGCCATAAGACGTGAACATCACAGGCACATCAGTGCAACAGCAACAACAGGACAACCAACAACAACAAAACATGGCAAAGGTAAGCTTACTAAAACAATGGCATCACATATAATTATGGAGATCATCAACAATTTACAACATTCAATCACGAATATATGGCACACCATCATATATCCAGAGTCCTCAACATCTATATACATATATAAGATACATTCATATAGAGAAGAATTCTCAATTTAGGACTCCACGTTACATCACAACCACCACAACTATGTTAATGCATGATGACACAACTCTCGAGAGATTTACAACATATCGGGCGATTAGCCAGGTCTCACCCCCTACTGTGGCCTATCTACACACCATTCAGGGATTGCCAAACGCTGATCTGCGGATGAGCTTAGTGGTTTGTCAGGATAAGTGTATGTGGGTGGTGGCTTACCGCAACACAAGGCCAACATTACCTTGGCCTCCTGCAGAGTCGCCCATCCATTCATCCCCGAAGGCCTATCGTCAGCTGCCCTACGTCTCATCCAACACTAGGTTGGAGGCCCATCTGAGTTCCAACTCTGGTCAACATCCAACATACATGCCTACCCGCACCACGGCATGAGGTCCATTGTCAGCTACCTCAGCTGCTAACTATGCATGAATGCATGTACTACACACCATCAACCACTCAACCACAACCAATAAACATACAACATATATATGTATATCAATACAACCAGTGGCAAAGAGGTCTATTGTCAGCTACCTCCCATGACCACTCACACCATCAACCACTCAACCACAACCAATAAACATACAACATATATATGTATGTCAATACAACTAGTGGCAAAGAGGTCCATTGTCAGCTACCTCCCATGACCACTCACACCATCAACCACTCAACCACAACCCATAAACATACAACATATATATGTATATCAAAACAACCAATGGCAAAGAGGTCCATCGTCAGCTACCTTCCATGACCACTCGCACCATCAACACCATATCGGCCCTAATCTGACCTCAATCAAAATCAACAGGTAAGGCCCTATCTAAGCAGCCCACCCCGTGAGAAACAATATCATACATAACAAGCAGAGGTCTTATCTAAGCAACCTTCCGTTTCACATCCAATCCAACAATCAACTATAATTTGAAAACCAAGACTTTCTTTAAAAACCATTTGGAAGATTGGCAAATCTTAAAATTCACAAAACCTTCGAAACATTTCATTTCTTTAATTTAAAGAAAATCATATCTCAACTAGACAACTCTCCATTATTCTCAAATAGAACCTTTGAAAAAGTATAATACCCTTTTATATGTGTATACATAAATTACTTCGCGTTTTGAAATGAAATTTGTGAAATCTTAAATGGTACATTCAGTTCTAAAATAATGATTATGTACTATGTAACAAATTATGTACTGTAGTAAAAATGCATTAGAATTCATTTTTCAGCAGGGATAATCGATTATGGGTTTCCATAATCGATTATTTCCGAACCCAAACCAATTTTTTTTTTCTGAAACCCAGATAATCGATTATCAGAGTCCATAATCAATTATTGCCGAGCCAAATTCACGAAAACTTATCCTAGAGCTCCAGATAATCGATTATTAACTTTCATAATCGATTATCTGCGACAGGATTACCAAAAAACACGATTTTCTGCAGCAAAAACTCAAACTTTCAACACCCAAACTCAATTTTTTGAATCAATGAGGTTCCAATATCATCAATCTACTCCAACCAAGCTTATATACAACAGATTACACCACCAATTTAACATTTCATTACACAACTCATGGATTTCTCATCAAAATTCAGATTTTTCCCCCAAAACCCAGTTTCATTCAAAATCTCACCACAACCAACATATAATCCGAATTTGGACCGACCCAAAGTGATATTCACACACAATCATGTTCATACATCACCAATTTAGCAAGACTAAGCTTCCCTTATCTCTTAGAGCTTCCAAATCTGAGCTTGGGGAAGGGAAAACGTGAGAAATGCAGAACCTTAAGCCAAATCCTCAAAGCAACCACTACTCTTCACCAAGGGATGGAAAGGGTTACAAATCTTAGGTCTAACTCAAGGGGTTTGGGAGAATTTGAGAGAGTGAGAGATGAGAGGTAGAGGGACGAGAGAGTCCAAGAGATGACAGAATAAGAGAATGAAAGGGGGAAATGCTTAGCACCCCTTTTTATGTCTTAAAACTCTCCAAGGTCCTCATACCGGCTTTAGGCTCACTAAAGCTCAGGGTTCGTCTATTCACTTTCCAAAACTCACAATGATTCTAACTTAACTGTTTTTCTCTCAACAACCCAAACCAATATCAACAACACTCTCAATTTGGCTCAAGCACATTTGTCTCAATTCCCTAAACTCAAACAGGAATTCCAAGTCAACAACATAAAACTAACACCACACAACAAGAATCAATAACAAGCTATTTATTTATTTGTTTTAAACACCATAATTACATATTAATTTCCACTTTTAGTTATTAAACCACTAAATCATACATTAAGAAAATCACAGTGTTACAATGTGCAATGATGGATGGAGGGAACTTGTTGTGCAAGTCGAACCACCATTATCAGATAAGGAGATGGTCGCTATGTTCGTAGACACTCTCCAATCTCCTTTCTATGATAGAATGATTGGAAGTGTGTCATCGAACTTCTTTGATACGATGATCATTGGAGAAAAGGTAAAATAAGGATTGAAGAGAGGAAAGATTGTCCAAGAATCTATCGAGGCAATAAATTCTAAGAAGGCTCCTAAGGGATTCATGAAGGAAAAAGGAAGGTGAGGCTCATGCCATAATGTTAAATCAAGGCAAGCAGTACTAATCACCTACCAATTTCCAACAACCATTCCAGATTCCTTACACCTCATAACCATATGTTAATGCAACCTCACAAATTTCATACCTTCAGTCTCATTTCTACCTACTACAAACATCCTCCCAACCTGGTCATTAGCAAAACAAGTATTCTGGTACTAGCCAACCAAAGTCATCTGTAAAAAGGAAAGAGCTTTTGATCCAATTCCCATGACATACACAAAACTTCTTCCTCATCTTTTTCAGAACTCATTGGCCATCATATGCCCGATGAAGCCTTTGGAGCCACCATTTCCAGCTTGGTATGACTCCAACGTCAAATGTGAATACTACGAAGGGGACGTAGGGCACACAGTTAAAAATTGCAAAGCCCTAAAGCATAAAGTTTAGGATTTGATAAAAATCAAATGGTTGAATTTTGCTGAAGATGGTCCTAACATAGGAAATAACCCATTCCTTAGTCACGAGGGGTCTAACAATTGATATTTTAAGCCTAGTGATCATTAAGTTTCTCATAGCTTTGATTGTAAATCCTGTTGCTTGCCCAAGACTTTAGGATATTTCATAAATGGGCTTCTATGTTTTTCAAATATTTGTTATTAATAAAATTGCATTTTGAATTTCTAATCTTTCTTACTTTCATTCTTGTTCTTCTTGTCTAAATAATTTCTAAAATGGAAGGTTCCAACATCTCCATCTAGTTGTCTGCCCAGAGTTTGACAAAATAAGTCTTTTAAGCAAAAAAAAAAAAAACCAAAAAAAATAATTAAAAAAAGTGGTCATAAAAAAAAGAGAGAGAAAGAGAAAAGAAAAGGTTAGAGTACATTAGACTAAAAACCCGTAAGGGCGGTCTAAGCAAAAAGTTAGCACACAAAAATTAATTACCAAGAAAATTGAAGGAAAATAAGAGCAAATGCTAGAAATCCATCAAATTTTGTTTTGAGATTAAATTTATTAAAAATAACTAGTTATGACTTGAAATGATGAATGATTGTTTTTCTTTATCTAAAAACTAATGATTATCCTTTGTTACCCATTTTGAGCCTAAAAATAAAATTTCTTTCAAAATACCCCCAAACAAGGATCACTCCTACACTAGGAATCAGTACAGTGTTTGCATCAAGTCTATTGAATTTATGGTTTCATCAAAAGCAACAAGAAAAAGGGAAACAAAGAATAAAAAAATAAAATACATGAAAAGTAATGAAAATTTATTTAAAAAAAAAGAAAAAGAAAAAGAAAAAAGAAATGATTGTGGAAAGAAAATAAAAAAAAAAACTGATGCAGCACAATATTGAATATCCTTGTTGCAAATAACCTTCAAACACTTATTTGAGCCTTTATGTCTTTCCTTTCATACCTTTTTTACCCATTGGCCGTGTTACAAGCCCAATCAAGTCCACTCTGATCAAGGATTAACTGCTTTTGTTTCATAAACTTTAATCTTAAAACAAAATTCTTTAAATCATGATCAACATTTGCGCAAAGAAAAAGAAAAGAGGAATAAAAGAAAGAAAAACAAAAGAAAAAGAAGAGAAATAATGCTCATAAGGCTTCCCTAAAGTTTAGGAGGTGTTAAATACTTTTTTCCCTTAATAATTCAAAAAGGTTATTCTAAATATTTTATTAACGCTAATTCACAAATAAATAATTTAATAATCTCTTGCTTGGAGAACCTTAATCAATTATCAAATTATAATTGGAATATCAATTATGATTAAAGCATATATCAATAATTTAAGGAATATAAGCTTTAACACTGTAGAAAATAATATGCACTAGAGATTCATCTTATATGTTTAATTATATTCCGTATACAAGATGGATAAAGGAAAACATAGCTTAGTAAGACAAATATATGTAATCTCAAATAAATGGTTCAAGCATCTTAATAATATTATAAGAATATGATAACAAAAGTGACATAATTAAATACATATAACATGATAATAATAACAATAACAATAAGCAAATATACAATTTCAAAGCTCTAATACTAATCCAAAACATTAAAAGCCTTAACCGAAACCATATGAGCAACATGATTTTGAACAATTTTAAAAATTTAGTCTTTATCAGTGGATTTGTCAAAATGCATGTAACAATGCACTCAATTTTAATATGAAACTAACAACCAAATTAATATTATAAGTGTTTTGAACAAAAATAACTCTGAGAGAAATGCATAGTAATAATATTGTTGCAATATATTACAAGTAAACTAAGCATAATCCATATAAACCTAAATATTTATTATAATAATTTATTAATAAAAGTGATCACAATTCACTAAATTAACATATACTCTTCATGACGGAGGCTAGTGTGGGCAACTTAATGAAGTCTCCCACTGTGGGAAACAATTTAAGTTTGTTAGATATACTATTTTTTTAATCAAATGTCAAGATTTTTCTTCTTTTTCTTTTTTCTTCTTTTCTCTTTTTCCCAATTTGTCCCTCTATCCCTATCTCTCCTGTGACCCACCCACCGACAAGCAACCACACTGCGCCACCACCACTATGAGTTGCCTCCAAATCGTCCACTGTTCACCACCCCTTCTCAGACTAAGCCATCTACACTTCCTCTGTTGCGGCACCCCAATGAGACCCTCACTAGTGAGTCTATGGCCATGAAGCTCATGGACTTTGCCTCCCTACAGGGTGAGCGCGAGTTCCAAAATAAGCTCTTCTTGGCTATTGAGCTATTTCTCCTCACATAAACAACATAGAAGACATATTCTTTGGAAATCTATGACAAACAAACCTTTTCTTCCTTTTCTGCTCACAGTTATAGAGTCCCTAAACCAAAAGCGACTTCCTCGCTAATTAGGTATCCCAAAATGATGTTGTTTGCACCCTCCCAATCTACGTCAGCTCTACCTCCCTCTTTGTGTACCACCTCATGCACAAAAGCAACCTCCACAATGCACTCTTACGCAACAAGACCTACAAAAAGAACCAAAACCTAAGTAACACAAAATTGAGACCCAAATTCAAAAACCTCAAAACAAATGCACAACGACAACGCCCATGACACACTCTTGCTTAACAAGACCTGCAAAAGAACCAAAACCTAAGCAACATAAATTTGAGACCCAAAGTCAAAACCCCCAAAATTGAAATTATTTTGAAATTTTAAGAAATCTTTTTGATTATGGGTGAGTTTTGGTCTGATTGCTGGTTGGTTTAATGGTGCAATTGGTAGTGGGTAGTGTTCGACAACGATTTGGCTAGGCTGTGAGGTGATTTTGTGAGAGAGGGAGCATAGACACGAGTTTTTGCTTTCTTCATCGTTGGCAAAGAGGAGGAGCTTGGGGGCTTAGGGCTTCTTGAGCTTGGCAGAGGAAGAGGACTTGGAAGGGAGGGTGGTTGTGGTGGAGGTGTTGCCTAAAGGTGTAAATGAGTTAAGCACTAAATTTATTTAAACGAGTCTAACTAAAAGCTTGAGCTTAGCTTGTTTGAAAAAAAATAAAGCTCAAGCTTGACTTGTTTAACTTATTTATAACTTAAATATTTTTGTTTTTATGAAATTTTTCTTAATTTTTTTTTAACTTTATCAATTTTGTATTTAATAAACATTTTAATACTATATGATAATCTACATATAGAAATATGTGCTTAACATGCAATATGTGAAATTCAAACATTCTAAATTCTGACATTTTTCATAATGCAATAAATAAAAAATTCATAACTTCTTGACTATTACAAGAAAGAAACTTTAAAATTAATTTTAACACTCTCAACAAAGTTCTGCATATTTCCATAATAAATATATAACTAACAAAAGGTAGTGAAATCCTCATTATCAATTTAAATAAACAAGCTATTCACAAGCTGTTAATGTCGAGCTTGTAAAGCTTATGCTTGACTCATTTAAATAATTGAGTCCAATCGCAAGCTCGAGTTTGTTTATTTAATTAAACAAATAAGCTTGATGGAGCATTTAACTAGTCGAGCTTGAATAGTTCATGAATAGTTCAATTCATTTACACTCCTAGTGTTGCCATTGTTGTCGTTAGCTTCAATGTCATCGCTGCGACAATGGAAGTTGTGTGACTTAGCTGAAAAAAGAAAGGGGGAATTAAGGACAAATAAGGAAAGATAGAGAAATAAATAAATAAATAAAAAGAAGAAATCTTAATTGTCTATTTAAAAACTAATATATTTAAAGGTGAAAAATTAGTTTCCCACGTTGAGAGATATGGGGTGCTCTCTCACTTATGCCACGTGTGCATCCTTCTTCTTTTTTATATTTTAATTTCACAATAACATGTGTGCTAAATATGTTGTAACATTGACTTCCAATAGACACCTTATCACTTATCAGACTAACATTAATGGCAAAGGTTAGAACAATAAAATGTAGGCGCAGGCTAAGGTGGGAAAGGGGATCAAGTTCTCCACGATGGGAAAGAGTTTTTCATCCGTTAGATATATTAATTTTAAAATGAAAGGTTAACATTTTTCTTTCTTTTTTCTCTTTTCTTTTTTGTCCTTCCCGTTTTGTCCCTCCTATTTTGTCTGGATTGGGCCTCCCTTCTCTGTCACCTCCATCTCCCAACACTCGAAGAATCCATTGACACTGCCAACCCTTCCTTCGTTGACAACATTGCCACCAAAAACATCCACTACCAAATCAATAATACAGAACCAAAAATAAATAATTAGAACCCCCCAGACATAATCCAAAAAAGATAACTCAAAAATCAACGTAGATGAGAGGAAGAGCAGGTCGCTGCACCCAACATATTTGCAGTGTCGCAACCACAAGAGGGTGAAGAAGGGAAGAGTGGTCTCGTGGATCTACGACCACCCATGGTCCCCGCACCCAAAAGATCAGCGACCACACATTATCGTGGTCGCAATCGCAGATTTGGAAAGTCACTATCTACGCAAGATGTACTCCCACTACCCATTCCTTTGTCCTTTGCGCCACCCTCTGCCTCCTTCGCTCCCGCCGCCCCACTCCCTCTGCCTGCCTTGCAGGCTTGCTCTCCAACCACCACAAGCTGATGTGTCAAGAAAACCCTTCCATCTCTGATGAAGACAACGTCGTTTCGAAGAGGATTAGCATTGGTGTCAGCGCTCATGGGTTTGTGAGGAGAAGTCAAGAGGAACGATGGGAGTTTAAGGAGCAGCATCGGAGAGGATTAGACACTCATGGGGCTGTGAGGAGAAGTCGAGAAGATGCTCGTGGAAGTTTGAGGAATGGTGAAAGACGGGGTAAATCGAGAAATTAAGGTGAAAAAAAGAGAAAAAGTAAAAGTAAAAAAAGAAAAAATCTTAACCGTTGATCTAAAAAATAATACATCCAAGTGAGAGAAATAACCTTCCCACGGTGGGAGATTTGATCTCCTTTCCCACCCTAGCCTGCGCCTAAAATGTAATATAACAAGAACTTAAAGATTAAAATATTATAAGGATCAAAAAGAAAATTATAACAATTAAAAAGATATTTAATCCTATTTATTAATATAAAGCCACAGCTTGGCTGCATACAGACGTCCTTTGCTAGATTTCACCAGATTTACATATTTATTTTCTTATATATGTATATATATATTCCTTACGGCACGCAGAAATCAGTGAACTACAGAACATATTTGAAGATTCATATATATAGATATATATGCGTGATGTTTTATATCTAGCTATTAGACATGGCAATCCAGCTGAACATCTTTAGTCTTCAATGGCTGATAGCACTCATACACTTCCAGGTGATCTGACAAAGCAGACTTGTCAACAATCTGGTGGTGGTACGACTTGCAAACAAAATACAGCACAGTTTGGAAAACAAGCATCAACAGGAACAAATGAGACAGCAGCAAGAAACACACAATCCCCCACGCTGTTCTTTCCATCGAGCCTAAACTGAACAGCTTCCATCCGTTCACGACCACCATCGAGAACAACAACTGTATCAGAAAGAATGAACCGTGGAGCATCAGAACAATGATTACGGACAAACCCATCTTCCCCTTTATCAACTCCCTACTCTTCATCATGGCTCCATACCCATACGAATCTTCCAACACGGTCACAACATTAGCTAATTGCCAAACCACGGTGAGGTACACCAACCCAACTAAATATAAGATGAATAAGATCCCTGTGACCACAAAAATTGTAACCCCACCACTTTTTACTCCAATTGAGAGTGCCCATATGCCTACAACTAGCACTGCCATAACGTTGTAAACGAAGAAAGCTACAACGGTGCACAAAAAAGTGACCATAAGCCTCTTCCAGACCTTAGGGATAACGCTTATGACCTGTTTGAAGGTTACCTCTTTGGCGGTGTAGAAGGAAGCGACGGTGTAAACCACCGCGGAGGTGGAGAGGAGGGAGAATATGAGTAGGAAAATGAAATAAAGGAGTTTGAAGAGAAAGAAAGTGGCCCAATCGGAGGAGGTCACGTCAAGGAGCTTTTGGTGTTGGGGTGTGCCAAGTGGGGTGTCGTTTAAATTCTCCCTGTCGTGTTCAATTTTTCCGAAGAGGACATCGGATACTTGGATGTGAGTGAGGAAGATGAAGGAGAGAGGGAGGATAAGAGTGAAGGTGATCTGGGTGAAGATCTTCCTCCATGAAAACATGAGCTTGTAGGATTCTTTGTAGACCCCAGAGAACCCAAGAAATTGCATCTTTTCTTGTTCTATGTCCATGCTTCTGTTTTTCCTCAATGGTCTGGAGAGGTGGGATGGTAAAGGATTTTGGGGACGAGTGACTATGAGGTTCCGAGATGACTATCTTATAGTGGAAACTGATCAACATGCCAAACGCTGCAGTATAGTTTGGTTGGCAAAGACTTCTAAACGACAAGAGTTTAGGTTCTTTTATGTAATATTTTGGGTTAAAATTCTGTAGATGAAATAAATAGGTGTTGGAAAAGTTTTATTGACTCTTTAAATGGATTCATTTAGATTGACTTGAATTAATCGAAATTATTGCGGCTTTTAAATTCTAAAAATTTAAAGGGGAAAAAACTTAATTGGGCTTTTTTATGTGACCTTTCCCCAAGCTGAAAACCAACCCTGTTTTAGAAATGAATTAGTGCATGATTGGGTTAAAGTTTGCAAACATAAATTTGTATCAAAAGTATGTTGTAAATTCAAGTTTAATAAAAAAAATGAGTTTACTATAGTATGATTTATATGTTTGGATTTTTTTGTTCAAAAGTACGTTGACAAAGCAAAATATGTTTAAATAATATTGATCAAAAATACTTTTATTTGATGTTGTACTTGTAGAAATACTGCCAATGAAAAAAATAATTTTTAAAAATAATTCTTATATTGTTTCCAACTCAAACTTAGTTTAATGACAAACTAAATTTCTAAAATTACTTTAAGGGACATTCAAACATAACAACAAATTAAATTTAACAAAATAAAAGTAATTTTAAACCCTCCAAATAGTAATTCAAACATAGCCTTACATGTCGGTTCAAGGTGATCGGTGGATATTTTTCCGTACGAACAGAATTTGCACCAAAACACACGGATGCAAAATCAACAAAGAAAGAAAACACAACCATTCAAAGGGGAGAGAGAATGAAAATCATTCTCCAATAAAATAATAGCACAAAACATAAGTTCACTATACTGATAGATTTCATACCATTAATCAATTTCCCTTTTTTTTTTTAACATGCGATAGATGCGAAGAATCATTTAGCTTTGTTAATAACTAATTTTTATTGAGAAACCTGACCACATTTAGCTAGATCTTCCATCTCAATCATATTTTTTCTATTCATATGACTCAAATCTCAGTCCAGTACCACTCAGACCAACCTAATGTCAGTATTTTCTTTTGCTATAGCAGCTAATATTTTCAATTTAAAAAGAAATAAATTTGTTTCTTTTAGTTTCAATTTGATTTGGTGAATAATTCTTTTGTATGACATTTCCAATATTTGAGAGTAACATTAGCTTTCATTTAATTAATCCAAATTGAGTCAAGTAAACACATTGAAAGAGACTAATTCTTTCAATGTCTATTTTTTTATTCACAAAATTTGGACTTGAAACCTTACCTAAGGAAAATCAAGTTAGTTCCTTAACACTTAAACCAACCAACACACATTATTTGGTCAATTATTAAATACTAATTCTTTTTTAATTTTTATAGATAACTAGTTGCAAAAAAACTTTTACAAATGTTACCCAACTATTATATAAATTATTGAATTTTCAAAATGTTTTATTCAATCATATATGCTTATTTACTCTGACCATAACATTAAATGGGAATTTCTTTATTGATAAGAAAATGAACATAATTCGATATGAATCATTTATCTGTATTATGGGCCTTTTAATCCAAATCTTCCACTTGATAATTATTTTTTTCCTCTCTTGAGACTCTCACTGTTTAGAAGTTATTTTAAATTTTGATTAATTTAAGTTAAATTAGGTAAATTTATTTAAAGCAATAAACTTTTTTAATGTCTTTTTTTTGTTATGAAATTTAAAGAATCTCACTATTTAGAAATATTTTGATTAATTTAAATCGAATTAGATTAATTTATTTAAAGAAGGAATATCTGTTTTTATTTACAAAATTTAAAACTTAAAAAATATCAAACTCCTTATCATTTGAACTAACAAACATTAATACTTGTAAATATTTTACCTTTCTTTCTAAATTTTAATGCTTATTTGTCAAAACAATTTACATCACACGCATGATAGTATTCAAGGCCAAAAATGCCATTTGATGTATACGAAAGTGAATCTGATAAATTAATAATTAAAAAGCGTCATAATATTAATAACTATATATACTTGTACAATTAAATAAAAATTTCGGTTTTCCCAAACAGAAAAGTAATTCAATTTTAAAAAATAGTTTACTGTAGATTTGATTGTTATCACGTTAAGCCGATTGCAGTGAAAAAAATAAACTTACAAAAAAAAAAACACTTTATAGCTAAAAGTTACTTTTAAAATTTAAAATTTAATTTTTAGTTTTTTTTAAGTTATGATTTTTAATTCATGAAAAAGTATTACAATAATTTTTTACATTTTAATTTTTAAAAATATTTACATAATTATTATAAATTTTTAAAAGAAATTTCAATTAAAAATATTTAAAAAACAGAAATAAACGTGTCTTAAACCTCTGACAGAATCACAATTGTGCAAAGTCTTTCTGTAATAATTTAACGAAAATATTAACTCATTGACGGTATAAAAAAATTGCTTTGAAATTAGAATTAGGTAACATATATAGTTGAATCCTATTATAATAACGAGACAGAATCCGATCGACTACGCTATATATATTGCTTTAGCATTAATTTTTTCATTCAAATGTTATTTTTTTATGACAAAATAATAATATAATAATATAAATTTTATGATAAGGTCCTTTGATTTTTTTCCCTTTCTAAACGTTGATAGAATAATAAGTCTGTATTTTGGTGAAGTCGTCGGATGGCGTGTCCAGAAAAGCAAGGGCTTTGGTTTTGTCATGAAAAGGATAGCGAACCGAAGACTACGCCAAACTAAGGCGAAGGTTCCAAGTAAGTAAAAGAAAGAATAATGGTTATTGCAATACCAACCTATGGGCTTGTCCTCTTGTTCATCTACTCAAACGACAAAGACAATTTCTTCGGTCTCATAAATAAAGGACGATACTTCCTCTCACAGAAAATGACACTATACGTAGTATTTTTATTTGTGTATTGTATAAGATAAACTTTTATTTGTATGTAATTGTAATTATAATTATAATTTATAATAAATAAGTATTTTTAAAATTTTAAATCATATCATAACTAAACTTTATAATAAATAAATATTTTTAAATATATAAATTTATTTTTAAATTAAAATGGATAAGTGTTGATAGTGAAATTTTGTGCTTTTTTTGTCAACAAACATAATCTCATTCTAGATTTTGAGGAAGGGGATATGTACTCCCTTTGGAGGCCTTTTAACCTCCTTTGTAGGCCCCATACCCTAGGTCTATGGTTAAACTTTTATTAATTTTGTTAGAAAGGGTTATAGATAGAAGAAAAAGTCATAGATAGATTGAAATTAAAATACGAAGGAGATATCGATAGAAGAAAGGGTCATCGGTAGAAGAAATTGAAATGAGAAGTAGATTTGCATAAATGTAAATTGTTGGAATTAAAATGGTGGTTGGTAACATTGTAATAACCCGTCGATCTGTGAACATTGGGGACTTAGGATATGTATGGTGTTTATAATATCTAACCCTTATTACATGGTACAAACTAGTATTTATAGACAAAGGATTCCTAACTACTAATAACCGCTACAAACTTCTACTAAATCTTTACTGTTGATGGCTTTTGTCTTTAATCTTCCCCGTTGATGACTTTTCTGGTTTTGATGCTTTTTGGATCTTTAATTTTTCTATTACCATCTTGTCAAAGAGAGATTAGTAGAAAAGTTTTATTTTGACACTTAGTCAAAATAGTATGTTGAAATACCAATTTCTAGCATTTAATCGAAATGTTTTCTCGAAATGGACATTCTTTTTTATTTTCTCGAAATATCCTAGAAAGACCATTTTTTTATTTTCTCAAAAAATGGTGATATTAATAAAGGCCCCCCAGTGTTTGTCTTTTGACTGAATAGGAAAAAGATAAATACTAAGATCTTTTCGACTAGCATTAATCCAACATCAGTATTGGATTTTCAATTAATATGGGGCCAATCATCTTTCGACTAAAATTAATTCAACATCAATATTGGATTTTCAATAAACTCAAAGCTAGCTATTGTTAGAATAAAATCAATCCATCTTCAGTATTGGATTTTCGATTAACACAGGACCTACCATTATTCGATTAGAATTAATCCAGCTTTAGTATTGGATTTTCGATTAACACAAAGCCAACCATTGTTTGACTAAAATTAATCCAACATCAGTATTGGAATTTCTATTAACACGGAGCCAACCATTGTTTGACTAAAATTTATTGTCAATATCGAAATCGAAAAGCAAGTGAAAAGTAACGTGGGACATTGGACTTGGATCTTCGACCCCCCCCCCCCCCCCCCCCCCTTTTTCCCCTTAAATATTAGTTGAAAGTGGCCATTATTGAATTTTAATTGATGTTATCGAGGAAAAAATGGTATATGCCATAACAACTTTCAATTGAAATTGTATGCTTGATCGAATATTAGTTCTCGATCACTTTTTGACTTCGACCAAAGACTTCGACCATTTTTTCCTTTTAAAAACTTTTTTTTTTAATTCAAAATAATGGTTGAAGTTTTAAAAATAATAGTGACCATATTGCAATTGATATCCCAGATCAGTTTTTGATTTCATTTCGAAATTTTGACTTTAAAATTACATCATGTAAGCCAACTACCTTCGAATTTTTTTTGACTTTAAACTTTGATCTTTTTCTTAATTCAACTTCAATTTTTTTTAATATCATAGCCAATTTTGATTTGCAAAATGATGCGAGTAATGGCCATAAAGCCAAGGAAACAAAGGCCACAATAAAGGCCATCCATATGGTAAATATGGTAATATGCCATCACGAGGCAATTGAAAATATTTGGATTTCAATTTTTCTTTTTTATCACCGACATCAACTTCAGGGCAATTGAAAATATTTGAAATTAGAACAATTAGTGACAAATAATCGTTGGCCATAAAAAATACTGTATATGGCCTTCTGCGATATTGAAAAGCGTAGTAAAGCATTAACAGTTTTACCCTTTAAGCCCAATTAATTCAAACTATATTGGCCATTAATAATATAAATGAAAGGGATTTTAAACGTACCAATTTTGGCTAATAATTGATGGCCATAAATAAAAATTTAACACACGATACCCATTTTTGGGCCCCCTTACCTGGCGCGCCATTTTGTTGATAGTGAAATTTTGCACATTTTTTTGTCAACAAGCATAATTTCATTCTAGATTTTGAGGAAGGGGACATGTACTCCTTTTGGAGGCCTTTTGACCTCCTTTGTAGGCCCTATGCCCTGGGTCTATGGTTAAACTTTTATTAATTTTGTTAGAAAGGGTTATAGATAGAAGAAAAAGTCATAGATAGATTGAAATTAAAATACGAAAGAGATATCAATAGAAGAAAGAGTCATCAGTAGAAGAAATTGAAATGAGAAGTAGATTTGCATAAATGTAAATTGTTGGAATTAAAATGGTGGTTGGGAACATTGTAGTAACTCGTCGATCCGTGAACATCGGGGACTTAGGATATGTATGGTGTTTACAATGTCTAACCCTTATTATATGGTACAAACTAGTATTTATAGACAAAGGATTCCTAACTACTAATAACCGCTACAAACTTCTACTAAATCTTCACCGTTGATGGCTTTTGTCTTTAATCTTCACCGTTAGTGACTTTTCTGGTTTTGATGCTTTTTGGATCTTTAATTTTTCTATTACCATCTTGTCAAAGAGAGATTTGTAGAAAAGTTTTATTTTGACACTTAGCCAAAATAGTATGTTGAAATACCAATTTCTCGCATTTAATCGAAATGGTTTCTCGAAATGGCCATTCTTTTTTATTTTCTCGAAATATGCTAGAAAGACCATTTTTTGATTTTCTCAAAAAATGGTGATATTAACAAAATGCATCACACAAAATTCCATTCAAAAATTATCTCATAAAAGTACCTGAGTACTAGAGTATGGTATAGGCATATCATCCATGCATGGTAACACAACTCATGCAGTAAGGGATCAACAATAAAAGGTGAAGCACAATGGACACACAAGCTACACACACCATTCCAATTCTTTATAACTCCTGAGTCCTTCTAGTACTAACTTGAACGTTAAAGTCCTTATAGGTGACCACCCAAGGATATGACTAGAAGAGCATCGCAAGAAATTCATCCAACATTCTCCTCACACTCATGAATATTTGTTTGACTAGGTTGGAGTAGAACATTTGGCATCATTTGTAGGAGTAGATTCTTTCTTTGAATTGTTTTTTCTCTTCACTAGCTCGAGCTAAGCCCCCAAGCTCCCATCAATCATGGCTAACAACACTAGAGAAAGCTCTATTCACCATCAAAATGATACACTATCGCCACAAGACAATGAAATGAAAAAACTTAAAATAATAAGTTTTAAAAAGTAAAGTTGCCACCTAATTTTTATTTGGGGAAATATTATAAAACCCATTAAAAACAAAAATGATTTTTGAAGCTAAATTTTGATTCAGAAATCAATTACACATAGGGAAAGTATTAACGTTCTATGATGTCCGTTAAAACCATTGCCTCTAATTAAAAAAAAAATTTGTGTAACCATGTTATAATTAATTAAGCAAATTGTTAATGACTTTTAAAATATTTATCTCATCCTAAAACATAATTAAGAATTAATCAAGAGAGAAAAACTTATAGGTATCTCATCCTAAATTATTCTTTTATGAATTGGGACAAGAAATACTTAACATTTTATCTCTTAAAAAATAAAATAAACTACTTTTATGACTATCAAAACATAATATTTAAAAACAAAAGTGTATATAGAAGGATAAAGTTAGAAAAAATAATAAATATTTTTATGATATTTTAAAATAAAAATATTATAAATGACAGTAATTTCAAAATAGAAGAAACAAATTGTTAAGGATTCAAGAATAGGAAATATTGAATGAAAATATTTTTTAAAGTTTATAATATACTAAATGCTATGTTTTTTTGATTAGATGTTTCAATTTTTTATTTCTTAATATGTCCTCTTAGACACTCATTAGTCTAATCTAATGATATAAAGAGAATATTATTATCATTATCACTAACATTCCATTCATATTAGGTGAGAAAAATGGTAGTTTATAATAGTTAAACGACCTTAACTATTTTAAAGAATACCTATATTAGTATTACTATTATCAATCACGTAATACATAATAAATAATTTATAAATGTAATTAAGTCAAATTTATCACTTCTTTATAAATACTTACATACCTATAATATTATTAAATCATTTTATTAATTTTATTTTTTTATCAATCAGAAAGGACTTTTGCGTTCTCTTCATCTTTAAAATATTTTAAACATTTAAGTTAATGTACAAAATCATCTTAATACAAATTAATATTTGAGGCCAATGTTTGTATGTGTGTGTGTGTGTGTGTATTTATATATTACTTTTCTATTGAAATAAAAATATTTTTTTAATTCATTAAAATGTACAATTAAATATAATTATAATTATTGTGTACAAATTTAATTGATTAATCTTTTTGTTGATTTGAGTATTGTCATGATTCCAATCATCAATATCATTATTCATCTATAGAAAATGTTAATTTGTGCTATTATATATTTAACCTACTATATAAATTAGGGATCAATCAACTCATATACACTAATTTTAAAAATAAAAGCAATTAAAGTATACAGAGAACTCACATAAAAAGAACGAAACTAAAAAATTGAGAACCAAAATTGTTGGTCACCTTCACTACCACTTTGTTGTCATCATATAGATATATATTAAGTAAAAACTAAACTAAGATTAATGCTAAGGCAAGTTAGTCACACCCTCGATATGAAATGGTTCTTTTCGAATGTTAATTTTTTAAGCCCTCTATACTTGCTCCTATAAAGTTGATTTTAAAAATTCTCTTTTTTAAATTTTACTTTTGAATGTTTAATCAATAATTAAATATAAAAATAGATCCTAACAATAAGAATGGTGTTTCCAAATCAATGATCAATTGAATTTTATTTGCACATATATTTAGAATGTATTTGTTAAGTACGTGTACCAACACAAATTAACATGTACCAAAGAAATTACCTTTTTTCTTTTTGTTTAAAATTTTTAACGATGTGTCATTTCATTATTGGTTGTATCCAATAACAAAACATTAAGTATGAGTCTATCAAGTTTCACTTTTTATGCATATGATTAATAATTAAATCCTAACTAACGTGCTTAAAAGACTTAATTGTTTTCTAGAAAATCAAAAATATTATTCATAATTTATCTTTTTCATTTATCTTTATATTTATAATTATTTTATCTTTATATTCATAATTTATTTTTTTTATTGTAATCTATATGTTTAAATACCCCAATTTTTTTTATAAATAATATTTGTCATTTCATTCCTCTATGGAAAGACTTTTTTTTTAAAGAAATACTAAAAATTACAAAGCATAATATAAAATATGTATTATTAATATTTTTATTAAAATTATGTATATATTTAAGTTATATACAAATATAAATATATTTATAAAGATAATATTTTCTAAAATAAATATTTATATATATTAAAATAATATAAGACATATAAGAATATAAAATTATTTGAATATCTATAAAATTATGTTCATTTATTCTTAGTTTGATATCTGTAATTATATTGATTTTGTGCCTTGGATTGGTTGAAATCTACGTGTGTGTTGAGTTGTGGTGAAAATCTTAATGAAAATGGGTTTAGGATGATATTTTGGTAAAATGGGTTTGGGATGAGATCTTGGTGATTTGTTGTTGTGTAATCGGTTAGAAAGGTATTAGAAGTAACTACGAGTATTTTGATATGCTTAGTGTTGATTGTTGTGTCAAAAATGGGCTTAGGTCATCTTTTTGCTAATTGCAGAGATCGCAGTTGTCGTTGAGCGACAATTTCTGGGTGCTGAGCATAGGATACTAGAATATTGTTTGGTAGGTTGGCGTTGACTGACAGAATTTTGGCGCTGAGCAACGTGGCACTAAGCGACAGAATTCTGGCATTGAGCGATAAAGGGCCTGATTTTCCCTATTGTAGTGGCGCTGAGCATCAGTTTTGTGGTGCTTAGCATGGACCCATCAAGGTGAGTCCAAGGAAAAAGTGAAGTGGTGTTGATTACTAAGGATTTAACATTAGGTGTGACCCTTTGGAACATTGGGAAAATTTTTAGCTTCAAAAGAAAGATATATTCATCTTGTATGCTTGATTTCTAAGGTTATTGTGTTGTTGTGTCAATTGATGTGTGTGAGCCTTGTTGTTGGTTGATGATGTTGTTGCTCTAAAGGATTTGAGAATCTTGATATGCTGTTGAAGTGGAAGGTTGCTTAGATAGAACCTCCACTTATTGTTGAGAGGATTTGTTGATAAAATCCTAAAGAGGTATAGGCTGCTCAGGTAGGGCCTAACCTATTCACCATGCTAGGTGTTAAATTGAGCCTACATGGGGTTATAGGTAATTGTTGACCATGTGAGGTGCTGAATTAAGCCCATATGGTGTTGTTGTTAAATTTCATTAAATCGTTGATGTTGGATTTATGGTGGATGGTGTTGTACATGCATTCATGCAAAAGTCCGTAGTGGTGACTACGTTATGAGCAGGCACGTAAGTTGGTTAGTTGACAAGAGCTAAAGCTCAGACAAACCTCCAACCTAGTGTCAGAAAGTTCAGTGGGGGTCATTGCACCTAGAACCTAGGGGATAGGTAGACGGCCAATTCCATAGGGGACCAAGGTCATTGCAAGCCTTGTGTTGTGGTGAGCCACTACCCAGGTATATCTATCCTAATCAACCACTTGATCCTATCCATAAATTAGAGCTACGGTGTTTCCCAATAGCTGTGGATGGTGCTATGTTAAGGAAAATGTTTGTGCTGGTTGCTCAAAATGTTGTAAATCTCTTGAAAGTAGTGTCCTCATGCATTAGCATGGTGATGGATATTTATGTTTTGTGATGTGATCATGTGCTATGAAAATGTATATGGATTCTATGTATGTACATATTGAAACAAAGGTGTTGATTCATATAGTGCATATGAATGTTTACTTGTTAATGTACGTGTAGGAGATTTCATATTACTTTCTTTTATACTATATGTTATGTTGTTTCAAGTAATCTTACCCTTGCATTGTTTTGCACGTGTGGTTTGTGCCTGTGATGATTGCATCGTTGATGTGGGAGCAGATGGTGAGCCTTCTATTGATCCAGCTATCTAGAATTAATGGCAGAGCTACCGGCTAGACGAGGAGATGTGATGAATCACAATCTCACTTTTGTTGTTCTTTTGATAGTTGTTTTACTTTTTAGATTTGATGTATAGCTTGACCACCCTTAAGGAGTGTGTTTTGTATCCCTTCCCCCTCAATGATGTATATTTTGGTTATAGTGTTGACACATATGTTTTAAAAATCTTTGATTCATATATATATTGTTGATCTTAGTTGAGACAAATGGTTTCTTATGTATATGTACATGTTGATAATGATGTTAGTTGTATGTTAATCAAGGTGGTTTTATTTTGAAAGAAAAAAAAAGAATGGGTAATTTATATATATTAACAAAAAGATAAGAAGGGTAGCATTGTCCAGTAGCGATAGTGGGTCGTTACAACAATGATGATGGGAATGGTTAGGGGTTTAAATCCATTTATATTTCTCCTTCTATAATTTCACCCAAATTCAAAACAAGAATACCCACAAGCATTGAAATTCAAATTTCACTAAATTAGATTAAGTTCAATTTATTGGCATAAAACCCCTTTGAAACTAATATTCTAATTCCTTAACTCCATTAAGATTAATCTAAACATTAAGTTCAAAAATCCAAAAGAACATATGCATCAAGAAGTTATATTCCTAGACTGATCCCAATACATCGCAATCAATCTTAGTTCCAACCACATACACAAGATTTCTCATTATGCACATAACTTTAAATCATTCCATCAATAGTGAGTTAATGAAAAGCATTAAAAACATAGATGATTACTTAAGCTCATTAATAACTTGCATTGAATATAAAAGGTTTAATTATAAATGATTTTCATAGAGTCCATCTATCCTTAATCAAAAGGGATTTAGCAAAACATAATGAAAAATAGAATGGAAGGATAAGAAATGGTGACTAATGATGACAACTCCATTGATTATTCAAGTTCCTATCTTAAGGGTTGAATCCTCAATAGTGGTAAAGGCTTAGGATTTTCTAAGAGAATGGAGGCTTGAGTGATGAGCAAGGACGTTTCATTACGCATTCAGACCAATGAGCCTTGCAATTGGCTTAAATAATAACCTAGAAAAGGCCCACAAATGATCCAAAGTGTGTTACAACATATCACATATTTTCACAATGGTTTTGGGCATTGGGATCAGCGTTTCCTAAAATATCTAGATAGAACTTGAATTTCAACTCATAATTAGTGTTTTCAACGAGAAACTAAGGTGAATGAATATATGCCTATGAATTTAACATTAATCCTTTTGTATCACTGTGAATCTCACTCCCCTAACACAACCAAGGTGCTCTAAAACATTCAGGACTCTACCATGAATGTCATTAGGGTTGTGATTAACAACTTTCTTTGAGACATATTGTGATATTTTCCCCCTAAAATTGAAAGATTTAGTAAAAGAAACAAAGCAAATCAACATTAGTCGTTGTTAATCCTTGATAGAAACTTAATGACATGGTGACAGCTTTGATAGAGATTTATATCCAATGAAAATAAAAACCTAAAAAGGCTTAAGTAGAAAATAAGTGTTAGAGTGCACAAAGCCATGGTGACAGATTTGACAGAGATTTATAATCCAAGTGGTTGGTTTATGATCACATAAATGTGAAACAAATGAGAGGACAGTAAAGCTACCTTGGAAGAAGGATTTTAATTTTTATTAGATTAAATGAAAACAAAAAGAAGAAAAATACATCAAAAAGAGGAGTAAGACCCATGAGAATATCGATAACAATGAGGCATCCCACGATAAAAGGTGAAGTGCAATGGACACAAGGTACACACAATGTTCCAATTCTAGTCACCTTTCAACTCTTTGTAGTATTAACTTGAGAGTTGAAGTCCTTGAAGATGACCATTCTAGGGCATGGCTAAGAGGGCATAATAAAGAATCTATCAAACAATCTCGTAACACTCAAGAATATTCATTTCCTTGGACCAATGTAGAACAAGATATATGGAAAATTATAATTAAAAAAGGTAAATATTATTTAAAAGTAATATGAACGTTTGAAATTGATTTAATTATTGTCTGAAATAATTAAAAACAAGAAACTTATAAGGCATGCAATAATATAAAATTCAAAACTTTTTAACGAAAAAAATGTGAAGATAAAAATATACAAATAATTTATTTTTTATCTCAATGTGATAATTTGAATCGGGTTGAATGAAAAAAATTAAAAAAAAATAAACCAAATTAGATTGATTAAATATGATTATTTTAGATTTTATTTTACCTCAAACCTTGTACATATTATATTACATTTAATATAATAATAATGACAAAAATTATTATTTATATTTACTTAAATAAGTTGGCCTTTTATGTCTAAAAGGCTTATAGAATGACCTAAAATTTAGCCCTTTAAACCAAGTAAATTTTTATAAAAGTCTTGATTTAGTTTATTTCCAAAAATAGCCTATCCTAGCCTAAACTTGATTTTTTGGTGTACAATGACAGCAACAAATTTTGAACATAAGACCTCGTATATACTATTCAAATCCTCTGTACTATGCTAACCTTAGTGGGTTGTCTTGACCTAATATAAGCTAGGCTATAAGTTGTATCAGATGGTTTGACCTATTCTCATCCCTGTTTATTTTTTAAGTAAATAAAGAAGATATATTTATCTTTAATTTGATTTAATATGCATCGTAATATTAGCTAACCAAAATTTAAAATGCATCATAATACTATTTACTTGCACATATATTAAAAACAAACTTGTTGCTATAAAAAAGTTGTCCTTTTATCTTATATTACTTTAATCACTTATCATTTGGAAAAAAAAAAAAACCACAAGACATAACATCATTTTTAATTTAAACACAAAAATTCATACAAAGCCACTACTAGAGTTATTCACAGTCCATTCCGTCTCACTAACCAATTTGGCCTGAAGGAACTTTTGACAGGTTAAGGTTTAAGAACTTAGACCCAATATATTTTAAAGACGAATTCGGGTTATGTTTCGGGACATCCCAATCCGATCCATTATCATATATTCTTTTAGAAAATTACTAGATTTTAAACATGTGTTTTGCATGGGGTTTGTGTAAATTATATATTTTTTATATTTGTATTTAGTATTTTTTAAATATATGTACATAAATAAAAGCATCATTTTTTAAAATATTTAGTATTTGTTATTTCGACTGACGGTATCACAAAATTCCTGAGGCGTGTGATAGCACTGCCCTAAAGGACTTATCCGTGTGGTACGCGCAAGTCCCGTAGGATATAACAGGAACTCCTCAGAACGTATCCGAGGCACAGAACTGGCAAGGAAAAAATTGTATTCAAAACCCAGAGCAGAGAAGTTTTTGTTTTGCGGAAAAGGTTGAAGAACTAGAAGAAGTCTATCTGTTTTCCGTATTGAAAACGGGATATATAAAACTGCCCACAACCCGTTACACACACCAAAACGTCCACCACTGTAACGTTAAAAGAAAAAAGGTTCACATACAGATAATGGTGATATTTTTCTGGAGAGGATCAAGGAAATGAGATATTGACTCATTCAAAATGCAACGGTTACAAAAAAAGAGGTTTCCGGATAAGCTTATTTAAAATTTAAAAACAATTTAATTTTGAAAGTAAAATTAATAAAACCAAGGCTAAAAAAATATTTTGAGGCCCATGACCGCACGCGTAGAGGGGGACAAAAATCAATTAAGATTGATTTTTGTCAGAAGATCTACTAAGTTTCCTTCTGACTTCACATAATCAATGGAAATTGTTCCATCCTTTAGCAGCTGCTTTACCACATTATGTCTCAATTGTATATGCCTATTTTTCCCATTATAAGTTTTGTTCTTAGCTATAGCTATTGCCGATTGGCAATCACAATGCATTGACAATGATGGTGTTGGTTTCATTCCCAAAGGAATATTTGCTAAGGAGTTTATTAACCACTCAGCCTCACTACCAGCCATCTCTAGAGCTATAAACTCTGACTCCATTATTGATCTAGCAATTATTGTTTGCCTGGCTGATCTCCATGAAACCGCACCACCACCAAGTGTAAACACATACCCACTAGTGGATTTTGTCTCATCTGAATCAGAGATCTAGTTAGCATCACTGTACCCCTCTAGTACAGCGGGAAATCCACTATATTTAATACCATAATCCATGGTACCTCTCAAGTATCTTATGAGTCTCGCAAGTGCATCCCAGTGGTCTTGACTAGGACTCTGAGTGTATCTACTCAGTCTGCCTACTGCATAAGTAATATCAGGTCTAGAAAAATTCATTAAATGTAATAGGCTCCCAATAATTTGGGCATACTGAGATTGAGCAATAGAATCTCCTTTATTTTCTTTAGTTGAGAGTTAGCATCGTAAGGGGTACTCACTAACTTAGAGTCAAAATAACCAAACTTTCTAAGAAGTTTCTCAACATAGTGTCCTTGGGATAGTAATATACTATCACCCTTCTTTACGATTCTAACTCCCAAAATTACACTTGCTTCACCCATGTCTTTCATGTCAAATTTAGATGCAAAAAAAGATTTAGTTTTGAAAACTATATCAATGCATATACCAAAAATTAACATGTCATCCACATATAAGCATATAATCACACAATCACCATTCACAACTTTAGTGTACACACATTTATCAGCATTACTAGAAGAAAAATCATCTCCAAGTAAAATATGATCAAATTTCTCATGCCATTGTCTTGGTGCTTGTTTTAGACCATATAGTGATTTTAAAAGTTTGCACACTTTGTTCTCTTGACTAGGAACCACACACCCTTCAGGTTGAGACATGTAAATCTCTCCTGTAGATCACCATTCAAGAAAGCAGTTTTTACATCCATCTGGTGAATCACAAGCTTATGGATGGAAGCTAAAGCTATCAATACTCGAATAGAGGAAATCCTAGCCACAGGAGCAAAGGTATCAAAGTAATCTACATCTTGTTTTTGGGTAAAACCTTTAGCTACTAACCTTGCCTTATATTTCTCTATTGATCCATCAGGGTTGTATTTCCTCTTAAAGATCCACTTACACCCAATTGGTTTTTCTCTTTTAGGTAGGTCCACTAATGTCCAAGTATTGTTTTTCTTAATAGAACCAATTTCAACCTTAATAGCTTCTTCCCATAGTTTTGCATCAGAAGAACTAACAGCTTCCAAATAACTTATAGGATCATCCTCAACTAGATAGGTATAAAAATCATCTCCAAAAGATGTTTCTTTCCTTTGCCTTTTACTCCTCCTTAAACCCTTAACCACAGTTTCATTTAGGGCTTCTATAGGTTGTGAAGAACTAGTTGTTGACCTCAAAGGGAACATGTCCTCAAAAAACTCAGCATTCTTAGTCTTTACTATGGTATTGCAATCAATGATATCACTCTTAAGAACAAGAAACCTATAGGTAGCACTATGTTCAGCATAACCTACAAACATGCAATCAGAAGTCTTAGACCCTATCTTCCTTTTCTTAGGATCAAGTAGCATCACTTTAGCTAGGCACTCCCACACTCTCAAATACTTCAAATTAGGTTGATATCCTTTCCACAACTCATAGGGTGTTTTACCAGTTTTCTTATGTGGTATCCTATTTTGTAGAAAACATGCAGTTAGAAGGGCTTCTCCCCAAAGGTTATTAGGTGCTGAAGAACTAATTAGCAAAGCATTCATCATTTCCTTAAGGGTTCTATTTTTCCTCTCAGCTACTCCATTGAATTCAGGTGAATAAGGTGGGGTTACCTCATGTATAATACCTTCCTTTTCACAAAAATCATTAAACAAAGTGTACTCACCGCCCCTATCTGATCTTATCCTTTTAATCTTTCTATTTAATTGATTTTCTACTTCAGTTTTATATGATAAAAACATGTCAAAAGCTTCATCCTTATGTCTGATTAGATAAACTTTAGTATATCTAGAAAAATAATCTATAAAAGTTACAAAATAACATTTACCACCTCTAGATACAGTTTGTTTTAAATCTGCAAGATCGAAATGAATTAAACTAAGAGGTTCAGTTACACGTTGCATGGAAGGACAAGGTGTTTTAGTTAGTTTTGATTTAACACATATTTCACATTTCTTAATTTGTTTATCATGCAAATTAATCATGCCAAGTCGTTGTAATTTAATAACATATGAGGAATTTGTATGTCCTAACCTAGCATGCCATATATCATATGAATCAACCATATAAGTAGAAGACGATCCAAATTCATTCATAGTTTCAGAAATATTAAGTACAAAAAGTTCTTGATCACAATATCCTTTTCCCACAAACACATTATTCTTTGTTATTACAATCTTGTCAGACTCAAATGACACTTTAACCCCAACCTTATGTGAGCTTCAGAAGAACTTTTCCTTTCCCTAAAACTGGAGTAGTCATAGAGTCACCCAGATACACTTGTTCTTCTCCATCCCCTACAGCAGTGTAAGAGGTAAAAGCATTTTTGCTTGTACATATATGTCGGGTAGCCCCAAAGTCTACCACCCATTTGCTCACATCGGTCATCATATTAACTTGAGAAACGACCACAACAATCACATCATCTCCTTCAGCCAGGTTGGCCTTAGCCTTAGGAGGATTGTCGTTTCTCTTCATTTGATGCTTGCATTGAGTTACATGATGACTTGGATTTCCACACACACAACAATTGCCTTTCCTCTTGAAGGTGGGGTTAGTAATACGAGGGAAATGGAATTTATTTTTAAATTTATTTTTCTTATTGTGATCAGGCTTTTGTTCATACCTTTTTGGATTTTGTTTGTCTTGTACCATATTTGCCTTTGCAGCCAAGGCTTTGGCCCTTGCGGCAGCACACTTCTTTCTGTTGGTGTCTTCAATGATTATGTGAGTGATTTGGTCTGATAGGGACATCTGTTTGTGCCTATGCTTCAGCTGTTGTTTGTATTCAGTCCATGACTCAGGCAACTTCTCAATCAGCACTTTCGACACGAACTCATCAGGAAGCTTTATGTTTTTCGCCTTTAGGTCTTCAAGCAGTTTGTGGTACTCATTTATTTGAACTTTGATGTCTTTTCCTTCAACCATCTCCCAGCGGTAGTAATTTTCGATAATGAATCGTTGTCTGACCACGTCCTCGGCAATATACTTTAGTACCATAGAGTCCCATATCTCCTTCGCTTGCTTGTAGAACAATACACATCGAACAACTCATCACATAATGTACTAATTAAGGTATGGCGGCATACCTTATTCACATGGGTCCAATCTTCTATTTGCTTATCTATTGCGGTAGAGTCAGGTTTCGGAGCTGTGAGCGCAAAAACGACTCCATGCATGTTGAGCATGGTGTAAACACGCTCCTGTCATCGACGAAAATTCTGGCTGGCAAAGACCTCAATTTTGAGACGTCAGGAAGCGGTTTCGCGTAAGCAACCAAGACGGCAGAAAGGGCAGGTTGCACTGCAGCGTTACAGGTTGAGTCAATATGCATGTCGTCAGCCATAAGTCCTTTAGATTGTTATTTCGACTGACGGTATCACAAAATTCCTGAGGCGTGTGATAACACTGCCCTAAAGGACTTATCCGCGTAGTACGCACAAATCCCCCAAGATACAACAGGAACTCCTTAGAATGTATCTGAGGCGCAAAACTGGCAAGGAAAAAACTGTATTGAGGACCCAGAGCAAAGAAGTTTTTGTTTTGCGGAAAAGGTTGAAGAACCAGAAGAAGTCTATCTGTTTTCCGTATTGAAAACAGGATATATAAAACTGCCCACAACACATTACACACACCAAAACGTCCACCACTGTAACGTTAAAAGAAAAAACGTTCACATACAGATAATGGCGATATTTTTCTGGAGAGGATCAAGGAAATGAGATATTGACTCATTCAAAATGCAATGGTTACAAAAAAGGGGGTTTCCGGATAAGCTTATTTAAAATTTAAAAACAATTTAATTTTGAAAATAAAATTAATAAAACCAAGGCTAAAAAAATATTTTGAGGCCCATGATCGCATGCGCAGGGGGGGAACGACAGATTTGCACTACAACAGGCCCACGAGGCCCATTCTCATGCGCGCGAGCTTCCTCCACTTTGCTAGCCACTTTGAGATCCAATATCACATTTTGATATATAAACACTAGATGGAAACCCAAACTAGGCAATGTGGGACATGAGACTTTTGAAATATCTATAACATACAACAATATTATATTAAATATATAATTACATTAAAATTGAGTAAAATGGTTAATTATATTTTTAATTGATCAAATATTGTTTTCAAAAATATTAAGCCTATTGAAATTTATTATGATTTGTTCTTTCTCCAAGTAATAATAGTGATACAATACTTATATGAAATGTATAAATTCAAAAGGTATGTAAATATAATAAATATGAATGTATAATATATAATTATTTAAATTTGAGTATTCATTTTTGTTATTGTAGATATTATGTTAACATATACTTGATTTTTATGTGTTTATAATTAATAATTTTTAAATGTTGTAAAAATTAAAATTTATTTTGAATTTGTTGAAATAGTGTGATTTTTATTAAATAGATATAGTTATTAATTATTTTAAAATTATATTTTTTTAATCATTTTGAAGATCTTAATTATAATTATGTGAAATTGTTGAAATTGAATTGGTTAACTACATTACAGCATAAATTGAACGCTCCTAATCAGTACAATAAGATTTTTTTGTCGTTATTATTATTATTATTATTATTATTATTATCGTTGTCGTCGTCGTCATCATCATCATCATTATTAGTAGTAGTAGTAGTAGAAAATAGGCTATGCATTGACGGTAAAACAGTTTTACATTGTTATTCAATCACAAGTCACAATGTATAGTAAGTTTGTTGACTTTTACATTAATTATCTTAAAAGTCATATCAATAATGAATTATGATTGGTTGACAATGTAAAAGTTCTTACACTGACAGTGCATAGCCATTTAGCTTATTATTATTATTATTATTATTATTATTATTATTATCATCATCATCATCATCATCATCATCATCATCATCATCATCATCATCATCATCATTAATAATAATAATAACTTTCGATCACCAAAATTGTGTAATAATTATCATTAATGTAATCAATTTAATTCTTTGCTAAAAGTAAATCTCAAGAATATATAAAATTGAGTGTTCACTTTTGTTATTGTAGATAATATATTAACATGTATTTTTTATTTTTTATGATTAATTTTTTTAACAATATTTATTGTAAAAACAACAGATAATATGAAAAAATACATATAAAATAATATATAAATTGATAGTGATACATATAATAATAGAATATTTTTATTCTTATTATAGAAATATAATTTTATTCAAAAAGAAAACATAAAATTAATTATGTATTATACTTAAGAAATGCATACAATAATTAATGAGATAGAAAGAATAAACTATTTATTTATATATTTACCATAATACTATATTAATAGCATTAAAAACTACATTAATATTTTTCTTAAGTTTATTTTACTATTTTTAATTTTATTACTTTAATATATGTTTCATGAACAATAATAACTAAAGATATATTTCATTATTTATGAATTTTAATTAATTAATTGATCGTTATTTGTTTTATAAATAGTTCTTATGATTTCTTTCTTGGTAAATATTAATTAATATTTATGTAATTTTTTCATATTTTTTATCTTCATAAATATTTAATTTTTTATTAATTTATATGTTTCGATATTTTTATTCAACAACTGAATTTTAAAATAACTTTTATGAAGTCTTGTATAAATTAACATCGAAATTAAACTTCATATTAATACATATTTAATTAAATTAATAATTTAATTTAATATAATTTTGCAAAAGCCTCGTACTGCAAAATTCAAATTCATATTTATTGTAAAAAATTTACAAAAAAAATCAACATTTTATCAAGTTAGGGTATTACAAAAGTCAAAATTGGTAGGTCATATATTAATTATTGTTAACTTTTTTTCTTTATTTTTTTAATTGACATATAGAATTAATTTAATATTTTTTTGATTTTATTCAAATTAAATTTATGATTAGTGTTAACAATGCAAAAAATAGTATGTCAAATGAAATAAAATTCACACAAATTGAATTGAGTTTGATTATGTAAAGAAATTTACTAATTGGACAATGTATTTGGTTGCGTAAACATGAACATGTTTATCATTAACAATTAATTGAACAAACATTGAAAAAAGTTGCTATAAAATTAATCTTTTTTTTCTTGTACATCTAAAACTTCAAAAACTCATTTTGCTCCTTATTACATGATTTTTCTTCATTCGATTGCAACCTAAAACAAAATTATAACAAAAATAAAGGTTACATTTCATATTATGGTCTCAAAGTGTGTTAGAATTTTCTATATACATTTTACCCAAATTTGTTGTTATTTTTTAACATCATAAAAGTCTTAATCATGTATTCTTCTCCTTCTTAAAAAATTGTCTTGAACTTATGTGCAATATTTCTCCCCTATAATAGCATACATATAATTACTCTAAAATTAACAATATAAAAAAATAGCATAAAAGAATATATTAAGCAAAAGACTAATGAATCAATACCAAGAAAATCACTTTAAATTGTTAGAAGAAAAGGGTTGAGCAATTGAATAAAGTTGCGCAATGATATAACCAAGATACTTACTAGTCAAAGCTTAAATAAGAGATAGTGATAAGTAAACCACTAAAATAGAAAAAAAGAAATTAGAAACTACTAAAATCAGAATAAGAGGAACCAAAATACTTATTCTCATAGCATTTTATCTGAGCTTATATAGAAAATGCAATCTACCAAGCCAAAAGTCAAAAACAGTAATATAATATTAATTTTAATTAATAGCTATAAATAGTATTGAATTTACAATCAGTTTTATTCTTTGTTTTAATATCATTAAATACTAATTTAATATAAATAAATTTCTTAAATCTAATTAGGTCAACGACTATGTATTCATTAATACAATTAAATTTGTTAAATATAATTAGGTCATTTAAATTTGATTAGATCCGATCAATGGCTATTGTAAAATTCAAGTATCCATCAATGACTCACATTATTTCTAGTCTATTTTCAATGATATATAATAATCATTTCAAAATTAACTACATATTTATAAAATCATTACTTTTAATTATTATTGTTCATGAAATATTTTTAATAACTAAATTAAAAAATAAATATAATGATATGTACACAATAATTTATTTATTAATTCCTTTCCTTATATAGTTATTAATTAAATAACATATTATGAATTATATTAAATTAGCTATATATTTATAAAATCATTACCTTTAATTACTATTGTTCATGAAATATATTTTAAAGTAATTAATTTTAAAAAATAAAGCATAAGTAGAAATATAATATGCAATAGTTACTACTTAATATCAAAATTATCAAAAGTAATTTTTAATTATTAAAATTGTATAATAAATAGCATGTTACTACTTAATATCAAAATTATCAAAATTAATATTTAATTATCAAATTGTATAATAAATAGCATTAATGTGAGCAATTTAATTCTTCATTTAATATAATTAAGTTTGTTAAATTTAATTACATACAATCCAAGGCTATTGTAAAGTTGAAGTTTCAATCAACGGCTAACTTTTGTTCAAGTTTCCTTTACTATATATGTAGATAGAGATATAGATAGATACTTTTTTAAACAATTATGTATTACTAATACAATTTATTGACTTAATAAATAATGTTTTGTCTAACATGATATTATGTATATTTTGATACTATTCATCTTAAAATATATATTGTAAAATATATCTTAATTGTAGTTGAATACTACTTTAATTTTATGATTTAATTATATATAATATTAAGATTAATATATTGTGACAACAAGCTAGGTTGACCTAGTCTTGTCCAGTGTCTTATCGGGTCTTAATCGGGTTGAGTCCAAGTTCGAAAAATTAACCCTATCAAAAATTCAAATCGAGTAAAGACACAAATCAACTCATCCCAACCTATCTCTTGACCACCCCTAGCCACTGCCAATAAGCTAACTATAAAAAGTGTAATCAATATCCGAATACTTTCATGTAACTACGTCATTATATTTTCACTCACTTAACAATTTGTTGGAAATTTAAAACCAACATTAAGTGTGTTTTTGTTTTTTAATTAGTTTTTGAATATTATTTTATAAAAAAAAATTTAAAAATGATATTTAGAGAATAGAAGTGAAGGAAAAAATGAAAATGTAAGAAAAAAATATAAGTAATGAAAAAATTGAAAATAAAAAATCAAAACAACTTAGAGATTTTTTGATTTTCTGGTTTTAAAAATAAAAAAGAGATATTAATTTTGAAAACATTTTTCAATAACTACTGCTCTTATCAAACAAATATTTTTTTTTTAAAATAGAAAACATTTTAAAAAAATAAGAAACAAACAGGTGGTAATACACCGTGATAAAGAAAACAATTCTCTTAATTTGTTAATTAGATTATGACAACACATATTTATTATGGTTTTAAAGATATAAAATATAAATAAGTATGCCTTTATTTTCTTTTTCTTGTCAGAGACCAAGTTGCCAAGTTCCGAATTAATTTGTTCCTTGCTTGACCATTCTCTCTCTTTATTTCTTTATTATTTAATTAATTAATTAGATATAGTCATATATGATATTTCTTATTTATTTTGATGTACCTGTGTTGTCAGGGAATGATGGAAGCTTCAGATTAGGATTTTATACCAAATATTCAAAGCTCTTATCTCTAACACATGCAATGACTTTTACTTTGTCTAACATACAGAAGTTTTTTCTTCCACTTCTCTGCACGCCACGCTCACGTGTATACAACCTACTTAATTAATTACCACAGATCATTGCAACTTGTCTCTAATTAATACATGGCTATATATTATCTAAACATATCGATATGCAGATTATTTTGTTACTTTATAATAACTATTTCTATTCCTCTCATCCTTGTTATTCCCTCATTGAGGAGATCCGCAATTATATGTTTCAGCATGACAAGGTCATTTTGAGCTATAATCTTCGGGAAGCAAATCAAGAGGCGGATGTGCTTGTTAATTAAACATGCATTGACTTTGATTTGTACTAGTGTTTTATTTTCTTCAGCTCCTGATTTTTTATTTTTTCTTATTGGGTGATGTATCTTGTATTAATTTCTCTTGTAGTAATTAATTAATCTCTTTTCAGGTGGGGCTTCCATCTCCACACCCCCCACCCCCCACCCCAACAAAAAAAGTGTATATAAAGGCAGGCCTATACCCAATTTGAGATTAACTTGAGTTTAATATATAATTTCCCTTTTGTCTTTCAATTCTATCTTCAAAACATATTTATAAAGATCTTTGTAAGTTTCTGTTTACTTTCTTAATTTTATACCAATCATTTACAATATTATAGACTGAAAAACTAACCACCCATCATGCGGCTTTCTAATCGTCAAAAATGATTTTTAAAAAAATAAAAATCATTCGGCTTTCTAACGTTTTGAATATTTCACATTCTTGCCTTATTGATTCATCCACCAGTTTTTTTAGCTTAAATATATTAGACGCGTATGCAAATATAACAGTTTTATTCTTAATTATTGTATTTTTTTTATTTCTACAATCATTAGTGGGCTTAAATATATTTTTAGTATCTCAAATTTGAAGGTAAGTTTATTTTTGGTATCTTAAATTTAAAATTAATATTTTTAGTCCCTATAATTTAAAAAGTTTGTTTTAGTCCCTCATGACCACTTACAACAGCATTGACATGGACAAATTAAGTCAATTGTACAACATTAGCTGAGTTCTGAGTTTAATGTAATGTTTTTACTAACCGGAACACTAGTAGGTAAGTTTTGTGTGGTAAATTTAATAGTAGGTAGGTTTTTTGTGTGGCAAATTTATTGACAACATTTAGGCAAAGGGACTAAAACATGTTTTTCTCAAATTATAAGACTAAAAAGATTAATTTTAAATTTAGATACTAAAAACATATTTAAGTCTTATCAGTAACATATTTTATATAATCCTTTTGTTTTTATGTTTGTAAAATATAATAATTTTTGTTTTTAATCTCTATAAATATAATTAATTTTATTTTTACTTTATGTCATTATATAATGTTTTCTGCAAAATATAACTATTTCTATTTTTAATTTTTCCCGTCATGAGAAGAATTATTTTTTATTTTTTCATAGGTATTTTTATTTAGAGACAATTCTCTTCAAGGCATGTCAAACATTAAATATGAACACCTTTCTCAACGAAAATTTGAACCTTGAAAATAAAAAATATTGCACAGATTAAAAAACAAAAGAATTATAGAAAATAAAATTAAAAATCACCATATTTATAAGGACCTAAAAAATGGCAACACCCGATCAAACTAAGCAAAAGACAAGTCAACGGTTGTTCTCTGGTGCCCTATGGAATGTAAATATTGTTTTTTATTTACAATTAAATAGATTTAATTTAAAATGAAGAATTTTTAAAATACAAGTTGAAAAAGTTCATTATATATTTCAGCTTGCCCAGCTCTTAAGTCTGAAAGTCCAAAATTAAAACCGGGTAGCATTTGTCCAGTGGTATTATACTTAGGGAAGAGACCAAGTCAGATTTTTCAGAAATATATATGTTAAATCAGGCTGCTTAATACCGCCAATGATAAAAAAAAAATAAAAAATCACAAGTAACAAACTGGCGTGACCAAAAACTACAAGAAATTAGCGCAAAAGGAAATTAATGCACAGCTAGGCTACGATAATTAATCCTGTGGATTCAGCACTCTCACATATCTGCTTCATCAAATTTCACATATAGGAATATATTTCTTGTGACACCAAGAAATTATAGCAGATATATACACATAATGTAGAAAGCTATCAGACACGGCACTCCTCCATCTGAACATCTTTAGCCTTCAAAGGCTCATACTCTCCGTGATAGACTTCCAGATGATCTGACAAAGCCGATTTGTCAATATTCTGATGGTGGTAGGACTTGCAGACGAAATAGAGCACAGTTTGGATAACAAGTTGGAACAGGTACAACTGAGAAAACAGCACCAAACACACTATCCCATACGCTGTTTTGTCCACAGACCCCAACCTCCACCCTTGCACCACCGTTTTCTTGAACAAAAGCTGTATCAACCAAAAGGAAAGCAAGAGCGTAAAAAATATGAGTACGGACAAACCCATCTTCCCCTTTATCAACTCAATGGTCTTCGCCATGGCTCGTACCCCGCACGAGTCCTCCATCACGGTCACAACACTAGCCAAATGCCAAACCACGGTCAAGTACACAAACCCCGCGAAGTATAAGATCCCCAAGACCAATAAAATTACAACCCCACCACTCCTTCCTCCAGTTGTAAGTGCCCACACGATGAAAACAACGAAAGCCATAACGTTGTAGGCGAAAAAGGCCACGAAGGTGCACAAAAGGTGACCATGAGTCTCTTCCACACCTTGGGAACAACGCTCATGACTTTGGAGAAGGTGACCTCTCTTGCGGTGTAAATGGAAGCCACGGTGTAGACCACTGCTGAGGTGGAGAGTAGGGAGAAGATGAGGAGTAAAGTGAAGTAGAGGAGCTTGAAGAGCAAGAACGTGGTCCATTCGGAAGAGATCATGTTAGAGAGGTTTTGGTGTTGGGGTGTGGCTTGTGGGGTTTCCATCATTTGCTGTGTGCTGCGCACGATCTTCCCGAAGAGGATGTTGGACACTTCGATGTGCATAAGGAAGATGAAGGAGAGAGGGAGGATTAATGTTAAGGTGATCTTGTTGAAGATCTTGCTCCATGCAGATATGATCTTGTAGGATTCTCTGTAAACGCCAGAGATCCCCATGAACTGCATCTCTTCTTGTTCTCTGTCCATGACTCTCTTTTTCTTCAATGGAGTTTTGGTTTGGTTTGCTATGGTGGGGAAGAGCATAATAAATGAGGAAAACGGAGGAGACTGGTTTGCAAAGAGAATCTGCCAAAGGCTGGAATTAGACTCGGTCGCTCTTCTTTGTTCCCAAGCTACCCCCCACATTCGAGTAGAATATGCTGTTCCAAAACTAAAGTCAATGGTTATTTTATTGTTTTCTTTTATTCGCTCTAATGATTAATGATAATGTATAATACTATTATGAATAAAAAAGAATCAGCCCTTTTGTTTCTTAATTAGATTAGGTGAGGAGTTAAATACCATACCACATATATACAATGATAATAATAAGTTTATAATAAAAAAATTTCTAGAAGCTTAATGTTAAGTGAAGATTATCGATGTATAACTTTTTAATTAAAAGAACAGTGTAAAGTAATTTTATACTGTCATCCAATTACAAATTATCATTTATTATAAGTTTGTTGACTTTTATAATAAATATTTTAAAAGTCATATTAATGGTAATTTCTGATTAAATGACAATATAAAAATTTTTACATTAACAATACATGACTATTAAATTCTTAAAAGAATGTTAAAAGAGTAGTTCTTACAATATTAATTAAGGAAATAAAAGTATATATTATTAAATAAAAATGAAATATTTGTTGTATTGAAAACATAAACATAATATATATATATATATATATATATATATATATATACCGTTTAATGCTTATGTTTAAATAATTAAAGGGTTTTATTATTAAGTGCTCTAAAAAATTGGCTGTTAAATATTATCTAATACATTCTAATAAATAATTTTTTTGAAACTTAATGTTAAATATAGATCTAAGGTATACATATTATTTTATAAAAAATGCTAATGAAAATAAAAAATACTTATTATATTAAAATACAAAATATATTTTATACTTACCTTTTAAATGATTAAAAGCATTTAATAAAATATATTAAATATCCTTAACTAAGAATCCTAACAAGGGATTCATAAAAAAAATTCTACTGACGAGTGTTACAAAAAAATGTATTAAATATTTTTAATTGCTTAAAAATTAAATACTCAATATTTTTTTGTATTTTTACTATAATAAATGTTTTTATTTTTATTTTTATTTTCTTAACTAATAACCTTAAACCTCACAAATCTTTTTTTTTTTGAAAATAAATATAAAAGTGTTTTGAAATTGAATTAAAAATCATTTTAACTTCATTTTAATCAAACACGTTTTATTTTGAAAATCAAAAACTCACCCAATCCCAAATGGCCCTTTCATTGCTTATACCGAAAATCGTGGATTCCTCCTACTCTTTTTCCTTAGTTTTGATATCACTTGGTGATAATTATGGAAATGCTGAGGTCGAAAAAATGAATATACAAAAAAACAAAAAACAACTTCAACGAGCGTTGACAGAACAATGGCATGTTCGTAATTGTGGTGGAGCTGGACGGGGTTTCCACTTTGCAGAAAAACAAATGGCTGGATTTTATCCTGAAAGGACGGCGAAGACCAAGTTAATTATTTTATGGTATGATCGTTAACGTCTAAGCCAAGGCGAAGACTACGAATAAGAATAATTCTCAATAAATATCGCTTTGGTTTTTGTCCTTCTTCATCAAGTCCTCATCAACTACGAAACGTCCTGCCCTTCTTCCACGCTTCTTTTCTTCGACACTCACAAGTTACAACCTTTCAAATCCTTGCCATTAATTTGACAAAGAATTGAGAGTACTTCCGTGATTTTTACGCGTCAATAATGCTGTTATTTGTTTGTATTAAAGCTCACATCAAATCACAAATTATATAAATTATAATGTAATTAAAAACTACTGACTTTTGTAATAATTATTTAAAAATTATATTTATAGTAATTTTTAATTGATTGAGATGGTAAAAATTTGTATATTGATAATGTATCAAAATTAAACTATTTTATTTAAGCTTAAAAAATATACTTTATGATACATTTTTTTAAAATTTACTTTTTAGTTTTCTTTAAAAGAATATCAAAACAACAATTTTTCTTATTTTAAAATTAATTATTATAAACATTATTGAACATGTATTCTTTTTATTTTCTTTGGAAAATGCAAACAAAAACCGATTCTAGATTATGACATATTAGCCCTTGGGTCTAGTATAACACAAATCAATAAGTATTTTGTGTACAATACATATGTTCTTTTAATTTATAAATATATTGTATTTAAGGAGTAAATTGTGATTATCTAAGATTTGAGATGAAAAATGAATTTTTAATATTAAAAAGTTGTTGTAAAAGAAAATTCAAAAAATAATTTATAATTTAATTAAATTTAAAATATAAAAAAATATTTAAAAACGACAAATAAAGAACAATAAATAATAAGATTGTAAAGTATAAAACTCCAAATTCTGGCATATTAGTCCTAAGGTCATCTATTACACAAATTATTATATTTTCTTCTATTTTGATGCTAAATACAAAGCTTTTTTTAATTAAGGCCAAGTTTTTATGCTCTTTTGTGTGAAATTATTTTTTACTTGGCCAAATTTTCTAACAATAAAGTAGTGTTATCAAAATTGACTTGGATGATTGAATTAGTTCGACTGATAAGCAGTGATAAAATTGGTTAATATATCGTCCGGATCTGGCAGATCAGCCCTTGGGGCCGAACAGACCAAGGATGGTCGGCTGAGCGCACCTCAAACTAGCGTAAATCAAGTAAGTAGGCAACTAGTTTAATAAAGGAAACTAGAAAATGAATTTGTGGGATAAGGCCAAAGATATTCCGTGATATCAGCAAGAAAAATCTAATAATATAAAGGACACAGGTGCACACATTCTAACCCTAATCTCAATATTGACGAAAACCCTACTTAACCCTAGGCCTCCCCAAACTTGAGTGTCGGAGTGTCTTTACAGGTACCACCCCCACCGCTCCGCACAAGATTGAGTCAAACGGGTGGAAGGAAGAGCACCACAACAGAAGGAGAAGCTTGTGGAGAAGTCACTTTTTGGTAAGAACATTTGGCGCCCACCGTGGGGCGAGGTAAAACTATTCCTCGACCACTACCTGAAGGAGATGGTGAGAACCAGAAGTGTGATGGCAGATGACCAAGGCAATGGCGCGGGGCCGTCACTAGAAGGCCACCCCTTGATCCAGGCCCTGTGCCAAGAGATGGTGAATATGTAGAGGAGAAACGAGGAGGAGATGGATAAGTTGTGAAAAGAGAATGAAGAGATATGCCGACAGGTGGAAAGAGAGAGCCAGCGAGGGCAAGCTGTTCATGAGCAGATTGAAGAATCAGAGCACCACACCTAACGACCTCATGCAGAAACCAGTCAACAACCAAAGGTGCACGGGAAAGTGCCTGTAGATTCACGACCGAGGACCCTGACCAAGTCGCATCTCCACTCGGTGGGGGGAATAGTCTGAGGACACTCGTTCGTAGATGGCATCATGGAGACCCCCTTACTGTTAGGCTAGAAAAACTTGAATTTGGACTGCTATGATGGGACGATCGACCCCAATGAGCACATTGACGCATATACCACACAAGTAAACTTATTTACAATTAATGACACCATTCTATGTCAAGTATTTCCGACCTCCCTTAAGGGGGTGACCTTAAGTTGGTACACTTAGCTACCGCCAAACTCGATTGACTGTTTTGCTACCCTTGTTGAGAGGTTCGAAGCGTAATATGCAATGAGTAGGCCACACCACCTCACGTCGGTCGCCCTGGTGAACCTCAAGCAAGAGGACAACAAGCCTTTATGGGCATTCATGGAGCGATTCGCAATGGTATTAATAAAGATTAGGGACCTGAACCCGGAAGTAGCACTGCACTCCATGATTGTGGCCCTAAAGCCCGAACCCTTCTCCAACAGTCTGTGCAAGAAGCCTCTGGCGAATATGGATGAACTCTGGGCCCGAGTTGCAGGTTACATCCAAATTGAGGAAATGGTAGAATTCAGAGACTAAGTCCGAGCGAGAATGTTGAAAAAGGTTAGCGACCACGAAAAGTCGCATTCAGGGCAGGACAAAAGGCAAAAGGTTAAAAGGAATGCGTCCGGCCAGAAGTACAACCATTACACCTTACTCATTGCCAGTCAGGCTCGTATCATGGAAAAAGCCTATAGTGCGAAGTTACTAAAAAGAGCTACTCCCCCAAAGGAACGATCCGAACCAAGCATTGCCGGTATCACGAGAACTACGGGCACTCAACAAAAGAATGTTGGACCCTTCATGATAAGATCGAGGAACTCATCCAAGCTAGACACCTACGGAATCATGTCTAGAGAGCAGTAGCGCATGGTGGTCGAGACAAGGGCTAGAGCAGGTATAGGGGTCGCAAAAAAAAGTGGACTGATGCACAGCCTGCGAAGGAGGAAGAACAAAATCCACCCCCCCCCCCCCCGAGGGAACCAACACTCACCTAAGAGGGGTCATCAATACAATAGCCGGGGGGTTAGCTAAGGGAGGGTCAAGCAACTTCGCCAAGAAGCGTCACTTGAGGGCGGTACGATCAGTGAACATTGTGGGGAAGGCCTTGAAGACATATCCCCTAATAACTTTCACAGAGCTGATTTCAAAGGGGTAGATCCCGAATAGGAAGACCCAGTCATCATTACAGTAGAAGTCACCAACTTTGCTGTACGAAAAACCTTGGTCGACTAAGAAAGTTTGGCCAACATCCTCTATATGGACACCTTCAAAAAGTTGGAGATCCCAGAGCATTTGATTCAACTCTATTCGAAACAATTGATGGAATTTGCTAATGAGCAAGTAGACACTTGCGAGTACATTGACTTGCTCACCACATTTGAGGATGAAAGCGCTTCCCAAACTATCATGGTAAGATATTTACTAGTGAATGCGAATACTTCATATAATATTTTGATAGGACGACCGGCCCTAAACCAACTAGGAGCAATAGTTTCCAACCTCCGTCTAGCAATAAAGTTTCCCACTGTGACTGGGCAAATAGTAACGGTTAGAGCTGACCAGGAGACGACTTATGAATGCTATGCTGAGAGCTTGAAGGTTACTAAAACAAAGTCCAAACCACGGGGCCGACTCGTATGCACACTACACCCCTTTCAACCAAATGAATTAGTCGAACTTGACCCCCGGATTGAGGAACAGAGAGTAGAACCTATTGAGAACGTGTGGAAGTTCCAGTTGGGCAAGCACCTCGAGCAATGCACCCGACTCAGTCTCAACTTGCCAAAAGAAGTGTTGGTCAAAATTGCCGATACCTTTAATAGCAATGCGAAATTATTCTTATGGACGGCAACAAATATGCCAAGGATTGATCCAAATTTCCACTGTCACAAACTCGTCGTATGCCTAGAAGCACGATCGATTGCCCAAAGGAAAAGGAGGTTGGGTGAAGAAAGGAGACAAGTGGTAGAATGGGAAATAGCTAAGTTGATAGAAGCGGGGTTTATTCAGGACGTTGAATACTTGACTTGGTTGGCTAATGTAGTGTTGGTAAAAAAGGCAAATGAAAAGTGGCGAATATGCATCGACTGACTAGTCAACGACGCCTTAGGATATAAACTTTTGAGCTTCCTGGATGCATATTATGGGTATAACCAAATACCTATGTTTCTGCTAGACGAGGAAAAAACAGCTTTCATGACGGACGGATCAAACTATTGTTATTTGGTGATGCCATTCAGTTTAAAAAATGTTGGGGTTACCTACCAGTGCTTGATGGATAAGGTTTTTGCGAGACAGGTAGGTCAAAACCTAGAGGTGTATATGGACGATATGGTGGTAAAGTCTGAGGACGCCAACAAACACGCCGAGGACCTAGAGGAAGTATTCAACCAAGTCAGGAGAAATAACATGAGGTTGAACCTTGAGAAATACGTATTCGAGGTACAAGGGGGAAAATTCTTGGGTTTGATGCTGACTTATAGAGGAACCAATGCTAATCCCGGCAAGTGCCAGGCCTTCATTGAGATGAGGAGTCCCCAAAACATCAGGGAAGTTTAGAGGCTGACTGGAAGACTTGCATCCCTATCCCGTTTTCTCCCACGGGCTACCGAGAAAATGCGTCCTTTTTTCGGGCTCTCAAAAAAGCTGAAGGCTTTTCATTAGGACGAGGAGTGCGAGTCAGTGTTTAAAGAATTCCAGACATTCCTGGCAACCACACCTATCTTAACTCGATCGATGCCCAGACAAGACTTACTCCTATACCTAGCAGTATCCAATCAAGCGATCAATTCAGTCATCGTACAAGAGGTGAAGGGCCAACAGGTCCCAGTGTATTACACTAGCCGGGTGTTACAAAGAGTTGAGATTCGGTACCAGGTCATTGAAAAATTAGCATTAGCATTAATAGTAGCCGCTCGAAGACTCCGACCATATTTCCAAAGTCACCAAGTGGTAGTAAAGACTGACCACCCATCCAGCAGGTGCTCAGAAAGCTAGAGTTAGCAGGGAGAATCATAGCCTGGTTAGTGAAGCTGCCCAAGTTCAAACTCAAGTATGAAATGAGGGGCCCCATCAAGGCCCAATGCCTCGTCCACTTCGTAGCAAAACTCTCATCACCAGCAGAATAGTTCTTGAACTTCAACTTCCCAGCCTCCAACAATCAGGTAGAGTATGAGGTGCTTATCGCAGGACTCAAGTTAACAGGTGAAGTCGGTGCCCAAAAAGTTATCTATAAGAGTGATTCCTAGTTAATAGCCGAACAGGTGTCTGACACCTTCCAAACCAAGAATGCTTAGCTTCTAAAGTACTACCATAAGGTTGTTCAGTGGATAGTAAGGATGGAAGTATTCAAAATAGAGCACATTCCAAGAGAGGAGAATGGGAGGGCCGACCTTTTATCCAAACTGGCAAGCACTAAGAAGCCGGGGTAGCACTAGACCATGACACAGGAAACAGTGACAAGGCCAAGCATTGAGGAAGAAATTCTAAGTGTGGAAAAGGACGAGGGGGATGGATGGCCCTTATCCAGAAATACCTCACATCCGGTGAATTGCCCAAGGACCAAAGCGTAGCAAAAAAGATTCGGCGGAAGGCCAGCTACTACATGATGGAGGGCGAAGAATTATACAAGAGGGGATTCCACACCCCTCTACTTAAGTGCCTACACCTTGATCGGGCCGAGTATGTTTTGAATGAGGTACACCGAGGAATCTGCAGTATGCATATGGGAGGACAGGCCATGGTAGCACGCGTCATCCGGGCTAGGTACTATTGGCCGACCATCAAGACTGATTGCATCGAATACTCAAGAAAATGCCAAGAATGCCAAAGGTTCATAAATTTGTCCCATGTACCCTCTGAAAAGCTACACTTGATTGTATCACCATGGCCCTTCGCCATGTAGGGAATCGATATACTCGGACCTTTCCCCGTTGCTAAGGGCCAAGTAAAGCTTTTGCAAGTAGGAATTGAATACTTCACCAAATGGATAGAAGTCGAGCCCCTAGCTCGACTAACGATGTCGAACATGCAGAAATTTGTATGGAAGAACATAATTTGTCGATACAAAATGTCGCACTCGGTAATAACATATAACAGAAGGCAATTTATAGACCGGTCACTTGTAGAATTTTACAGAAGGCTTGGAATCTGACACTGGGTCACATCAGTGAAACACCCGCAAGCTAATGGGCAAGCCAAAGCCACGAATAAGGTAATTTTGGGAGAGCTGAAGAAGAGAGTTGGAAAAGCTAAAGGTAGCTGGCCTGAGGAATTGCCAGAAATCCTTTGGGCATATCACTGCACACCCCAATCAATGACTCGGGAGACACCTTTTACGTTGGTATACGGAGCAGACGCCATGATTCCGGTTGAGTTAGGAGAATTGTCCCTACGCCGCATAGTGTTTGACCTCGAGAAGAATAGTGAAGAAAAGCTAGCCACAAACTAGGGAGGACCGTTAAGAGTGGTTAAGTGGTTGGGAAACAAAGCCTACCGCTTGGAACAACTTACAGACGAAGAAATTTTGTGCACGTGGAATGCTTCCTACTTAAAGATGTACTTCAATTGATAAGTGTAAGGACGATGTACTTTTTTTCCTACCTCGGTCTTTTGTCCCAAAAAAGAAAAAGAAAATGGGTTTTGGCCAGGGAGGTTTTAACGAGACATATCATGAACAATAAGCAATAAAATTGTTTCAAATCTATTTCCTTTTGCTATCATTTCTTATTTAACCGAGCTGACCCACTGAGCTCGAAGACTTAACAGGTTTCGACCCACCGAAACCTAACCAAGCCAACCCACCGAGCTCGAAGACGACAGGTTTTGACCCCCTGAAACCTAACCATGCTGACCCACTGAGCTCAAGGACCTGACAGGTTTTGACCCACTTAAACCTGACCAAACTGACCCACCATGATTAAGAATGTAATAGGATTCGATCTACGAAATCCAAATTGTTACAAGTAAACAAAAACGATGAAGAACACAAATACAAAAAGATATCTTGCATTAAAGGAATAAATCGAGTACAAATTATGTTCTAAAGTACGAAGACCAAATACATCTTTTTTATTTTCCAATAAATCTTTACAAGAAATATCCTAAAACTATGAAGACCACACTTACTAGCCCAAATTACAAAATAACCTATGTTCTAAAAAGGAAAGTCTTGCATCACGCCAACCGAAGAAGAGGACGTTAAGCCAAAGAAGAAAACATTCAAGAAGTTCAATTTCAGGGGCGTGAGGCGCCAGAGCTCATACAACATCAACATTATCACCAACTTGCTCGGCGTCCCCACCCCCCTAAACCTCCTCTTCCTCTTGATCGAAGAGCTCAGCCACGTCAACCAACACATCCTCCTTAACATCTTTTTCCACATCGAACGTGAAGGTGTCAGTACTTGGGAAGAAATATGACAGCTGTCGAAGTGTCTTCTGAAAACCTCCAATGTGCTCCTCCATGATCAACCATTTGGCCTCCTCTAGGTCGGCTTCAAGGCGCTTAACTTGATCAACCTCTTGTGCCCAATTGGATTCAGCCTTAGACAGCCTGGTTTTGAGGAGCTCTACCTCCGCCTCCGGGGCAGCCATAGAGTCGTTGGCCAGAGCTTCCCGGCTCATCAGAACCTCGCCGTAGGCCTTGGAATCTCTCAACTCAATCTCTAAAGCTACAACCGATTTCCTCACCTCGGCGGCCTCAAGAAGCAACGTCTTGTTGGCCCGAGAGGCCTCAGCCAACCCGGTCTGGACCTCTTCAACCACAACCTCCAATCTTCTGATCTCCGCCTCCCTTGACTCCATTAGTTGGGAAGAAGCCCGAACGTGCTCTAGCTCCACCGCCCAAAATTGGGCAATCGCCCAAGAGCGAGTTTGGAAGACTAAGAGCGACTCCAAACCTGCTAAGGGATCAGCCTCTTAAAGAGCATGGCGATCAACTTTGAAGAGGTAGCTGGAACCCAACACCTTGGTAGGATTAAAGTCTTGTCCCCAGAGAGAGTTGAGACCTTCGGGGACGGTGAAGAAGGCCGAATGAACCCCGGCAGACGAAGACCCCTCAGCTGATGCGGTGGAAAGAGTGGCATAGGGGTGCTTAGTTAGAGGGCTGTTCGAACGCACCTCTACCATGGCTGGAACTTCCTCAGGTAGAGTTGGAGTTGAGGCTCGAATAGAAACTTGGGGTGTTGGAAGGCTAAGCTATCCAGGGGAAGTACTGATGGAAGCGGCAGAAGTGGCGCCAGCCTCGGCCCTCTTGGCCTTCTCAGTTTGCTCGTTGCAGAGCCTGGCGAAGTTAAAGCGCCCCATTATCCCTACAAAAGGAGAAAACATACATAAAAAGAAACAAATGACTACTAAAAAGTACTCACGCTTCATATCCCTCAATGGCTTCTTGAACTCGAGAAACCCTAACACGCCCAAGCATAGGAGTAGCTAAGGAAGCCTGTGCAAATCAGCCACATCGGCTTGATCTTTCATTGACATATCCTGAACATACTAGACCTTATTTTTGTCTAGATTCTTTGTCCAATAAAAGGGGAACTGGCGACGACCTTGAGTGTCGAAGAAGTTACTTTTCTTCGTTGGACTCGACTTAGCCCGAAAAAATCCCCTTTGAAAATCCTTGTAAGAGGTGGTGAAAGCGATAAACAGAGAGATACCGCTGACGCATGATAGTGATACCCAACCACCTTTTTTCCTCTCCTTAGCTACATAATGATGAAAAAACTTGGGAGCGGTCGGCACAATGTACAACATGCTGTAAAGAACGTGGAAGGCAGTCATTGTCACCTAGCCATACGGATGAAGTTGGGTTGGAGCCATGTTCAAGGTCATCAAAACCTCGACCTTGAATGCATTGAAAGGCATTAAAATCCCTAAATTTCAAAAAAACGTCTCGTACACTTAGGTGAAGTCAGGTTGTTACCCAGGCACTATCGAAAGGTACACATGTTCGTCTATACCACATGGCTCCACAATGACCTCACCCTTATGGTGCGAATGGCAGAAGGTGATTCAGGTCAGCAATTGAGGAAGCTGATTAGAACTTGGAATGGTAAGTTCCAACCTCCCCAGAGACCCACTCGTACTCGAGACGAGTAACGGGAGGGAAGACTTCCTTAACCCGTCTCCTCTTCCAACACACTATCAATGGCTACTCAGGCGTTGCCTCTGATGTTTGGTCGTCGTCCGAAACCATGATAGGTTGTTCAGCCTTAGGAACGTCGAGCCGAACAACGCCTCTCATTGGAAACTGGGGAGCATGGGGGTCACTCTCTGACCTCTCCAAGTAGGAAGAATGCACAGATTGACCCGAGACCTGATAGTCGCCTTCGATAAGCTCGACCTCCAACCACAACGTGGCTTCAGGCTTAGAGTTGGTGGAACCTCCTAACTCACGACTTGAAGCCATTGAGGAAGAAGGAGAAAACTAGAAGTAGAGGGGTGTACCTGTGAGGTTCGTAGGAAGGGAAAGGAGAGATGAGGACGACGATAGCAGTAGAGGATACTCCGATACAACAGGAGCAGAAGGAGAGGAAAGCGTGACAGAGAAAGTGTAAGGAAACGAGAAATGGGGGAACGCATGAGAAATGCGTCGTGCAAAACCCTCCCTTTTTACAAAGGTTGAGGGGCTAAACGGCCCAAAGCTTCCTTGCCATCAAATCATGTACCACCGTCCACAAGCTAAAGGCTCAAATGAAGCGATGGTTGGAGTTTTCCAGGCCATCATTAGCCTATACCGTAATCAGCAGCCAACATTGAATGTGCTTGAAAATGTGTGCGACGTTTCCCAAAGTAAAACGTGACCTTTGAAAGTCTTGACGCTTCGATCCTACAACATTGAAATGATAGGGTAGCAGAAAAGGCATAGTATAAGTCATCGCCTGTCAACCGAGGCCCTATCAGGTTAGATGACCCTAGTTACAAGCTACCTGTGGTAGCCCAGCTTATCCAAACGAGTCGAGCTCCACACAGTGAAGCAAATCAGAAAGCTTCTCCATGCATGTTGAATCTTGGGGGGCTTGTGTACCATCCAAATCTGGCAGATCGACCCTCGGGGCCAAACAGACCAAGGATAGCCGAATGAGCGCACCTCGAACCAGCGTAAATCATGTAAGTAGGCAATTGGTTTAATAAAGGAAACTAGGCAATGAATCCGTGGGATAAGGGCAAAGATATTCCATGATATCGGCAAGAAATATCTAATAATATAAAGGACACAGGTGCACACATTCTAACCCTAATCTCAATCTTAACGAAAACCCTGCTTAACCCTAGGCCTCCCCTAACTTCAGCATCAGAGTATCTTTGTAGGTACCCCCTCCCTCCACCGCTCTGCGCAGGGTTGAGTCGGACGAGTGGAAGGAAGAGCACTATAGTGAAAGAAGGAGCTTATAGAGGAGTCACTTTTCGGTAAGAATAGTTAGAGTTGATTATTAGATCGGTAATAATATAGAGTTGATGTGATCTGACCAATTTTTTAGTAAACCAATGATCTAGCTAACCAAACCAATCTGAATGAACCAATGTTGGTGGGTTTTCTAAATGAATTGGCATGTTGTGAAATTTGTAAAAATTTTAAGGTATAGTGTGGATTTTTAAAAAAAAATTAAAGTATAAAATTTACAAGTTATGAATTTTTTGAAATTTTTTAATATTAATTAATTAATTAATGTAGTTGAATTAATAACTCACTAATTTGACCCAAAAAAATGACTCAGTAACCTAAGTATCCTAATGAAATCTATAACCAATTTGAATATAATAACATTGTAATAAAATAATTTCGTCAAGTGGTCATAAGTTAGTTTTATATTAATTTTATTATTTGAACCCTACATAACTTTTTTGGGCGCGGATCCCATGTATTATACTCGAGACAATTCTACTTGAGTTGAGTAAGATTTTTGTAACCAACAAAGCTCTCTCCTCGAGTATTTAACACAACTATATACTCAGGGTTCAAACTCAAAACTATTGGTTAAGCTGAAACAACCCTTTGTCAATTGATTCATACACTCAGTGGTGAGCACTAAATACGTGATATTAATTTTATACAATTATTTTATCTTTCTTTTAATTTTCTAATCTTTTTTACATACACACATTTTAAAAATATTCTCCAAAATAAAAGTATATAATTAACTTTTTTTATTCCATTTTATTTTATTAAATAAGTCACATTTGTTGGTTAAATTTATCTTATTTTATTGCATTGTCTATGCGTAATTTTTGTTATGATATTAAACTCATAATTTCTATTACTTATTACCACCTATTACCAACAACCAAATTCAGATTTTTAGAGGATGCATATTAGGATTAGTAAATATTAGTTGAAGGTTATGCTATGAAGGAAAGATATCCATAATAACATCATCAACAAAGTATGATATAATTGATAAATAGTTGAATTTTTTAAATATGTTAATCAGGGTTTAATATATAATCATGTGTATAGAAAAAGTTGTTAGGAGAAGTAAATTTTACTTTAATATTTTTTGCCTCAAATTGAATTTAAAGCATATGATAGGCAACAATTTTTATATTGTGGATGTTTTTATTGTCAACGAATCGTTTTTAAAATATAGAATAAACAATAGTTTTTTAATTATTAACAATTCATTTGTCAATGGTAGTAAAATGATTCCTAACACGCAGAATAAATAATATTATTGAAAGCGTGGATATTATTTTTTTTCAATGGTTGTAAAAACATTTCTAATAGGAGTTTAATGGTTATATATTGTCAGTGTAAAAATTTTATACTGTCAACCAATCAAAAACCACTAATAATATGACTTTTAAAGTATTTATTATAAAAGTCAATAAGCATACAATAAATACTAATTTGTGATTGGATGACAGTGTAAAACTACTCTACACTGTCAGTACATGGCCTACTTTATCTTCTAGAGTTTAATGGTTATACACTGTCAGTGCAAAAAGTTTTATATTGTCAACCAATCAAAAACCATTGATGATATGACTTTTAAAGTATTTATTATAAAAGTCAACAAACTTACAATAAATACTGATTTATGATTAGATGACAGTGTAAAACTATTTTACCCTGTCAGTGCATAACTTATTTTCTCTTCTAAAAGATACAATAGACAATAAATTTTTGAAGCACAACAAGCAAATGTTATTAAAAACATTGGATTATTGAGAGAAAATTTATATTTATAATACCATAGTTAAAAACTATTGTCGTAAACTAATAAGCAATAACTTTTATGCATAGTGTTTTTATTTATATAATAATGGACAAAAATTCATTGCCTATTTATTTGTCGTAAACTATGGATGGAAACTGTTCTAAACAAATTTAAGAACAGTTTTTTAATTATTACATAATAAGTTATCATGAACAATATAGAAAAATTATTCTCGTATATCAAATTTGTCAAATTGTTAAATTTGTTTTGTTTGCACTACTTATTACAATTTTTAAAAACCAATTAATTACTATGAATGAACTTGTGTTTGAAGTCATATGATACCAAACTTAAACTAAAAAATGTTGCACAATATTAATTCATTAAAAACATCAAATAAATATTATTCTTATAAGTCTAAGAGTTTTTATATTTTTATATGGAACGGTTAAAACTAATTGTAGAAAAAACAAATATACAATAGTTTTTACCAAATTTTTTTTATTTAAACAATAATTAAATAATTATTGTATAAATTAAAATTATATCCAATAATTTTATATGATTTAAGAATGTTTATATATTTGTCACATAAATATTTATCATAAACAACAAAAAATCGGTTCCCATAAATTCCAATAATAACAATAATATTATTACATACAATATAAGAATGTAATAAATATAACTATACAAAAATTATAACTAAAAGGCAAACATAATTTAGTAGCTAACAATGCATGTTTTTATTATTCTTCATGACTTAAAACGATAAAAATAATAACATATGAAATATACTAACTAGTTAAAATAAATAAATGAAGTATATAAAATCATTATAAATTACAAATAATAATAGACGCCACTTATTAAAACGTTGCTTATCATAAGATGCAACACTTGAAAACTAGACCAATAGATAATGGTTGTAAAACTGTTGTCTAATCACACGCAAATTAGGGAATGATTATTTTAATGTTGTGATGTAAAGTGGGAAAAAAACACTATTACAATAGGCAAGGAGCACTTAGAGCATCTCCAACGCAGTTGATTAAGGGAGTTGCTAAACGTGTAAGGACGTTGCTTAACCGAAGTTGGCGTTGGAGCATTTGAAGTGGCATTGCTTATACAAGCAACGTTGCTTGTATAAGCAATGTTGCTTAACCGTTTTTTGGCAGAAAAAAAAAGACACTTTTTAGGCCAAAAATCAACAAAAAAGAGGGAAACACACTACACCAAAACTGGCTTTTAGCGGTGGTTATTTTAACGTTTACTAGCAGTTTGAACTGCCACTAAACTAACTACCGACAGTTCTAAAACCGACGTAAAAGTTGTCGCCACAAATCCATACACCGTCGTTCTTTCGCAACCGCCAAAATAACCAATGTTAAATTACAGCATGCTCGCGGTTTTAAAACCGCCACTAAGTAAAAGCATGCTGGTAGTTTTGAAACTACCACTATGTAACAACATGCTGGCAGTTTTAACACTGCCACTAAGTAAGAGCATGCTGGCAGTTATAGGACCACCCTTAAGCTAGAGCATTCTGGCAGTTGTAAAACCGCCCTTAAGCTACAACATGTTGGCGGTTTATAACCGCCACTAAGCAACTAATAAATAAACGAAAACCAGTGTATCCCTTCCTCAATCCCTACGTCAAACTTTTCTCATAGAACGTAAGAACATAAACTAAAATAGAAGAAATAAGTTAACATTTCAAGAATCATAACCACTAAAATGTCAACGTTACCTCTCAGATACAAGAGCCTATCCCTAAGTCTTTGACCTACAGAAGATAAAAAATTAAATTAGTTTCTAAAAAGCTTGTAAGGAATGAAGGAGTTAATCTATTTCCTAAAGCACTCTCTATCAAGTACTAGTGTCCATTGTTTGGATCAATGAAGGTTGATATTACCCCCACCCTCAGAAAAAAACAAATGAAGATTGAAAATTGAACTTTGTCCAGTAAAAGGCATCCAACATTTCAAAGGTAATCTAAGAAAACAAATGAAGATTGAAAATTGAACCCTATCCAGTAAAAGACATCCAACATTTCAAAGGTAATCCAAGAAAACTTTTCTGAGGCATAGCTCAATAGTTCAAATAATGCTTATATTAAAATTGGAAGTATAATAATTATACAATAAACCTTTATTGTAACAGTTGTTCCAGCATTCCATCTAAGCCTTTGTGCTGCAGTTTCACTATCAATGCTATCAACCTTCTCACCTGCAGAATCCAATTATTTTCAAACAAAAGAAAATCACATTTGTTTCACTTAAGAGAAAAAATCTTCATTTCCTAATAAAATTTGATTGACACAAGTGGAAATTTATTAAACATGCAAAACCAAAAATTGTTTAGAGGGCTCAAGCAAGAAACACAGGATGAAATTATATTATGCCCAAACCAAGATAGGGTATTTGCCATGACACTTTTCTATGCCAATTCAATCTATGCAATACTAAACATGCAAACTCTGGCACCTTTGCAAAAGTCATATAATGGTTTTCAATGATAAACTATAGAAAACTGGATTTAAATAACTTCATAAATATAAGTGGTTGATTGCTGATAGGAAGTGTTCTTTGCAAGTCACTAACCAAATGTCCCGTTCTTGGTTCGATATTTATGAAGAGGCCCACTCCTTGTAAGTTCCCATCACTTCTAATTCTAAACCCTTGGTATTCCTGTAAGTAGGAACCACTGTTAAACTCTAACCACAAAATATGACTTTAAAACGACTTATTGATCTAAGAATGGTATTATTTGAATAGTCTATTTCATATGGAAGCAACACATTAGAATAGGCAACATAAATTATTATTATATATTGGACCTATGATCATCTTTCTAGAATAGGCAACAAAAACTTTTTCTGTTGAACAAGAAAGTAAGATTAAGATTGCTGGAAATGGAAATGTTAGTTGTAAGACCTTTGGGCTGATAATTTGAGTGAAAGAATCTCCAAGGTAGAAAGCATTCCATGGATTTTTGTGTATGCTGCATTAGTTGAGTTTAAGGGAAACATTTCCACCATGGTTTGCTACAACTTCAAATCCTAATCTACAAAAAAAAGGGTACCTTTTATTATTGATCCAGGGAAACATTAATATATATCCTATTTTTATGCAAACAATTGTGGTGGAGCTAATCATCAAGAAAAAGGTAAAATTATACATTTAGTCCCCAAAGTATCTTTGATTAGAAAAATGCTTGTATGTTAAGAAGCAAAATGATATTTAATTCTAATGGCTTATATCTTCCACCTTAGATCATGAATCATCATTATTTCACTACACCACCACAACCAACAATGGCCTTATTTCACTAGCTTAGAGAATTAATATATAGTGTGACTTAAAAATTGAAAACACATAATTATAGATGGAATTCAATTTCTCTGGATGTTGCATATTGGTTTTTAAATTTTACATTCATGAGCATTTTACTATAAGTTTTTCAGATTCTCTCATAAGAAATGTCACTGCTACCTAAGAGTAATAATAATATTCGATCAATATGTTAGCACCAAAGCAAAATTGGATTTAGATGATCAGAACTTCAGATTTTATTGAACATTTATTATCTTTTGATTTTTATCAACTGTAAGGTTACAACAGTCTGTCTCTTATTGCTAATTGTTTTCTACATCACACTTGAAAACATTTTAAATATGGGAAAGTAGTCAAATATTGTTATATTAAATAACTATATGATTATTGCAGTTCATGTGAAGCATTTCTATCTTGAAATCCATGTAGATCTTGCTGTCTTATTAGTTACCTAATCTTAACTTCATTGTCTCCTAACAATGACAAATTTCAAGATCGTAGAACCTTAATCTTTGGAAGACATCAATGGTGAGTTACAAAAGAGTGAGGAAGCTAAATCTTCATTCTAATCTACTGTGCAGCTAGTAGGTCTCTTATTAAGACTTATCTTTAACAGCCCTGAATGTCAACAGGCTGGACATGAGGTAGGTGAGAGAGGCTTGTCTAAGCATGCAGGCTGCAACCAGATGGCTATTTTTCAAAGTCTTGTTGTAAAAGCATGAGGAGAAGAGTGGATTGTGTAGTTTTTAGTTTTTGTAGGATTGTTAAGTTAATCCTCCACTTTACTAGGTAGAATTCTTGTTATCTATTGAAAACATTAATCCCAGATTAGTTGGTTGGTTGTAATGTACTTGCATTTCCTTTTTCAAGTATAAATTTTGCAATTCAGTTGAAGTTGTTGTTTGACTTCTAAAAATTAGAATGGAATGGATTTTCAGTAGCATTCAATAGCTATTTCTTTATATTTTCCTTTTATCTTTTATATAACCTATACCTTCTCTGTTTCTACTACACTAAAAAGTCTAATAAAGTATTGAACATTCTCCATCTTTTGCAGAGAAAGGCAGCACTTGAATATTTGGAGAGAAAGGCAAAACATATATATATATATATATAATTTTGAAATTAAAATTAATAAAGAAGATAACCTGTAAGAGAAGCCTTCTTCTCTTTTAGGCAATGAGTTGGGGAGCTTTTGAATTGGAGTGAGCTTCAAGTTCTTTTTAGACTTGTCCTGTTTTCACAATAACTATAAATCTTATTTTAATTTTGAAGGAAAAGAGAAAAGAAGATGAGGCAAGAGAATAGAAGACTAACGGTAAAAGGAAAGTGATAGGCGTGGTGGTAAACCCAGGAAGAGCGAAGGAGAAAGGGCCAAACTGACTCACAAGAAGAGCAAAGGTGTGGTGGTGAATCCCTGCTATTTGGGTGGAAAAAAGAAAAACACGATGTGACAGATAAAAATGTAGCAAAGACAATATTCAATTCATATTACTATAGCTATCTAACTTAAAATACATCACTCTCAGTTAAAGAAGAACCGAAACGACAGATATAATTCATAACTCGTTGCTCAGTTCCCAAACAACAAGTTTGACATTTAAATACTAGAAAAAGATAAACAAACAAATGCCATTCACCATTTTACAAATTCCACAAAAAGGTAACATTAACACCCAATGAGCTCTCAAGGGCCCTAGCTGAAGTTTTGGGAAGAAGTAGCCATAGTATTTCTTACAAGGCAACTTTGGAGAATGGGTTGTTATTGAGAGTGAAGGGGTTGCAAGAGTGGCAAAATAGAGAAAAGAGTTTGTCAAGGAGACTAAAATTTGCAAACATCATACATCCAAATGTTACAGGATTGAAAAGATATTATTGGGGTTCAACACAACATAAGAAGCTTGTACTTTCAGATTACATCTCACGAGGAAGTCTTGCAAGTTTTCTTTATGATGATATGTTGACATTCCTTCTGATATGACAGGACTGCCTTTCTTAAATTTGAACCATAAATAAAAGGAGGCACCTTAGGAGTGGTGTTTGGTAGGTGTGAATTAATAAACAAGATATATAAAGGATTTGAAGGATAGGGTAATATAGTAGACTAAAAATAGCTAAACATTTCATAGTTGTCCTGCAACATGATACTTGATTTCCAAATGGTTAGCCTATCTAAATAGTCTTTCGAAATGCTTAGAAGTGCTTGCCATGGTAAGTTCCATTATAAAATCCACTTGTTCACCAACCATATATTGGATATACCTATATTGATGGTTGTATATAATTTTTATTACCTAATTTGTAATTTCCAGTTTGATTCCTTCAAATTGTACCCTAAGAACCACCTACACACACACAACGGAACCATAATTTGAAAAACAAATGCCAAATAGCAAACAAGGGATATGCTCAATGCAAAAAAATCAAAAATTCCTAATTCTCTAACGAGACAATACAAACTAAAAAAAAGAAGAAGTAAATAATCGAACTTGTTACAGCAAAGGTGGGATCGATGAAACAAAAGAAAGACACATGAGAGATTAAGGATTTGAAGTTAACCTTCAATGGATAAAAAAAGCTCATAAGTTTAATAATAGGGTTGTAAAAAGGGTTAGGGGAATCGCAGAAAGGGTTGGGCAATGAAGGAAAAAAGGGTGGCGAAGAGGAAAGACTCCCTGGTGGAGAAGATAAAATGACAAATGGAAGAGATTACTTGATAGCAATAGTAGCTAATGGCAACAGTGAACCAACGACAGTGAACACGAAGGTGAACCCACAACGGTGAAAGGTGAGAGAACGTTCAGGGAATCAATACGAAAAATGCAATGAACCCAAATGCATTTTGTGCGGTTCATGTTTTGGATTCAAGGAGCGAGAATGTTCTAGAGAGAGCTTTTGTGTTTTGTGCAGTGGGAAAGAGAAAAAAGACAGGGCGCGAAAGACAAAGGGGAATTAGTGCGAAAATTTGGGATGTTTCTAACCTACCAGCGGTTTCAAAACCGCATTAAAACACTTAATTTATTGGCAATTTTAAAACTGCGCTTAAACACTTCCTTCTAACATCAGTTCAAAAACCGATAGTAATAATTTTTCTTAACGGCAGTTTTAACCAACTGCCACCATTCAACCGCCCCTAAATCTCGTTTTTACTGTAGTGACATAACGGTCACAATACACAGAATCAAAAACAAACATAATCTGTACTAGTCATAATACAACTATGAAAACAAAATCATGAAACAAATTAAAAAAAAAAAAGCCAAACTCTGCTTGGGAATGGCCGGATCTTCTTGGGAATGGGCGGATTTGCACTGCGAACGGCCGAATCTGCACCGTTAAAGCCCGATCTACACCGAAAAGGCCCAATCTGTGACAAAGATCAACAAGAAAGGTGAAACAAAGAGGGCACGCAGTGAGACGCTGAGATGTTGTCGATCGACACTGAGACGTTGTTCGTCTTCGCAAACAGCGGCATCATTTCTCTATCAGAGGTTGGGCTCGCCGTCGAAGGCTGGGTTTGGGAGAAAATGCAGAGACGTTGTTCGTCTTTGCAAACGGCAGCGTCATCTTGCTGTCGGAGGTTGGGTTTGGGCGAAAATGTAAAGAAGGTGCGGGGTTTAGAGAAGGAGTGGGGAGATGAGACAGTGGAAATAAACGTGAAAGGGGGTGAGAATAAACGTGAAAAGCGGAAATAAACGTGAAAAAGGGATAAGAATAAAGTGGGGAGACGAGGTAGCGGAAATAAAAAATAATTTGAATAAATTTAATGTAAATTATGCAAATGTAGCCGTTGAAAGCGTCCAACATTACAAAAAATGGTAACAAAGTTACCATTGAGTTACAATAGTGAGTTATTTTGAGTGTAAAAATTTCCTATAAATTGTGGAACAAATGTGTTTCAACTTTAGCACGTAGACAATGATTCCTCTACAAATGAAGTATCCAATGGTCCTCATCCTGATTTTGTAACCTACTTGCAAAGGAGAGCTGAAGTTCGTGAAAAACAGCGTTACCAACAACTTCAAGCAGATTTAGTGGAGTATATTTAGGAATGTTTCAGACACGAAGATAACGGAAATTAATTTTTTAATTATTATAATGTTATGTACTTGACATTTATGTGTTTTTTATCCTATTGTCATAAATAAAATAAATTAGTATTATTCTATTTTTCTTTAATCTTTTACATATTTATTATTTTAAAATTATAATACAAATAATATTTTAATCTAAAATAAAAATATATAAATATAAGTATTAATATGTGGGGTTAATTGTAGGACCCACTTAAATAAGTTAAGAACCCACTTTAAGCAACTTTAGCATTAGAGCAAATTTATGGGTAGAGTTCTTAAGCTTAGGTGACATTGTGGGGCCCATAAATTTAATGTAAGCAACTTTATATTAATAACCATGGTTGGAGATGCCCTTATAGTACACTAAAAAAACGTTGTCAAATCATTCTTATTCTTCCCGGAACAATATTTTGGCTTAAAGTGTAAAGTAATGTTTTTAAAATTGTACCGATCATTAAATCGGTTAAGACACTGTATCAAAGTTCAATGATTGAACTGTAGTTGAATCGGTGTTAATAAAATAATAATAATAATAATTAAATAATGTATAAAATAATATTAAAAAAACATAATATCATAACTTTATAATATTAAAAACAAAAAATAAAACATATTTTTATACGTGCTTAACATTTACAATACTTACAAAAGTTCAAATCAAATATATCATAATACTTAAGTTTAAATTTTAACAATACACATTAACATTTATTAATAAAAATAAGTTTATTTATAGAACCAAAAAGAAAATAACAAATATTTTAAGCTTTTTTCATTTTAAAAAAATTAAAATAATGTTGTATTAAATATTTTTCATTAACCCACCATGAACTAGTTTTTTACCAGTTTTTCAGTTCTTTGAACTATTTTTCTCTAGGCCGATTTTGTGGTTTATTTAAGCCGATCAAGTGTCCGGTTCACCTATTTTTCAGTCCAACTAGGCAGTCCGATCTAATTTTCAAAACACGGGTCTAAAGTAAAAAAAATGTTGTAGTGGATGTATTGGTGTAAAAAACATTTATACTGTTATTCAATCATGAAATATTACATATTGTAAAATTATTGAGTATTGTAATAATTTATTTTAATTAAAAGTCATATATAAGGTAATTTATAATTAATTAATAATGTAATAATTGTTACACCGAAAATATATTAAAATTAAAGAAAGATTTAAATTTGATATATTGTTAGTGTAATTTTTTTTTTTTTAATATTATTGATTAACTAAGAGTTACCTTAAATACAACTTTGTTCGTCATTGATTTGCTCAACAAAGGATATGGGCCAACAATAACAATCATCTAGAAAAGGAGCGATTTTAGAGGAACTCAATATTAGAACTAATTGTCTTTCTATGTGTTTTTCTAGCTCAATGGCATCGGCTAATTTATTTGAGCCTCTAATAGTGACGACCCAAAAGTACGAGGCTCTGCGGTATCGTTTCATTTCCGGCCTTGGCCCGCCAAAATAGACAGGTAAGATCCAACTAGTCATAATTTTTAAACCCCCAAACACATTTTTTGCCAAATGTTTACTGTCTATACATTAGCTCATTGATCAAAGTGGGACATTTTTACAAACTTTTTACTAATATAAGATTGTTTTGAAACATATTACTAAAATGGGATGGTCAATGATGGAAAACGCTAATCAAACTAGCGTTTTTCATTTCACATCAACATTTTTAATATATTTTTTTAATTTAATTGCAAAAAGGGCAAGTTGGCTACCACGCAGGATACCCTAGTGGTAATAACATTTTCAGAAAACGCTACTGCCACTGGGGTATCCCGTGTGGCAGCCAACCTGACACAGAACTGACGATAGTGGTGGACACGTGTACAAGACGCTATTACTACTAGCGTTTATGCTTTTAAATTTTTTTTAAAGTTTTTATATTCATATTTATATTTTTTAAAAAAATTGGAAAATGCTAGTAATCCAGTGCAACACGCTTTTCACTTTTAATTTTTTTAAAAAAAGTTTTTAAATTTATATTTTTTTTAAAAATTTGGAAAACGCTATATTAATTTTTTTAAAAAAAAACCGAGAAGAACAAAATTTTTTAAAAATAGAGAACTATAGTTTTTAAATTTTTATTTATTATTTTAAAAAGTTATAAAATGCTATTTGTACTAGCATTATCATTTTTATATTAATTTTTTAAAAAAACGATGGGATATATGAACACTTCACGTGTAGCATGCAGAGAATGACGAGACGTGACGAAGAAAGCAGAAAACGCTACTAGCTTTTTCAACATTTAAAAAAATGAATTAAAATTTAATATAAAAATGTTTCCATTTTAAAAAAATAATATAAAAAGAAAAAACGCTAGTACAGCCAGCGTTTTCAAAATTTAAATAAATAAATAAATTTTTAAAGACTACCTTTCTCTATTTTTAAAAAATAAATAAATACAAAAACTGAAAACTACTAGCTTTTTCCAAATCTTAAAAAAATAAATAAAAATTTAAAAATAGAAAACTCTAGTACTATTAGCATTTTCCAAATTTTTAATACAATAAATAAAAATTTAAAATTTGTTTTCTCCGTTTTTAAATAGTAAAAATTTAAATAAAAATTTAAAAATAGAAAACGCTAGTACTACTAGAAGTTTTTGAATTTTAAAAAATAAATAAAAATTTAAAATTTGGGTTCTCTATTTAAAAAAAAATCAAATTAAAAAAACACTAGTAATACTAGTGTTTTCCAAATTTTAATAATTAAAAATTAAAATAATTGTGTTTTTCTCTGTTTTAAAAATAAAATTAAAAACAAAAACGCTAGTAGTAATAGTGTTTTCCAAATTTTAATAATTAAAAATTAAAATACTTTCATTTTTCTCCATTTTAAAAAAAAATTAAAAGCATAAAACACTAGTAGTAATAGCGTTTTCCAAATTTTAATAATTAAAAATTAAAATACTTGCGTTTTTCTCTGTTTTAAAAAAAATTAAATGCGAAAACGCTAGTAGTAATAACGTGTTGCACACGTGTCTACCAACACTGTCAACTGTGTGCCAAGTTGGCTACCACGCGAGATATCCTAATGGCAATAGCGTTTTTAGAAAATACTATTGCCATTGGGGTATCCCACGTGATAGCCAACCTGACCATTTTCGCAATTAAATTAAAAAAATATTAAAAATGCTGACGTGGAATGGAAAACACTAATTTGACTAGCATTTTCTATAATTGACCATCCTATTTTGGTAATATGTTTCAAAACAACCCTATATTGGTAAAAAGTTTGTAAAAGTGTCTCACTTTGGTCAATGAGCCTTTATACATTGTTATGTAGGGGTTGTCTAACTTGCTATAACACTATTTGGTATTGCCAAAATAGGTGAGAAGGGAAGAGAAGTGTGTGGAAATGGAGGGAAGAGATGAATTTCGATTCGTTTGGTAGCGCAGAATTACGTGAGAAATATTTAAAATTCTTTTCGATCTCACGTCAATTTTAGCCTATCTGAATAAGTGAAGAAATGTGAAGAAGTGTCCAACTTTCTGTTAAATGCCCCCACAATTTGTTAGATTTTTCTTTTCATTGTTGAAACAGGGGACACAATAATTGAATATGTAAAACTCATATTCGAATATGTGTTTTACATATTGAAACCCGAAATTCAATTTTTAAAATTAAATCAATATATAAATAATTACTATAATATATATATGTATATATATATATATATATATGTTCGTTTTAAAATTTTCCTCTGTAGCGCCATATATTCGATTATTGTACTCATATAATTGAATATACGGGCTTTTTCGATGAATAATACTGTAAAAAAATAAGGATATAAGTGTCATTTTATACTTTTATTCAAAATATCAAAAGTCAAAAAAGTACATTTCCACTCTATTATCCCTCTTTCTTTCAAACCAAACAACCTTTATTTCTTCTCTATTTCTTACCTATTTCTCTTCTCTTTTCTTTTTTTCTACCTACTTTATCTCCCTCTATTTCTTTTCTTTCTACCAAACATACCCTAAATAAAAATAAGGTTAAACAACTTTATTAAAGATGATTGGTTCAATTCTCTATATACTTAAATATGGTTGGTACAACATAAAAAATTACACTAATCATTTTTTATGAGATTGTTTAATTCTATTTTTGCTTGGGATAATTTAGACAACTCCTGATATGTATGTTAAATAATCATATTTTGTACACCTGCTTGCATTAATTTTTTGTTTAGCTGAACGTTTATAAAAATATGTTTAGACTGATTTAATTTTGTAAAATTAATTTAAGTTTAAAGCAAGTTTGAGGTAAAGTGTTTTACGTTTAAAAATTTTACATTAAAAATAAGTTTGTATTAAAACTTAATGTGGAATTTTCAATTCAACACAGAGGCTGCCTGAGAGTTATTCTAGCAAAATGACGTTTAAGTGCATTTTTCCATGTAAAACACCTCTGAAACATTTTTTCAGACATCTGCAAACATCAAACCAAATACACTCTAAATCAATAGAAATAAGCAAATAATATAAAAAAGAAAAAGCAAGTAAAGAGTTAGCATAACAAAATTGCATTGAAAGACTCATTTAGAGTATCAAATATTTATTCATTTTCATTAGTTTATTGCATTAAATTAAAATTAATTTATAAATAAATAAATAAAATTCATTTTAGTGCATAAATTCCGTAATACAATGTGTACATAATAGTTTTTTTAATTTCAAATTTGCCACTATTCAATGATTTATATTAGTGCGAGCGAGTATTTATCGTTAAGCCAAAAGTTATAATTGATAATCAAGATATAACTTATTTTATTCAAGTTAATTAATAAGTATCATAGTTCAATCTGATTCGGATCCTATCTAGAACATGCCAAAGTAAGATATTAATTTACCGGCAACAATTCATAGTGCTTAATGATCATTTCTTTCAACACAAGAAAGTCTGAGATCATACTTACAGAGTAAAGATGAATATTTAGACCAATTAATCGATTATGATTTCTGATGTCATTCAATTATGATTTGTGGGTATGGTTCATCTTCTTGCGACAAATACAAACCATATTATTTCACGCGCGACGGATAATTGGCCGAAGGGTAGATATGATCATTTGTTGAGTTTCCATGTAAACAGACAAAACAACTTCAAGTTATAATAGTCGTCGATATAAGCTTAATTAAATTTCTCAGAGCTACTAGCTCTAATAACCAAAATCCTTTGGCATCATGATCCTTAGTAAGTGGAGCAATTTAGGAAACTTAATTTATTGAGGCCAACAAATTCGGTAATACAACCACACACTATGACACCAGCACACACATACAGATAATTGGCTCTCAGACTTCAATAATTTCATAATATGCAGATCCAATGTCTAAGAAGAGCCCATGACTGATGGACCATTATCATACTCTCACCACACAAACATAAACAGAGGAACAAACGATCTAGAGAGACAGCTCACTCTCACCCACTTGCTTCACAAACTTATTGTGATTAGTATATAATACAACAGATTATTCATATTAGAAAGTACATACATGATCACACGCTAACATCTACTAATGCATGCTAGCTAACTGATCATTAACTTGTCACTTCAATTCGAGAAGTATTCAACACTATCACACTGCGTTAATGGCAACTTTCATTCCGGATTCGCAGTGACCAGGATTGTTGCATATGAAGTAGTTCTGCCCTCTTGCTAGTTTGATTTGGTCCTTCCCTGAACTGAACACTTTAGCACCCGCTGGTGTCTTGCAGCTGCTGTATCCGCTTCTGTCCACAGCAACCACATTGTGGGTCGTTGAGTCATAGTTGAAGACTGCAACAATTAGCACATCGCATTGTTACATCTTTCTACTCAACAACTTTGAGAAAATTAAGAAAAAGTGGCATACACAAGGAGTCTAGTACTAATTAAATTAATTTACCTAGCACATCACCAGCCCTGAACCTTTTTCCATTTGGCCAAGTATTAGTGTTGAAGGTCCATCCACCAGATCCTCCAACGGTGTATGTTGCTGCATTAGCACGTTCCACCAGAACCAACAGGCACAGTAGTGAAATCCCAGTGACCACAACCGTAGGTAAAGATGCACTGCCTCTTCCCTTAGACATTCTCGTAGTCCAGACCTTGGCTATAATTAACAACTAGCAAATTTAGTGAATTTTGGTTGTGTTGGCTTGCAAGGTTGAGGCTTACATCCCTTTAATAACGGAATTGATTGTGTCGCATTATGGGGTCCTAAGTTTGTTTAATATATAGATGGAATAAGGACACAGGCAGGGACAGATCGGTGGCTTTTCCTCGATTATTATGGTCAATTCAATAATTCGTTGATTAAAGTCGATGCAACTACGAGGTACAGCATGAGAACTGCCACCTTCGACATTATAACTGTTCAATTGTATGATGATGTGGGGTATAAATAAATAATAACATTGTCTATTTTGTGCCCTTGGATTTAGACATATTTGATTTTGATATAATTAATTCTTTTTTATGAACTTTATTTATATGAATGCAATTTTAAAAACTTAACACCTAGATTGATGCGATAGCTTATATCAAACAGTTAATTATTTAAATTCAAAATTATAATTTAGCACATAAGCAAGCAAGTCAATAATTATTCTCAAAGAGACAAAATAACAGTGCCTAGTGAATGGTTAGGCTAGGTGGGGAATCACCAGTACGCCAAAAAAGTAAAGATCGACATAAATTTAATTGGAAAATTAGTCACGTGAATTTTGGAGGCTTAACGGAGGAGATTATGCCAAGCTTGATAGGAAGCAATGATTAAAGCAATTACAGTAGGAATGGCAATGTTGACTGCATAACTTTGATGATAGTTGCTGTAGCCCACCCGTGACGCTGTGATTGGACAGCACTTGAGCCAACCGCCTATGCATCCTTGTCTTGTCTCTTTGGCAGTGAACTGTGGGAAGGAGATAATAGTTCCAAGTCTAAGTAGAGTAGCTATTTGTTCTTTCATGTTAACATGCAGGTATGTATCGCATGCCCTTTTGGACTTCTAGAAAGACCTTATCAGGTTATTTTAACAATTTTAGTATTTAAAAAAATTGAATTATTTTTTAATTATATATGTATGTAATTCACTTAATAATAAAAATATATTAAAAATAGTGAATCAAGCTCAGTTAACAAACAAAAATAATTTTTGGATACCAAAAAATTATTTGACTCCTACTGAAAGAAAACTAGAATAAAAAAGATAAATATAAATATAATAAATTATATAACGTGATAGAAAAAATAATAAATATTAATAAAATATTAAAAGTAAAGAAATATTCATGAATCATTACTCATTAACAAATTTGCTACCCGAGCCGACAGCACTGTAGCAACTGTGAACCCATCATATTTCACTGATAGTTAGTACCTTTGCAATTACTGATCCCAGAATGATTTGACTTAATAAAACAGTAACTTTTAATTATCACGTTTACTCAAATTATAATTTTGAATTTTAAACTATATTCAACTAGATTTTAAATGTGACTTTGTCAAATAAAATATTAGTAAATAAAATTTAGTTTATATTCTTCAAAATAAGATTTAATGTGTAAATTATAATCCAAATATACACTGTTTATACATATAAACTGACGTTTGCATGAAAAATAAATGGTCCAGCTTTGTGTTGCTTTGCTAAACTTTTGAATTCTCAAACTTGATTTTGTAATAAGTAGGCTTCATTTTTTAAAAAATAAAATTTTTTAAACTATAAGTAAGTAGAATTATTCTTAAGTTATGAGACTCGTGAAATTTTTAAAAACATTATTATATTTATATTTGTTAATTTTAATAAATTCATTTTTAAAATATTATTTTAAAACTAACATTAATTCTTTCAATATCGATATTTTAAAACTTATTTAACCAAAATTTAAAATAAATGTACCGTCTGTCGTCATAGCTTCATAATAAACTTAAATATGTTTTTAGTCCTTATAAAATGAGTGAATTTTAATTTTAGTTCCTGTAAAAAAAAATTCTTGGTTTTTAATCCCTCTAAAAATTTAAATTATTATTTTTGGTCCTTATAAAATGAGTGAATTTTGATTATAGTTCCTATAAAAAAAATTTAATCTTCATCCCTTAAAAATCTAAAATTACTATTTTTGGTCCCTAATATTCATTTTAAGATAGATAAATGACATTCATTTTATGAACCTAGAAAATATTTTAAAAGTGTCACTTGCTGACATAATACTACAGACACTAGTGAGTGTTACCTAAGATAGTTATTTGACCATTTGTTAAATATTTAAGTAATGAATAAGTGTCAAATGAGAATAAGGACTAAAAACAATAATTTTATATTTTTGAGGGATGAAAACCAAAGAAAAATTTTTACATGGACCAAAATCAAAACTCACCCATTTTATAGAGACTAAAAACATATTTAAGCCCTTCATAATATATACGACATTCACCCTAAACTCTAATGGCACCTCAACAATGGAAAATATATAAAAAATTTAATATTTATTTTCAATTAAATATTATTAAAATTAAACTTTATCTATATCCTAATTATTTACGCACAATGAAGGATTCATTCATTTTAAATTCAAGTAGAATTAATTTTAAAACAATTAATTTCAAAAAATTGATTTTATTTGATAAATAAAACAAAATCAAACATATATATAGTTTCCATTTGAGGTAGGGATAACAATGGGTAAAGTGTTATAGTATATGTTCTCATATCTACATTTAAAAAAATACACATACCCAATCTCATACCGACGCAAGTAACAACTTTAATCCTCATCTTATACCTATTGGGTATCTATATACCCATACTTGCACCTGCTACTCGCACTTCCCTTAAGTGCAGAGCAATAACAAAAAATTCTAAGGTTTTATGCAAATTTTATCTTCAATATTTAATTTACTAATTTTATTAAAACTCATTTTATTTTTTTTATCAATTATGAAATTATTGATCAAAGTTTTATAATTAACTATTTCTAACATTTTACCATAAATATATAAAGACAAATTCATTCAATATATTCTTTAACATAGTTAATATCAAATTTTTTTTGATAATTTTAATTTTAAAAAACTACATTCAGCAATAACAATAATTATAAGTATTTTCAATAATATTTTAGAAGCATGCATTTGAAAAAGAATATAATCTTTTTATATAATTTAATATTTTAGTGGAGTATGAATCATTTTTGAAATTTAATTTATATATAATGATAGTGCAAAACTTTTATATAGATTTCTAATAGAATTTAATTATCCTAGATTCATTAATATGATGTTGCGATAAGGTAAATACCTATTGAATATATATGTAAAAATATTTTACGCTAACAATGCATGTAAATTAAACTCTTATTTTTGTTTGTACTTCTTACAATATCTTTATTTTTTTTAAAATAAATTAAGTTCTTTAATATTATAATAATCACTAAAATTTGTCTTTTTAATATATTATGTATGAGATATTTCATATTTAATATATTAAAGATAATATATATATATATATATAGGTGTGGGTATGGAGTGAGGTGGGTACTATAGTACCCATACCCGCACCCATCCCCATTAAAATTTGCGAGTAAATATCGGACCCTGGCCCATTTTTATTGAGCAAATATTTATCCTACCCGTTATTGGTATTTTTTACTGGGTACCCATAAGGTCTAGGTAAGATTGTCATCCCCAATTTTAGGAGTGCTAGCAACACACTCTTTTTCATTGGTTAAAATTTATTGAAAATCACAAAATCAGAAGAGAGAATCATTAAATAAGATGTGGAATCTACAAAATTTTGTAATTTTCAACAAATTTCAACCAACAAAAGTGAATGTGTTCAAAAGAATGTATTAGAGAGTGTGTTTCTAGCATTTCTCCTTTCAGTTTTAGCCAAAAGTTAAAAATTTTTACTTCTTGTATAAGCAATTCTATTTACCATAAAATAAATTTTAAAAATCTAAAATTTATGTTTTAAATCTAAAATTTTAAAAATCTAAACATTTTTATTTTTAATATCTTACTTAAATTTAAAAATATAAGAAATAACTAACAAGTAGTTGATTCGAGTAATGATAGGTTTGAGTCTCTTAAACAAGTGGTCAGGTGCCTTCAATCTATTGAAGGAGATTAATTTCAGTAAACGATTGAGAATATTTTTTTCCAATCATATACATACCAACGTCATATTACTTTTCTCATTTTCTATATAGGATTTTGTAACTAATCGTAAATAGACATATGTTATTAGACAATTATCAGCAGGCAATTTTAGATTAATTTTTACATTATTAAAATTTAAACATTCTTCTCTTGAGGATCTCGAGAAGCCATGTGGTAATTAAAGCATTAATTCTAACTGGCTGTGTTATATACTTGATATATCTTGACTGATCAATTTATTGATAAAATATACAAGTGCCCTTATTTAACTAACGGTCATAATTTCAACAAACGTCCTTCTAGTGTTTGGGAAGAAAAAAGATACTTTCGAACAAAGAAAGAGATCCATTCCTAGAAAAATTAAAAGCAGGTGTGGAACAAGACCATTGGGACATTGCTGCAATGTTGCTTGAGAGAGACCAGTCCTTTCCTATTGGCCTCTTATTCTTTCCTTCATCTCTTTGTTGTTCTTTTCTTTCTTCGCTTTGCCTATATGTATGATTATGATCAGCCATCTAAATGGAAATCAGAGATGGGTGATGTGGGCGGTGGTGGTACCCAAGTGCTTTAGGTTAGGTCCACAATTTCGTTAGTTTTAATTACTAATTAGTTCCTTTAACTATGTCAAAAGGCGAGAAATACGCATCAATATTGGATGAGAAAATGAAAGAAATAAGTTCATACTTTATACAGAGACAAGCAGGCCGGTGGCCAGAAAAATGGACACCCCTTTTGCCTAAGTCATAAATATCAGCGAATAATACATCAACATCTCTTTAGGTTTTTTCAGATTCTACATAATCTCCTGCTTTTCTAATGTTTATAATAATTTTCCTTATAGGAATATATGATGTAATATTTTTTAAACAATTAAAGAAGATTAGTGTAATATATAAAGAGTGTCAGTGTAATATTTTTTAAACAATTAAGGGAGTTGATGTAAGGATAAAAAAAAAAAAGTACTGTGTACAATTTGAAAAAATCTAAAGAGATATCAATATAATTTACTCTAAATTTAATTCTGAGGTTGTCAATATATATAGTTGTTCGATTTTAAACAGGAGTAATGAAAACGAAAAGAATCCTATGTGTGATGTCAATTATTTAATATGTTTGCAAATTAGTAAGTGTCATGCGCAATACGTTTTAAATTATTGTAAGATATTAAACATGAATTTAAAAATATTCAAAATAAAAATAATTAAAATTATAGAAAAATATTTATAATCAATTCATATAAAATTTAAAATATTTAAATTAAAATAAAAAAATATTTAAAATTAAAAAATGTACATATATAATCATTTAAATAATTTATATTTTATTAATAATAATAATAATAATAATAATAATAATAATAATATCTCTCATATATAAAAAGAGAATATACTAAAAAAATAAATTACTGTAAAAAAATATTATAATTAATTTACTAGAGTGGGTTTGGATCGCAATGACATTGCTTATTGCCTTAAAGGAACCTGTAGTCCCTGCAACAATGAAATACATAAGGAATGGAAAAGAAAAAAAATAAAAAAACTGCAATTTCAAATTAGTTAATTAGTATAGCTGCCAGGCTGAGCTAATATTGTTTATGTAGAATGAAGTAAAGTAAATTTTAAATTAACAATAAAGTAATAAAAATAATTTATTAAAATTATTATCATTTTTTTGAGGTTTTAAGATGTAAAATTATTTATTAAATTATGGTAATTAATTTTATTTAATATTTATTTTTACTTAATAATAAATTTAATCCATTTAATAGTTTTGAGACATTATTGATTTTATTAGGTAACATTATTAATTTTAGTTTTGAAAATTTTAATTAATTAATGATATATTAATTTATTAATATGATTGAGTTAATCATGATTTAATTTTTTTTTTCAATAATTAATTTTAGGCTTAATTACATTTTTGGTCCCTCAAGTATTGCAATTATGCAATTTTGGTCCTCAAAGTTCTAATTGCGCAAATTGGGTCCCTCAAATATTGCAATAGTGTGATTTTGGTCCCTCAAATTTAATTGCACAAATTGGGTTGAAATTGTGCGATTTTGATTCTTCTATAAGTCTTCTATTAAATATTTAACATGACAGATAATGTAGCTTTAATCAATGATGTGGCGATTGACATAATGATGGATGACATGACAAATGATGTGACTTCCATACATCATATAAAATCTATTAAATATTTAATGAAAAACTAACAAAGGAGCCAAAAATGTATAATTACAATATTTGGGAGACTTAATTTACGCAATTGAAACTTAGGGAACCAAAATCGCACGATTACGATACTTGAGAAACCCAATTTGAGCAATTGAAACTTTGAGAAACAAAAATCACACAATTATGATGCTTGAGAGACTAAAAGTGCAATTAAACCTTAGTTTTATTATTAAATGTATTTTTTAGTTTGTCAAAGTTATTAAAATTTTGTATTCAAATTCATTATTTTAAATACATATATAGTAAGATAGATAAGTAATTATTAATTTCTTTGATTTAACATAGTTATAGAAATAAAATTAGATTATGAATTGCTAAAAAAAAAGTGTTGTGAAACGCTAACAGAGGAGAGCAATAAGCAACAAAATAAGCTCTAATAAAAAGATTCACTTTTTTAGTCTATTTTAATTATAAAAAATTAAAAAAAATTGTTTCACATAGAACTTAAAAAGTAATATAGATACCAACTTAAGAAAAAAAAAATTGAAGGCATTCATATATACCAAAACCAACAAACAAACAAAAAATTGGCACTAGCCTAACAGGTTTCTCCTATAACTTTATAGAAGAAGCACTATCTAGTTGGCTTTTTCTTCTTTGAAATCACAATAAAGTTAGGGATTTATTTTACAGATTAAATTGAAGAGTTATAATCATTGGTTGAAAAAATAATATCTGATCTTTAAATAATTTATATTATACTTTTGTGTACTTTTTTTTGGTAATATACTTGTGTGTGCGCTTTATATTTAACTACAAATTTAATCATTAATTTTTTAATCAATAATTGTAATTACTCACTTTAGAGAAGGTAAATCATAAGATGAAAAGATTTTTTAATAAAAAATTTTGGTTACTTATAATAGGTTATTACTGTTTATCAAATAACTATTATTTTTTTAAAATATTATTAATAAATAAAATAATTTTTTAAGGATCTAAAACGACAACTTTACTTGCCTCACCTTAGAGCCCACCCTTATAGCTGCCGGATTCAGACCCAACTATCTCATAGGGAGTCACTTTTATTGAGAATATTTAGTTAATGTGAGAAATAAAAACAGTAAATATAGAACATTAGATTGTAACCAAAAATATAAAACATTAGATTATAGTTGAATGATTAATTAAAATTAAATTACACATGATATTTTAAGTGGTCATGTACTTACTAGCTAACTTATATATAGTTGTGTAGTATAGATTTATAGTTTTCATTTCTTACAATAAAATTAGTTCTCACTTGATACACCGCAATATATATATATATATATATATATATATATATATATATATATATATACATTAAAAATAAATGAACAATAATAATTAGTTTACAATTAGGTTACTCAAATTGGATTAATAATAATGAGATTGAGTAACTAAAATGAAATCGTAAGATGTAAGTTTGATAATTTTATTGTCACTATCGTATAAAAACAAACACAAAAAAAGCTAAGGGTAACTTTCACTAATAATTAATATTATAAATAAGCAGTAAAAAGAAAATGCTCAAGTGGATAAGCTAAATTGCAATGCTTGCTTTATTCTGTCTAGTTCCGTAAAGTCTGCATACCTCTTTTATAGTGGATGAAAAAGATAACCGTAAAGATAAATAAGAGTTTATATCCGTGCACCTTATTATCCTCGTGGAACTGATCATTTTGTAGCCTGAAAATATCTCTACGGGTCAAGATGTAGAACAGTACTTCACTCTATATAGTATTTGACTATATATAAAGAAAAATAATCTTATCGTACAAGTCTCATGATGATAAGACTATTTCAATATGAAATTGTTCTCAAAGTAAATGAATAAATGCTTATCTACTATTAAATCAATTTAAAATATATTATAATTTGAATATGCTAAAATTAAAAAATAAATATATCCTCATTCACCTTCTTACAAAAATTTAGATTTTTTTAAGTCTTGTAAGATTGAAGATTGCCTATGTTTCCAAATTGACAGATTCTTAGCGGAATTCAACAATATAAAGTTTCTATCCACACTCTTATAATTCTATCCCAAGACCTATATAGCTACATATGTCAAAGATAGTGGCTATGACTAGAAGCTATGATGCAACGAATGCTGCAATTTAAAGAAAAACATTAATACTATATAATTTCTATATTAATTATAGGTTAAACCAGAAGGAAAAGCTGGGATTGGGAATTACATGGGTGTACATGTGTTACACTTGATTTGGATGGTGAATTCTACTTGACTCATACATAGAAAGCAATCGTTGGCTATTTAATTATGTACCTGCCAACTGCCGGCACTAGCTATTTTAAGTTTTAACCGAAATTTTGGAGTTTTTTTAGTTTATGTTGTTCTAGAAGAATGACACTCTTTGCATGGAAGAAAAAGTATTTAAAAATTAAGTGGGTAATTGATATATGTGTGTGTGTGTAGTGGGTGTACGTTAACAAATTCATATATATATATATATATATATATATATATATATATATATATATATATATATATATATAAGACTTACTTTATATATGTACAATCAATATAAAAAAAAAAATTATTATCTAACAATATTTTGTGACATTATTTAATAAATTTATGATTTATTTAATGTTATTAAATTCATTGAATAATACACTAGTATTCCACTCATAATAGATTTAAATATGTTTTTAGTTCTTATAAATATAATTAAATTTGATTTTAGCTCTCTAAAAAGATTTATTGATTTTTTAATTTATAAATTTTAATTTTTTTAATATGGTCATTGTCATTATTTAGTAGTAACTAGGGGCGGATCTACACTTGAATGAGGGTGTGCAAATGCACCCCCTCAATTTGATAAAACTATAAATAAATATGTTAAATTTTTATATTTTGTCCTCCTTATTTTAATATATTTGAACCCACTATTAAGGATAGACCTATAATTAAATAAGAGTATGCAAATGCACTCCCTTAATTTGTTAAAATTACAAATAAATGTTAGTTTTATATATTTTTCCTCCCTTATTTTTATATATTTGAACCCACTATATTGATAAAATTTTATGATTTTAACATTTATGTCTTTATGTTTATATATATGATAATTATTATTATTATTTTTTATTTTCTTAAATAGATTGCCCCCACTGATCCGAGATCTTGGATCCGCCACTGGTAGTAACGTAACATGCATTTAGTCATGTTACAACAACAACTATACTATGGTAAGATGTGACATATAATGTTTAGATGTATACTACATTATTAGTAAATGGTGATAAAGACTATTTTTAAAAAAACAAATAATTTATATGATCAAAACTAATATAATTTTTGAAAGAGTAAAACTAAATTTAGTTATATTTAAAGGAACTAAAAATATGTTCTATCTAATTATAATATACAATTTTTTGGCATCATTATGCAAAAGTAATTTATTATGTCACATTTTCTAACTCGACTTCATTTAATAATTTTTTTACAATTTAAATTAATTAACGAGGATTTTGTGAGGTATAAGAACAAAATGAATTTGATTTAAAGTTGAGGTATTTTACTTGTTGATTATCATTGTCAATATTTTTTAATAAACAAATTATAAATATCATGGCAATTTTTGTTGCATATATAGATGTGAGTTACGAACTACCTCCATCTGCACCGGTCTAGCTCGCGATTGGTTAATAATAAACAGATTCAATTCCACACATTTTAAACGAGTTAATATTAAAAGGGTGCTGATATTTGGATATTTACAAATTACAAATACTTCATCAACACCTTTTGTTTATTTCTAGAAGAATGCTAACAACATTTTTTTAAACAATATCTTTTTAACATTGTCTCTACTATTAGCTGAAATTTACTGGAAATCACAAATTTTGGTGGGATTCACTTCTAAATCAGAAGACAAACTCATTAAATAAGAAGTGAAATTTACCAAAATTTATGATTTTCAATAAATTTCAATCAATAATAAAGAGAGTGTAGAAAGAGAGCTTTTGAGAGAATATTGTTAGCATTCCTCTTATTTCTATTTCTCTGTTCTTTTCACATCATATAATCAATTATATCAATCATTTATCTCTTATTCTTTTCTATCTCTCTCAAGGTGAAGATACCCAAAGGGTGTCCAAAAATAATTTTCCATACTAAACATATTAGTTCAAAGTTGAGACCCAGCCTTCATCATAAAAAAAGAAAAAGAAAAATTGAGCCCCGCCTCCGTGGGATTGTGTGGTTTGGCTTGCCTTTTTTCTTTTTCTTAATATTTGTTAATATATTATTTTTTAAATACTATTTTTTGGTGTACAATATCAACAATGAAGTTTAAATCTAAAATCTTATGTAAACTACTCAAAACTTCTATTACTAAGCCAATGTTAGTGAGTTTTTAAACACTTTTAACTTTTGAACCACCAAGTAATTTGAAGTTGAAAATTTATTGTTACTAGTATTTTAGTTTGTACATGACACATAATAAATTTTTTATTTTTACATAATTAAAATCATAATAAATAAATATTTTTAAATATATATATTATATTATAATCAAAATTCATAATAAATAAATATTTTTAAATATATAAATTATATTTTAAATTTGCAATAAACAATTTAAATTATGATATAAAATTATTTTTAACTATTAACTACTAGAACTTTTTTAGAATTTATTTATTTTTAGCTCATCTAACAGTGTACCTTCACACCCAACCTAAGCGGGATCATTTTATTTATGCATAACTATATCAATGATGAAAATAAGATATTAAGGGTGTGCTATATAAAGAGATCATGTAGCATTTATTTACAAGAAAATATGTGGAATGACAAGTAGAAAAATGATAAATCCTCTACTTTGTTGGATATATTTTTGTATGAAATAAAAAAATAGCAGCTAACAAATAAAAATGAAAATAACTATATATATAAGTATTTTTCTTGCAGCGAGGAACTGAATTATATATTTATATTTAATTATTTATATACAATACAAAATATATTCATTTTGTTTATACATTGAATATTTTGATTTGCTTATTATCCAATTAATCCACGGCGCGAGGGGATGAAAATTACAGTTACCATACAAAGAAATAACATATTCAAAAAAAAAAATACAAATAAATTAAATAACATTAATCAAAACGCGTATAATTCATGTGCAAGTTATCAAAAGTTATTTAGTTTGTTATATTTTTCTAAAAGCTATCACGGTTTCATTTACTTGCTCTACCTTTTAGTTTCCGATCATTCTAAGTTTTCCTTTTGTATCTCTCCCTGTTGTCATTTTGTTATGGATATAAGGTTTATTGACATTAGCGAGGATGTTTATTTTGCTAACATTTACATTCTATGTTTCCTTTTGCACAAATTTAATGGTGAAATAGATGCCTAAGTCCATCAATTGCTTACACGTTTAGCACTAAAGCAAAAACTTATTGATATATTTTGAAATATATGGTTTCAATTAACTTTTTAATAATACACCCATTGAAAACATCTTGTATACATTATTCATATGGCCTACTACATATACCTTTCTAATTTTCACACTCCTCTTCCTCCTTCTCTTTGCATTTTATTGGCATATGTCCAACTTGACAGTTATGACGTCATTGTTTGATTTCAGTGACCATTTTACATCAGACTTAATATGTCAAGAATAGAAAAAATATTTGGGTAGTTGCGAGTTCGGAGGATACATAGTATATGTGTCTAAGCTACGTAGCTGCGCGCCAAATCCTGTTTTGAGAAGCGTTTTTAATTATATATTTATTTATTCAAATTAATTAAATTCACACAGAAATGGTTTATTTGTTCACTTCACATATATGCTTTGAGGAAAAGAAACAAAGTTAAAATGCATTACATTTTTTAACCAACTTGAATCATAAATAATAATTAAGTCATCTTGGTCTTTGTGGAGAAAAAAGGGCAATAAAAAAGTGGTATAAAAACTCTTGTAATATGATGGATAAAAGAAATTCTTATGAAAACAATAATAATGTTAAGTATTTTGCGTCAATTTTTTGAAAGAATTTTGAAAAATAAAAAAGAAGCATTACTAAATATGTACCAAATTCATGCTTTTGAACGACTTTATATGTATCCCTACTTAAACATTGTTAGGAAAAATTAATTATCTTTGAAATAAATAAAAGTTACGTTCTAATCCAGCACACGAATTTAATAACTGTGTGCTTATGACAATTAGCCAGGTAGGAGTCACTCGCGTGCAAGAATCAATCAAAAAACAAACTTTGGCTTGCTCGTAATGTATATTCTAAAATCTATCTCTGTTATGAATTAATGTTCAACTAAACATATATTATTGCGTGTTTTAAATCATAGTAAATAGATACAAAACAACAGTCTTATGAAAAATGAAATGATAATTTTGAAAGCTCAAGCATGCGTTCTGTAATGCTAATAAAACTTCTAAAGCAATATCATTTAAAACTATTCAGTGATTATAATTAGAGGTTGTTTAACTTATCTTAAATAAAAATGGGATTAAACAACCTCATTCAAAATGATTGGTACAATTAATACCTGTAACCAACCATCTTAAAAGACATCATAAAATTGTACCAATCATTTTAGATAAAGTTGTTTAATCTCATTTTTACTTGGAATAAGTTAGACAACCCTTTATAATTAATTAACCTAACCGTACCCAGTGGTTCTAAAAAAAATAACTACAAATAAAGCATTAAAAACAACTTTGCTATACCATTTAATCTCATTTACGAACTTACTTTCCTAATATGAGATTCTACAGCAAATTAACACATGAGCAAGGACTTATATTCAGGCATCATCAATCTCGTGAATTCTTGAGCAAGGAAGAATTAATGCATGCATTGTACGTATTCATTAAGAAGTTACACCTACACTCAATTACAATCTTCCAATTAGTAATATATATATATATATATGCTAATATGACATAAAAGATAGCTGTATCTGGCACCACTTTTATTCTTAGTGAGAGCTTAGAATCGAAGTTGCCACTACATATATAGAGACAAGACATTTCAGTCAATGTATGCAAATTTTCAGTACCTTCTGCACTTACTATATATATTCATAGAGCTCCAACTCCAAGCCACGCGCAGCAAACGTGTATCTCACACTAATGACTATCCTTAATCAGATCATCAACACTCAAAGCTTTATTACTGGACGAGAAAAATTAAAAGTTATGAACAAAAAAAGTTGGAAAAATTTCACTCTAAACACAACCTGAGGAAACGTTGAAAGGCCTCATAATTACGAGAGCCAGCTGCAGATACAAACTAAACTAGAAAATTGCTATTTGCTAATCGCTAGAATTCATAATGGGGGGTGAAAACTAGAAAGCTAATTAAACTACAGATCATATAAGTAACATACGAAGTTAAATAATTAAACCCTTCATTGGTCATTATGATGAAGAGACACCCACACCAAGAAAATCAATGAAAGGAACTTCTTTGGGCTCGATGTTGGTCTCATCTTCATTTGTTTGTTGATGATCTTTCTCCGTAGAATCCCTCAACTTTGTGAATGTGGATGAGTTATCACAGAAACTCATCAAGTTATCCCTCTTTATCCTTCCATCATCAGAAGAACCGAGGAATCTAAAAGGACTTGGGACAACCCTCTTGTAGTTGGGAAGCGAGAATGCAGGATTTGGATAAACTCTGTAAAGAAACGACCTATCTGAGCTTCTGGAACATTCTGAGAGATAAATATTAGAAGAGCAAGAGGAAGAACTGTTGAAATAGTCTCTCCCTCCTTTTCTAAGTGCATCCCCTACAGTAGAACCGTTTGTGGTGGTTGGCACAGAAGCAAAATTCCAAGACGCCAGAGAACTAGAGGGAGTATCTGCTACTATCCTATTATTATTATTGTTATCCTTATTATTATCGAGGTTCCGAAAGTCAAAGAATCTTCCATTCTCTAACCCGAATCTCGCACTAAACAATAGGTCTTGAGATTGTTGTGTTCTTTTCTCGAGGAACGAGGAAGTGGTGGAATCGTTATAAACGTCTTGGAAACTTCTCTTCCCACACAACTTGGACTGTTCCCTTTGCTTTCTCGCCATTATAACGTGCCAGTGGTTCTTCACAGCATTATCTGTTCGACCCGGAAAAAGCCTCGCTATGAGTGCCCACTTGTTCCCGTGAATGCGGTGAGCTGCGAGTAACCTCTCTTCTTCCTCTTCTGTGAATGGTCTTCTGTTAATTCTGGGGTCAAGCTGATTGAACCACCTTAACCTGCAACTTTTCCCTGCAAATATTAAGGAACCAAAATATGAGATCATATGATTAAGGCTAATTAATCACAGACACAGAGACATGATTTTTATGCAAAGAACAAATCTATCTATGTTGGTAAATATCAAGTGCTTAAGGAATCAAGTTGGCTCTAGCTAGGTGCAATAGTATTAATTCACGTAACCCAAAAAAAAAAATAGTATTAATTCAAGCTAATAAACCCTTGAATTAGATCTTCTACTATTCCACTAAGATTTTTAATTAACAAGGAGGATGATAATAATTAATCCAACTTAATTAATTTGATTCTATGTATGAGATTGATATGATATATATTTATAAATACCCGATCTTCCTTGGAGCTTCTCAGCAATTGAATTCCAGTTTTGGGCACCATATTGTTCAACAAGTTGTCTTAGCTTTTCATCTTCAGCGGGTCTCCAGTGGCCACGGGGACAAGTCTTGGTGTCTTCACCTGCTGAAGAATCCTCCATGGAATGATGAAGGGGGACTGTTACTGTGGATGCAGGTTCAGGGTAACGATATTATGCTGCAGCAGCTAGCGGCGAGAAATCGTGAACATCAAGCACACAAGAGAGAAGTCCCGAACAAGATATATAAGAAAGTGGAGGGGAAGGGGTTGGTTTAGGGTTGTGGATGGTAAGTCACTTTTGTTGTCTTCACACGACAGATTGTGCCCTGTGTACATGTACTTAAATAGAGACCTTATATGTCATTGGCCCTTGAACCTCTTTATCAAATTCCTCTTTGCTTTTTCACAAGAAAAAAAAAAATGAAATTCATATTGCCGTTCCTTTTCAAATTTCCTCAATTATTATTATGAAATATGCTACATGTACAACAATTCATACCATAATTTATACAACAACACTTTTTATATTTATATCTTTTATCATTATGAGATGTAATAAATAATGTGTAAGAAAAAGATACACACAAAAAAATGTTACTATACAAATTGTTATATAAATTATTGTACAAATAACATTTATTTATTATTATATAAACTATCGCACCACATTAATTATCAAATCCACTTGTTTGGTTACCGTATAATTTTTATTAAAGGGACGTCTCTCCTTGATCGAAGACTGTGGTTGATTTCCCACATCAGGTAATTGCGACCTCGATAAAATGAAGCAGTTTCTAAGCAATATCGATAGATAAAGTTGTTGGAGAATTATCAATCTTAAAAAATTATTATTATTGTTATGCAAAATAAAATCCTTCCAAAATTTTTCTTTCTATAATGGTGGTACAAATAACATGTGGTGTGTATATACACCTTTTTGTGTGCCTTGTACAGGATAGGGTAGCACATTTTTTTTGTGTATCTTAAAATATTTTTTAGTATTACCGTAATTAATATGTTAATTTTGTACTTCTGTTAAAAAATTAATATTATGATTGTCGTTGAAACGATATGAAAATGAATCTTAGTAATTAGGGCATAATATTCGCCTATATTTTCATATAAATGAAATTAATTTGCCATCAATTTAACTTTTCCCCTTTTGGTTCATCCAGCTATTAACTTTTTGGGTAACTACATTATAGGTGCAAATTATTTATCGGTTTTATCAATGATTAATTTCTACCGAAAAATCTAGCTAATCACTTTTAGTGAAGTCTCCTTTCTTAACCATGTTTTTTTCACCCACAAAGCTCAAATCTGAGACTTTGTTCAAAGAATCCAAATCCAGTTTCATTTGAACCAACGATATATTGGTTAATTAATTAATGCAAAAGAAAGTTGGTAAAGCCAAAGTCATCATGCTCTAAATTAGAAACATGGCAGTATTAAATCTGGTGAAATTAAAGGTATGCACATTTAGAGTGGGTGCGGTTTAGATGCACAGATTTATTAAGCCTTTAGTTAATTAGTTTTTATTAAATAAGAATGTATTTATAAATCAAACAATGAAATTTGTTGAAATAAGTTAAAGAAATTTTATTTAAATGAACTAAAAATAACTTATAAAAAATTGTAAGTTATAAGTTCAATTAAACTCTTTCATATTTATTTTTTTGGTGAATATAATTAAACTCTTTCAAATATGTACCCCTTATTACTTCATGTTGTTAGTTGTAAGAGCAATTTGCTTACAATACCTTGTCAAAAATCAATTGAGTTATGATAATCAATTTGTAGGATAAAATATGATTCAGGGAATACATTGACAATAAAAATCATGCAGGTGGATCGGGATAAAGATTGAAGTATATTACGTCTATATGAGTAAGTTTTGTTATCAATTTAATTGTTCTTGGTAGACAATTTATGAATATATAACAAAGATGGAACTAAGGGGCTGGCAGTGACGACATATATGACTACCTAATTAGGGCACCTCTTTAAAAACTAACACGGTTCTTTATAAAATTATCTGAAAACTTTAAAGACTTATGATAAGATTTTGTATGTGAATCCCTCAAAAAAAATTAAATTAATATAATTACACCCCCCCCCCCCCCCCCAATATAATATTTAAATCCTTTCTGCCATAATAAGCCATTTTTTTATATAAAAAAAGGAGACAAGCAATATTCCTTGATTTTGTTTTCTTATTATAGATAAGTCCTAAACCTTTCAAATGACCTAAGTTCCTTATCACTTAACATTATTCAAGAAAATCCCTAAACTTTAACATAGGATAACATTAATTGTACAAAAAATTGGCTTCAGCCACTTTAATGTAAATTTTCTTTTCCTCATATTTCTTCATGAGTAATTGTACAAAGGGTCGCCCTTACTAAACTTCGTAAACGTCGTCTTGCATAAAAACATTAAAGGTTTGTGATCCAAGTATTGAAAAAAACGGATGAGGTGTCACAGGAACCAAATTGCTTATGCTCATTCATAGTATTGCGGCAATTTTATTTTAAAAAAGCTTTTCAATAGTTTTCTTTATGAGTTGGTTCAAGCAAGTTTTTCACCGTTAGGTTTCAAAAACTAATATTAACTTCTTGTAACCTCAATAAATTTGACCTTGGACGAGTAAATTAATTTTTGCACCATTTTGCTATGGACGAGAATGATCAAGTTGACAGATTAACACCTATTTTGATGAGTCCATTAATTCTCTTTTTGCATCTTGTAAAGTGCAGCCATAAATGGAAAGAATATGTTTGCATCTTTTTTCAGTTCAAGGGAGGACATGTCATTAAAGTAGTCCGGGAAAAAACGCACATGAAGCCCAGCGGAAAAGAAGAAGAGTAGAAAACGAAAAGAGAGATAAAGAGGGAGGGAGGGAGGGAGGGAGAGAGAGTGGAATGCATTGCGAAATTTAAAACCAAAATTTGACTCCTTGTAATTATCTATAAAATACTTATAATGGGTTACGAGAGTCTATTTATCGTTTCAAATCTAACTAGCTATTTTGTAGAGAATTAATCTCCATGTGATGTAAGATTGTTTGAAAAATTGTTTTGATGGCAAAATACACGAGGTTAACTAGTTTAACGTACGATACTCTAATTGATTATAACAAAAAGATACAGCAAACCTGGTCAACACGACCTCAATTTTATGCAAATTTGTCTGGTATTACTGGTCATTCTGATGGCCATGAGAGAGTCAGAGAGCTGTCAAAATCAGTTTTAATCTTAAGGATTAATTTAAATGCCGTGTAAGTATAGCATCAAGAAAAGTACTTCCAAACCGTCCGCCTTTGTTTTTCATTCTTCAATTCCATGCAGATGGCAAGTCAAATAAAACATTGAAACACATAGTGAAGTAACTATTATTCTAATGTGTTTCTTAACCGATTGAGATTTCATACCCCACGAAATCAAACACTTATCTTCCCATCAAAATATGAATACAGTTTGTCCGTAAACATCAACATATATGTTGCAGTAAAATTACCTTACAGTTCACTGGATATTAAATGGATATCTAATAGTAATTGGTAGGTCTATCCATCCAACAGCTGAATCACATCTTAAAACCAATTTGTCTTCCTTTCTTATAATTCAACTAGCGTACGTATACAGAAATAAAAATCAGATGGAGCTTGGATGGCGACATAGATTTCATCTCAAACACTCAGGGATTAGTTCAGCACTTAAAGGATGATAGTATATATATGGAGCTGGGCTATTGCATAAGTTAACTTTTGATTATATTTGATTTGTCCTGGTTAATCATCTTAGGTTTGATTTTTTGAAAATCCATTGACCATTTTCCCCTATTTTTGTTTACATAATTTTGATTGATGTTTGATAAACCCAATATATAGTATATCTTACAAATGTAAATGTAACTACTTACCAGACTCTGTATGCTGAATCATGGCATTTCTTATGCTATTGTTCAGCTCTTTTCTTTTACTTCAATGAATCCATATATATATATATATGGGTCAGGATCCATTGACACCAGGTGTCAAAGTTAGTTAAATTACACATTCAATAACTTTTTGTAAAATGTAAATTTAACCAATCCAACTGTTGAATTTGATGTTCTTATTAATTAGATTAAGCATACAAAATTTCATACAATCCTACAATTATTTAATAGTTCATCACATCACTTTATTTTAACATATAATATGTTATTAAAATATATATAATATTTAATGTTAGATAACATATTTAGAAAAGTCTAAATTGTGTAAAATTTGATATACATGATCATGAAGGTAATATCACATAATTCAACGGTTGGATTGGTTAAATTTACATTCTACAAAAAGTTATTGAATGTGTAATTTGACTAATTTGACACCTAATATCAACGGATCCTGACCATATATATATGAGTTAGGATCCGTTAACATTAAGTACCAAAGTTAGTTAAATTACATTTGAATAACTTTTTGTAGAATGCAAATTTAATCAATCCAACTAGTTGAATTTGATGTTCTTATTAATTAAATTAAGTATACAAAATTTCATACAATTCTGAAATTATTTAATAGTTCATCACATTATTTTATTTTAACGTACAATATGATATTAAAATATATGTAAATATTCAATTTTAGATAACATATTTAAAAAGGTCCAAATGATGTGAAATTTGATATACGTGATCATGAAGATAATATCACATAATTCAATGGTAAGATTGATTAAATTTGTATTTTATAAAAAGTTATTGAAAGTGTAATTTGACTAACTTTGACACCTGGTGTTAAAGGATCCTAACCCTATATGAGTAAGGATCTATTGACACCAGGTGTTAAAGTTAGTCAAATTACACCTTCAATAACTTTTTGTAAAATGCAAATTTAACCAATCTAATCGTTGAATTTGATGTTCTTATTTATTAGATTAAGTATATAAAATTTCATACAATTTCAAAATTATTTAATAGTTCATCACATTACTTTATTTTAACGTACAAATAGTATTAAAACATATGTACATATTCAATTTTTGATAACATATTTAAAAAGGTCCAAATGATGTGAAATTTGATATACATGATCATAAAGATAATATCACACAATTTAATGGTTGGATTGATTAAATTTGCATTCTACAAAAAGTTATTGAAGGTGTAATTTGACTAATTTTAATATCTGGTGTAAACGAATCATGATCCTATATATATGTTTACTGCATGTTAGAACGTAAGATTTAATAATTCCTATTAATTTGATGATTAACATTTCTATCATATAATTGCTAAATTGTTATATATCCATCTTTTTATTTAGATTGATTCATAAATTGCTAAATTGTTATATATCCATCCTATTTTTATTTTTTAACGCAAACACCACCGATCCCCCAAATCAAAGATAGATTCTACTCAGTGTAAACTATGGATTTGCACTTGTTGAGAAATTTTATTCCTAGCTACAACACTTTTATATTACTATTTTTATAATTAGGAGAGATATAAAAAAGAAAAGGGAGAAAAATATAAGATAAATTAGATAGTAGAATAAAATAAGATAACAGAAAAATAAATTATGAAAAGGTATTAAAAAAGTATATGCAAAAATGATATAATTCATCCACAATAAAAACTATTCTTGGACGTGTCTGGTATAGAAACAGTTGATTTTGACGAAGTAACATGGTAACTGTAAAGGGAAAATAAATATTGAATAAGAATCCTAGCCACAAGCAATTATTTTCTAGAAAAATCTTAGAAAAGATTTTGTTCTTCCTCTGTCATTATTACGAATTGAAATGCTGCACATAACTAACTAGTAATAGCTTATGCCCGGTCACAAGTAAGACTAAGTCCAGTCATAATGTATTAATCCCAGTCATAATGTGTTAATCCTGCAAACTTTTAATTCATAATCATAAACTGTCAAAGCAAAAAATTGACCCAATAGCATTCTTGCATACCACCTGAAGACTCTTCAACTCATCCATTTCTTGGTGCATGCAATGTCAAATATATAAGTTATTATTATTATTCTCTTTAATCGTTGGAGGCGTCTTAAATATAGTCTATATTTTGGCTGACCACCAAGGTAACCAAACTAATTGCATATGTAAAGATGACCCGTCTAACTTAATGGGGTATGGACTATTATTTAGCTAACTGGGCAATTGAGTTGAGGTAGTCTCTCAAACTTGAAAATGATTGCAACAGAACCCTTGAAGGTTTATCTCCGATGCATGAAATGCAATCTTAAACAAGACGAGGTTAATTAAAGATAACAACACGACAAAACTTAGTTGCCCAAAATAACCCTAATTAATACTTTACTCCTGTTCACTATTTATTCCACATCGCAGTGATGATTTAACAGATATAGTATAAGAGGATTTTTCGTGATACTGTGTCAGCTGGCATCGGCAGTATAGATCAACCTTAAAACAAGGGGAGCCAACTTTGAGAATGGGCTTGCCTCCAATTTACACCGCAAAAATTTATTTTATACCGTACCATATTGCTAGCTATTAGTTATAACACAACTAGGATAATCCGACAAGCAATCAATCAAATAAAGTTTATGGTTGAAAGAAGTAACTAAAAGTCTTGTTAATAAGGTAGAACGTGCTATCGAGCCTGTATGGGTAAGTGAAAGTAGTAATTTTGTGCCCGAGAGGTCATATTTCAAAGAAGTTGTTTGTTAAAGGAATCATAAGAAGGTAACATTGTTGTGTATCTTTCATGAATTGTCAATATATTATATTTATTTATTGTTGCTTGATTCAAAGCAAAATATATGTATGTGCCACAACAACAGAGAAATAGACCGTTAATTAAAATGATGCTGCTAGCGCTACATCTCTTTTTTCCATGCGTTTGTCCGTGGTGCGAGTGTGTAGGAGAAGCACGAATAGAAGGGTTTGAAATAGCTTTCAAACAGTGAATGCAAACTTGCACAGGCAAACATCCATTTCCTTCAACTGTCTCTATATGAAAACCATAACACCTTTTCTCTCTCACCTTCCCACGTAACCTAAGCAACCCACCGTTTTCATCATCATAACCCACACCGTAATTTGACATCAACAGTCCCTGAAAATCCTCAACAAACTACTTTGACTCTTCCCATCCAACTCTTTTTTGTACGCATAGCACATACCTCTTTGTATATCGTACATATATGGACACATCTTTGTGCAGCTTGCACACCCTAACTTTCCTCAGCTTACCCTTTTTGTCATTCTCAATAAATACATTCTGTTACAACGACGCTAGCTTCATTTAATTCAAATGGCGCAAAATAGTATTCCAAAGTTCAGCAGTCCTCGAATTGGACTTTTCACAAAGAGAAGAAGGAAGAGTTAGAAAAAATAAAATAAAATAAGATTCTTAACTATACCAATCTCCAATCATATTTTATTGACCTATATATATAGATATTTTTGACATGCTTTTCTTGCAGGGATTGCATAAAGAAATAGTTGGCTCAGTCTAACTCATGCCTGCAGCCATAAATGGTAAATCAACAGGTTCATAGAACACTTTGACGTGTAATCCGACAAGGGTGAAGTAACCCGTAAGAATGTATTTGTGTGTTGGACTTCAGTTTCTTGCTCTCGTGGGCATACAATACAAACTACTAACTAGCCTCAATTAATTAATATATGTATATTATAATTATTGAGTGTAAAATTTTATTTTATTATAGGCCCACCCAGGCACGGTTCGTTGGCAATTTAGTGGCTTGCTTTCTTTCTTGTCTCGCAGTTTCAGCCAAAAGCGACATCCCCATTCTGCGCTGTGATATACCTCCAAAATGGTATAGTTAGTGGCACCAGATAATGACACTTCACCTACCTACACAGCTACCCTGTTCGTTGTCTGTTTTACTTTATCAACGCTTAAGTTCTTTCAACTAATTATGAACCAATGTTTAGTCCAACATGCTTATAGTCAATTCCAAGCACAAGATGTGTGCAACTTCGGGAATGTGGGCTTTCATTAGCAACTAGGAGCCCATGCCATAAGCGAAACCCAGACCAATTAAAATCGAGCGCGATGGTTGGATGCTAGCTGTTTCGTTTCTATATTGTGTGAGAACCTGCCAAAATACCCACTTAATCGTAGTTTAACACATGTTTTAAATAAGGAAAATGGTAAAACTACACCCCCCATTTTCAGGTGTATAGGTGAAAAGAAGAGAAAGAAAAAAAAATAAAGAAAGAAAAAAATGATAAATGTGACAAATGATATGATGAAAAATAAAGAAAAAAATAAATCAAAATGAAATAGAAGAGAAAGTAGTAATATGATAATAATAACTCTTTAATTAAAGCTATAGCATTTTTACACATTTTTTATAATATTTGTTTTTTGTAAATTATTTTTTGTTATATCATATATTTTATCTTGTAATTCTATCTCTTTTATACCTATCTTTTTCTTAATTATAAAAAAAAGGTTATATAAAAAGTACTTAGAAATATCTTTTCTTTTAATTATCCGTTCTCTGTTTGGAACCTAATCCAAATACTGTGGCCTTGTGCTTTAAAACGTGATGGGATGTTCAAATCAAAGTCGGTAAACATTTGTATTATTTGCCGTCATTATGTGGAGCTAAGGATACTAGTTTATCATTTAATCAAACCATTTGGTCTTGGTTGCTTACTAGAAACAGAACATGTGACTAGTTATATACACAAGGCATGCTTAATGCCTTTTCTAGTTGTCAACTTGGCATAGCAAAATTAAATGAGAAATAATTTTTGCGCAATAAAATTGTACAATTTTTTTTTTAGAATCACAAGAGAAATAAGAAGAGAAGAAAAAAAATGTGTGGTAAGATAGATGATGTGATGGAAAAAAAAAATAGTATTATAAAAATAATGAAAAAATATTATATAAATAATATAGCTTAAAATAAATTACTAAAATTAGTATCCAGTATCCACTTATTGTAACAATAGAATGACATCTTACCTACCGATTCTTAGAACCCATTTAGGAACGCAAATTAAAACATAGTTCCATACTAACATCATTAATGTACACAGACTGATTTGGATATAGAGATAAATATTACATGTATGTATACGTATACTCCTTTATCAACCTCCCACTTGCTCTTTTTCGCGCAAACTGATACCGCTAATCTCACATTGATTGTTTCTGCTGAGTCATGTGTCTGTCTAATCATTTTCGGTAAATTGGCGGATGGAGCAATTAAGGACCGGTGATGTGTGTTAACAAAATGGGAGAAGTCTTAGTGGGGCAAGGGCAATGGAATCATATATAAAAGCAGAAGAGGTTTTTAAAAATTGTGAGATTTACTTATTTTCTGTCAAATCAAAAGAAAATGAATTTGTTTAAAGCATTTGTTTTTAATTGTAAGATCCTTACAATATTTATAGCTGTCATTATGTCATGTTAATTTCGTAACAAAATTTTGATTATATGTTTATTGGCTTCACAACCATGAAAGCGATTTTTTAAAAATATAAGGTATTTTTTTTAAGCTACCAAAATTGAAGAGGAAACGAAGAGTATAAATAATACTAATAACTGCATAGACTTTATTCTAACAATATTTTGCATGATATTATAAAGTGAACTCATGAAGTTTTTTAGAAAAAATTACAGTGATTCGTTGGCGGAGCTTTTTCATTTGTCGTGATTTGGCTGCTCCTTTTTGAATTTTGTCAATGGGCTGGCTGTCGTCGTATCAGTCCTACGGCAGCAGACTTCTAGAGACTGCAAAATGGGTGTAGTCTGTTGGATCGACCCGAACAGTTTGCAAAAAGAATTAAACTGGACTTTTAAAAAGTGGGCCCAAAAATAATGGGCCGTTTCGGCCCGGCCTTTTTAGCCCAACAGGATAACTGGGCTCGGTTGAGCTGGCCCGCTGGGCTATGGGCTGGTCCGGTAAATAAATTTAAAAAAAAAAACTAATCATGTTGACATCACAAATAACTGAGATAAGTTATATAAAAAAAAAAAAACTAATTATTCCTCATTGTTGTACTAACAACTAATTTGATTGTCTAAATATTTATCAATGTATTTTATTTTATTTGACGCACACGCAAGATATTATACTGGTTCATGGAATTGGACTAAATCTTGCCTCATATTATTATTTCTTATCTATGTTTATAAATTAATATTTCACCCAATAATTTATATATATATATATACACACACACACGTAAGTGATACACTGCATATGAGTAAAATGGGTATTACTTATTATTTTTGGGTTTCTTTATGTTTTTAAGAATATTTAAAAGTAGTTGTCTTATTACTTATAATGATTAAATACACAAAGACGTTGTATCACAATAATATTTGCTTTCTATCCAGATGTTGTCTTATTGTATATATTTAAGTAATACACTTTAGAGTGATATCATTTACATTAATATTTGGGAATGTGAGAGTTAAATTACATATGTCATGTGTGATATATAGTTATTGGACCCGTGCAATGCACAGGTTATCTTTTCTTAATGAATATATAAGAATGAATTTATATGAATATAAATATTAAATAAGTATATATATGAAAAGTTTATAGAAAATTTTTACTCAAGAGAAAATTAAAATTTTATTTGATAAAAAAAATATTCATTAAATTAATTAAGTCAGAAAATAGTAAGCAAGGGAAAAATAAATTTATATATTAAAATTATTATAACAACAATTAAGAAGTTCTAAAATTATAATAAAGCATAATTTCTTTCAGTTAATTCAAATTTTAAGGTGATATAAGGAAATTTGTTCATCTTATGAGTTAAGTCTAAATTTATCTTTATACTTTCATGAAAAATATGTATCTCTATTTGTTGTATTTTATTCATACTTTCTATATTCAATAAAATAAAACATTTAATAAATTAATTAAGTCAAAAAAGAGAAAGCAAGAAAAAAATACATTTATATTAAAATTATTATAACAGCTTTTTTATCCTCACTCTTCAAGATCAACATATGATTTTCTTCTTAGTAATTTTTTCATGAATTAAATCTTTATATTTTAATTGTTATAACCTAAAATTTCTTTTTTAATTTTCTTCTTTAATAATGCTTTAGGTATTTTACACTATCAATGTATAAAAATTAGAGTTTAATGACCATGTACTGTTAGTGTAAAAACTTTTACACTGTCAACCAATCAGAAATCACCGTTGGTATTTTTATTGGAATTGATAAAGTTTTAAATTTATTTTTATGGTACACATTATGCTTCTATAATCTTACCTATTATAAAATCTCTCCTTAATCATAGCTCAATTATTGTTATCATCATTGTCATTTAAAATTTCGATTAATTTTTATATGGCAAAGTGTTTATTTCTTTATTTGGATCAATAAAGTTTTCAATTTATTATGTTACACATTATGCTTTTATAATGTTAATATTATCTTTTTGAATATTTACAAAAAATAATCTTACATGAAGATGAGAAAAAAGTATATGTACCAATAGTGTAAAATTATTTTATACTGTCATTTAATCACAACTTATCAAGTATGCTAAGTTTGTTAACTTTAATAATAATCACCCTAAAAATCACACAAAAATTAATTTCTAATTGATTAACTGTGTAAATTTGTTTACCTATACACTACGATGCATATCTATTAAACTATATAAAGATTACTAATTTTATGTTAAAGGTCAACATTATATATTATATAAATATTTTTCTCTTAATTATACCATAATCTATTTAATTTAGATTGTCTTTGGTCTATAATTTTTTTTACCCAATTTAATTTCCTTTTTATTTTAATCAAGCAAACTAATTAGGCTTGTATTAATTGTTTAAAGATCCAATTTGATTAAAGAAATTCAAAATATAATCATTACATTTTCATTATATTTTTTAATACATTTCAACTTGATTTTCATTAAATAAATTAATCATTAATTTTTTAACAATGTTTTAAAGATACTATGTAAAATCCACGCAACGCACGTGTTTCGTATCATTATTTTAAATTTTTGAATAATTTATATCAAATAAATATTTTTTTATTGATTTCAATTATTAATGACATACTTTTTTTTTATAAGCAAACGATTTTTATCAGAAACAACTAGCACAAGACATGCAAGCTTTACACGAATATAAAAGTATGTTCATGACCTCCCCAGTATCAATCCCTCCACCACCCAAAATTTATATGACAGTCCTAGTCCCTCCTATTTATTCAATGCCCCAATGTTCTATTCTATTCTCATTATTGTGGCTTCGCCCACCAATTCAGGTTTGAGCACAAAGAGACGTGGCTTGAAAACAAACCAGCACTTGGCTTCATTTATAATCTCCCTGTCCATTTCCACTTGCCAATTCCTTCTTTCAATTTTGCTACAGGTGTGTGTGGTCACTTGAACTGTGGCAATGAACTTGATTTTCCACTCCCACCAATCATATAGCATACTGGACTTTTCTATGCGCCCCAACCCACTCTATAAAAGGCTTTCTAACATTTGTAATGGTAATGTATACTCAGTGTAGTTCTTTCTTAGGCGGCATTCCACACAACATATTAATGACATACTCTTTTCTTTAAAGGCAAGGTAATATTATAAAATTGTCAAACCCAGCACAAGGTGTAACATCGCGGGCGCTAACGAGGGCAGGGAGTGATCGCCGGTGCAAAAGAGATGAGGCACGGACAATGAGCGGCTCCTGGCAGGCTTCTAGCGGGAGGGGTACATGAATGAATCGAATACACAGCCGAACGAGAGGGATCCAGAGGCTGTGCAGGTATGGGACTGTACAGTTGAGGATAACTTAAAGGAATTAATAAGTGCTACCTATACCATCAAGATGCATCTACTTTTCGGTAGCCTATCACTTAAGAACTCCATAGTTAAGTGTGCTTGACTTGGAGCAATTTAGGGATGGGTGACCTATTGGGAAGTTTCCCAGGAAGTGTGTAAGTGAGGACAAAGCACGCTGAAAAGTCTTGTGTTGGTTTGTGGGGACAATCACTCATCCTGAAAGCGGCCAAGCGTTAAACAAGGCATACCCGCATGACAAAATATAATTCCCTAATAGTTTGTAGAAATCCAAACAAAAACCGAGAACTCTCTTGTACACATACTATATAGGATAGATGTGTGCCAGGACTCGTGCCTTTCAAGGAATCATAACATTTGTGAAATTTAGGATATAGTGAGACATTAGGCATGCTTTAATTTGAGTTCATTTACGGTGAAGGACACCTTCCTTTGTTAAAATGTATTATTGAGTATGAATAGTTACAAATCCAGAATAAAAGTAGCATTCCATGAGCTACTATTTTTTCCTTGAACCTTTTTCTCCATACAAATCATTTCACTACTCCAGCTCATTCATTACTGGTCTTGCTGCAAATTTTGCAGCCATGTGCGTTTAAACAAATATCTATAAGTTAATGTACATGGAAAAAAGATGTTCTACTGAAAATAGCACACTGTACTTCTACTTGTGTGACATTATTAGTCTGAAATTCTTAATTTCATGTATAATTTAACCTTTTAAATAGAAATAAAAATGGATCACTTGACCAATCATATTCAATAGCAATTATAAAAATGACAGTAGATTTTTTAATCATAGTTGTTTAATAAATACCATCCCCTTCATCTTTTCTTGTTGCATTAGCTCCCTGACAGGTTGATAAGTCAAATTAATGCACAAATTCTATTCACAGAAATTAACTTCGATAGATTTTCACCCAAAAACCTAGTAAATCACTACCAAAATCCACCTTAAGATCACTTCTAGTCTTCTACTATATCATTCTGTCATGGTTGCCAATTCTTTGAAGTATAAGTTTTCATGTTTTTCTTTAGCCAGAGGAGTCTTCAAGATCATTTCTTTGTTCTTAATAAATGGATGACCATGCAACCATTTAGATTTTAGTTTTCTGCTAAAAAAATAAAAGAAAAACTCAAGTTGCTAAAAAGTAAAACCATATAAACATAAACAATCAAAAAATATTAGATGCAGTGTTGACTTACACTGAAAATAGATTCATAATTTGATATTAAAAATAATGATTGGGAGAATATTAGGTTAAACGACTGCATATTGAGCAAAAATCATTTTAATGTAGATGTATAATACCAATCTGAGTGAAACTAACAAATCAAATCTATTTAGAACTATTGCCATCTAGATTGATTTAAAAAATACTAAAAAGGTATACCTGTTAGTTGGTACTATATATATTAGATGAACAATCAATAATAAAATGGACATTTCCCACATCTGAATCATCTTCACTTTAGCCTCTAGGATTGTTTTCAAAGATAAACGTTTTGACAGCTAAATACAATGCCAATTGTATATCTAGCAGCAAACAGGAAATTAGAATGGTACCAACTTTATCCTTTATATTGACAATCACAGACAACAAGTAGGAAATTAGAATGGAACCCTATCATACAAAACATTTATTAAACAATCTTAGCATTTACTACCTGTAATTAAACAAACAAAGCAAGAAAATGTGTAAGCAATCATAGACTATCAGTACACATGCTTCCAGGCAAATTCTTAGTCACTCAAATGTTCTCAAGCAAGCAAATGCACTTACAGTGCTAATATTAAATATTTAAACACTAAAACATGTTTAATTAAATTAAATACAAAATACAATGCAACCTCAAATTTTCAATCTTCCAAGTTGTAAATTGTTTACAAAGATATACATTCTGACTGCTAAATACAATTTCAATTGTATATCTAGCAGCCAATAGGAAAATAGAATTGTACTAACTCCAGCCAATAGGAAATTACTGAGAATTCAAGTGACCTTCACTTTCAAATCTAAGCAACTCAAGCTCAATAAAAATCATAAAAATAACAGCTTTATGATTATTCTCCTCATCCTTACATAGCTCCTCTAAATCTCTCTCATTGTTTGTAATGAAACCCTGTGTTAACAGAGCCACCATCATATGCTCCTTTCATCTCCCACTATCCAACCCAAGGATAAAATTAAAAACTTCACTAACTAAATAAATAAATCAATTATGGAATCAAATTAGTTATGGTATCACTTCTTTCTCTCCATTTATATAGTCTAATCTGTAGAGATCTACAAACTTATTAGATAGTGTGAGAAATCAAATTCAACAAATAAAAGATGAAATTAGGAATTTCCATATAATCCTTCTTTTGTCCCACTCCTCATCCCTAACGAAAACAAAAGAAATCTACAATAAGTATAATAAGTATAAAGAATAACATTAGACAACATAAAATCTTATTACTATATATTACTATTAATCCCAACCTCCTACCTTTTGATGACTTGTCCTACACTTGCAAATACAAAATGAAATAGGTGAAGCATATATATATAGAAAGGAAAATCTAGCAAATTCAACATATCAACACAATACATACCCAGGCGAAATTAAAGGGTGCTCTTCCCATATTTGAGTCAAATATTTGCTTTTCTTTTTGCAATTTGCTAACATACTTAACACTGACTTGAAATGAAACAATAAGTTTTTGTTAGATGATGTGTTACCTTCTACCTAGGAACAACTCTTTTGTCATCAGGTTTACCTATATAAATGGCTCCTTTATAACCAATCCATTTGAAAAAGTTCACCCTTAAGATGGCTTAGTTTCAGTTTGTTTATTCTCTTTTGTCTCTAAGGTGGACAAATTTTGTTTTTCAATAGTTGTAATAATTTGATTTGCAGCAACTACCCTTTTAAACTCTTTGGTCTTTTTATTCTTTTGCTTCTCAGCAAGGACCTTGCCAACAAATATCACAAAAACAAATAGTTAGCACGATAGTGCGTAATAATATAAGAGTACATAGAGGATAGGAAACGCAACCTCCTAAATTTCGAAGCTTCAGAGATTCGATTCTCGTTGTTGAAGTCAAGCTGGTTGCTATAAAGGATTTTCCATGGCCCCTCTAAGTCCCACCCTCTTGCATATCAATTTTACAGGAAGGAAAATGCATTTGGGAGAGGAGAGAAGAAGAAGAAATAAAAATGGGAAATGAGAATGAAAGTTAGAAGAGAGAATGAATGGAAATGAAAAGATATAAAGAGGAGATACATAATTCAAATTTCAAATCCTAGCCAATTTCAAAATGTGGCGCCATTGGAGCTTGTTCTAGGACAACTTCAAAAGAAAGCATTCTGTTTTCCTACGTTCTTCATAAGTGGAGAGAAAGCTATCCACTGCTCTTCATGATAGAAGCTTTTCACACTTTGGGAAAAAAAAAGAACGCTTACCAATTTCCCAAGATGAAACACAACAATACTTCTTTCATGTTTTTATTATTCAGAAATTCAAATTTGAATGGATACAGTTTTTGTTTTCAGCCCAATACAAACTTTGAGCCCAATAGGTTAACATGCACAACCCAATCTTTATTTGTGAAAGTAGTAAGTTTTTTTAAAAGCATTTTTTTCAAAATTGCTGAGGTTGTGACACCTGTACAAAGTTTCCCCAACAGTGACCTCTAAATGTATATGGTATAGATTTTGGATGTCAAGTGATATGCCTTTTTCGGTTTCATTGCACACATGTGGGAGTTATTTAGCATCTAAGAAATTTTGTTATAATCAAATAGTTAATGGTATGTTTGGTTGGAAGGAAAGAAAATAGAGAGGAAAGAAAACACGGATAACGAAGTATTTTCTTTTGTTTGGTTGGAGAGAAAGTGAAAGAAAAAAGAGAGGAAAAAGTTGACTTTTAGAAACAAAAATTTAAACTTTTCCTTCCTTCCACATTTCTTTCAATTCCAATTTCAAACTTTTCTTTCTTTCCATGTTTTCCTTCCACCCAACCAAATAGGTCATAAATGTCCATGATTGATAGAAGTAGCAAAAAAAGCAATTTAATTTTAAAATTTTTAAATGATTTAAAAATTATTTTAAAATTTTTAAATGATTTAAAAAATTATTTTTAAAATTTTTAAATGATTTAAATGACTTAAACAATTTAATTTTAAGTATTTTAAATAATTTTTAATGAAAAAAGTAATAAATACAATACACAAAAATATTAACTACAACTAAAACAAATTAAAACCAAATTGGCCCGATGGTCCGACTAGGGCTAGGTTGGCCAAAAAAACACAACCCGTAGAGATACTAGGTTGTGCGAGGCCCTTTGACAGCTCTACAGACCTTCCTAATTTCTTTCTTTTTACTTTGGATTTTATCTACATTGCTTTTAAACTTGTATCTATTAATCATCAAATGTGTAAATCAATTGATGTAAAATTATTTCAATTTAATCAGTGATATCGAGTTCAAACCTTGAATATATAACTAGGTTAAATATTCGAAGAAGTAATTTTCCTAACTCGGGATTACCTCCCGTAAAAAATAATGTGATGGAAAACCAAAATCTGTATCTATTATCTTTCGGATAAATCTGATGAAGAGTTTGGATTTGAGATGTCTTCTATATCAAAGCAGTATCGAATTTTAGTTTTCTCATATTGATCGCATTTTCACCATTTTGGCCATATAAATCGCGAGGATTTTAGGTTTGCTGGGCAAAGTTACAGAGCCTAGAGGTGCAATAAAAAACCGAGGTAGGCTCAATAAAAAGAAAAACTGTTTTAGCCAAAAATATATCAAGACACCCTAAATTAAATTTATAGAAAGTCATGGTACGTGTTTAATTTATCTTGTTTTAAAAACAATTACTTATTTTTTATATCTTTTTAAAAGAATTGTTAAAATATAAACAATTTTTTTCCTAACAAAATTCTATGAAAACAACATATTAAAAAATATTTTGCAAAAAAATTCTTAAAATTTAATTTAAACCAGACATATTATTAATCTTTTCCCTTTTGACTCTTTGAATTTTATTACTATTAAGCATTTCATTTTGAAATAATTACATACACTTAAAGATTAAAAATGCCATGTGCGTAAATGATTATATATATATATATATATGATAGAACAATCACCTTTATATGACATTGAAAACATTGATGGTCTTGCTTTACTTTTAGAATTAAAAGTATTGAGAGAAGTGTTAAAAGAAGAAATTAACAATCCAATAAAGGCATTAAACTATATAAAAGGATTAGATTCTTTTCCAAATACATGCATTGCTTATACAATATTATTAACAATATCTATAACAGTTGCTACTGCCGCAAAAAGTTTTTCAAAATTAATATTGCTAAAATCATATTTAAGATCAATAATGTTACTAGATAGATTAAATGGATTAGCTATCTAATATATGAAGAGCAAAATATTAGAATTACTTGATTAAACATTGATAAATGATTTTGTAGCTCAAAATGCTAGAATGAATATAAAAATTGATGATTAATATTATGTTAAGTATCTTTAAAAAATTTTACTTAGGCCCCAAAATTTCTTAACATAGCCCTACTATGTGTTAGGAAGTTATGACTTATATGCTCTATGTGTTTGTCAATTGTCCGTATGATGTTGTGTTTGTAAGACACTCATTGAGACTTTATCTCACTAGTTTAAGTTTAAATGCTTCAAATTAAGCAGGTTATGGAGTAGCAATAAAGGAAACCTTTTGATAGTGACGTAGTTTTGATAGATTCTTTTATGTTTAGGACCTTTTAGTAATGTTTGAAGTTGAGAACCTTTATAGTGAAGCTCAGCTCCTTCGTGATTTTATGTTATTTATTATTTTATAAAGATTGTATAGTATCTTGGGTACTTTAGTTTTTCAGAGATGTATAGTAGAGATATTGTTCTAATTTGATGTTTTATGAACTGACATTCTTTTCTAAATAGATTTAATTTCTAGTTATGGCAATGCTCATAAGGGTGCTACAATTAAAATCGACGACAATGATGATGGCAGTGACGTAAAGCTCTTAGTGGAGGTTCATGGGGTCTTGCCTTGGTGGCTTGGTGGCACATCAATTAAGGCTCATCGAAGATGCTGGTTTCACGTTGCTATCAATGGTGTTTGCTAGGGATAGTCTCTATGTTAATGAGGGTGGATGATTTTTTTAATTTGTTTTAATTTTCCATCGTTATTCAAAATTTACTCTTATGTTTGGTTAGGGGAAGAATGTGAAAGGAAAGAAAGGAGAAGTGATAAATCTACAACATATGTAAATTTATAAGGCCTTTATGTGTGTGTGGGTGGGTGATTCATGTTTTGAGTGATTCAACTAGAAAAAGTGCATGAATAAACTAATTTTCTAGAGTTTTTAATGTAGGAAAAATAAGCAATAGTGAAAAGCTTCAAATTTCAAACCCCAACTTTAACCTTTCCTCCTTATTTAGGTCACAACTCAAACTCTAGAAATGTGATTGAAGTGATCTTAGTCTTTATAGAAAGATCAAACTTAGATCTACACTTTTCATTAAGAAAATTTGATTAGATTTAACATGGATCAAAAAGAAAATTGGTCTTCAAGTTGAAGTGATGTTGTCTTAACAATATTGACATAGGTGTATTTTTTTAGCATATATCGAGTTATGGATATCAAAACGACATAAGACTAGTGCCAAAGTTTCAACGACAAAATTATCTATAACTTTTGTGACAACACTAAAATCCAATTCTGCTTATAGAACACTCGGTGGACAAAAAATTGTGCTTAGCATGTATAGGCTTACAAATTGTCGTTGAGTAGGCACTATTCACCATTAGGCGATCATTGTTTCACTGTCAAGCGTGTATTATTTACTGGCCAACATTGAGGCAAACTAGATTTTGAAAAATCTGGCGCTAGGCGTGATTTTGACCTTCGCCCAGTGCTAGTGTGTCCATGATGCTTCGATTTTCATAGCTTAATGGACCTAGGGTCTCTTTGTGGTCTGGGAAAAGCCTAAAATTGCTATTTATTCGAAGAAAGTACGTCATTGGAGGTATTCTTTGACTCTTCTAAGGACCAAAAGGGAGGAAGAGCTTGAGGATTTATCACCAAGTATTGAATCTTGAAGAACTCGGGGATGATTCCTGAAGATTCATAGCTTCTTCTCTATCTATTTCTTCTTTTTATTTTGTTCTTATTCACTATATGAGTTTCTAAATTCCTTAGGGTTAGGTTAAGATGAACCTTGGTTTAAATCTCTAATAATTGATTTCTCTTTTAAATCTTTTTTCTTGTTATGTGGATTAAGTTATTGAATTCATGCTTAATTTTTTCGTAATTGGCCTTCATTAGAAAATTGATTAGTAATCTAAATCTTTCAATTAGAAATTTGAGGTTTAGATTATTCCAATTTAATAACCATACGATTCTTGAGCCTGGGGATACAGATAAATTGTATACATCTAAGTGAATTTTTAAAGTCTAAAGCTTGTTACTAATTTTGCTTGCCTAAGGAATTAGGGTTCATGATTAGAAATAAAGGGTTTACCGTTTAAGGGATTAAGGAAAAACTAAATTAGAGAAAATGTATGTTAATCATATAATAAGAGGAGATTTAGAAGAAAGAAGATTATCTTAGGGGAGAATCAAGAGGACTCCAACACCTACTCGTTTTCATTAATTAAATTTTTGAAAGACTTTTCAATTATGTTATTTGTCCTTTCAATTAAATTAAAAACCTAAAAATTCCCACTTCTTTCTTTATCCTCAAATTAAAAGAGTAATTGGTTGATTGAGTCGTTGTTAAACCACAATCCTCATAGATAGGATACTCTGCTCAATTCTTTATTACTTGTATGAGCGATACATTTATCATGATCTTAATAATAGGGAAAGAAAAAAAATGTATTTATACAAAATGACATAAATACTCTAAATAAGAAATAAGATGTAATGTAAATAATGAAGGATATTTTTGTCCTTTTATATAAAATAACCTTCCCTCTCTCTCTTTTTCTAATTTGGAAGGAAAGCATCTTTTAATGAGGCCCACATTTATGCTTTCTTTCCTTTCCTTAATGAATCATTTCAAACAATGAAAAGATTCAAATTTTTGTAGTTGTATTTCCTTCCACAATCATTCCTTCCATTTTCCACTTAAATAAGCTGACCCTTAGGAGGCACTTGGTACAAGAAAAGTTTTTAGTTTTTCAAAATTCTAAAGTTGAAAATGTTTGTTTTTCATGTTTGTTTATTATTTAAAAAAATAACATTCTCAGAAAAAATTATTTCCTAAAAATCTTTTTTATCTATATTTTCCACAAAATTGTTTCCATGGAGGGAGGTGGGAATCTAACTTTTCTAAGCTGGAAGAAAAGTTTTATTATAGTAAAAATATCACATTACTTTTATTAACTCATTTAATGTAATAAATAATTAAAATTTTGGAAAAGTTCTATTAAAACTAAACGTAAAAATTTTTAATTCCCAAGTAACAAATATAAATATTTCTAAGAATATTTATAACCAACCAAATAAATTTTAGTCATTCCAAAGAATCATGATTCAAAGGATTCATGATCATGAATCCTGGGCATGAATAAATTTCTCTTATACCAAATGCACCATTAATATATCGATACCCAAATCTATGACTTGTATACCGAATATACCACCTTAGAATAATACGTGTTTCTTCTCTATAGTTTAAGATAATTTAATGTATGTATTTTTTTATTCATACGAAACTATATAAAAACTGTACAGATACATTGTGTGTATTCAATCATATATATATATATATATATATATATATATATATATATATATATATATATATATATATATATATATATGAGATTTGTTAATATACACACACTTATTTTTTAGTTTGAGTGTATTAATAAGCTACACTATAGGTTTATTTTAAGATACATTGTAGTTATAGCTTATTAAAGGACTTCAACTAAAAAATAAGTGCGTACGTTAGCAAATCCCACAAACATATGCTAACGTGCACATACTTATTTTTTAGTTGAAATATGTTAGAAAGTTATACCGTGGGTGTATTTTAAGATATATTGTAGTGATAACTTGTTAACATACTCTAACTAAAAAACAAGTATGTGTACATTAGCAAATATATATATATGTGGGGGGGGGGGGGGGGGGGGAGATATATCTAGTGAGATGGTCATCTTTATAAAAGAGTGAGAGGAGTAAATCTAGATCATACAACCATACATGAATGGTCATGATTTAAAGATATGTGACCACTTAAAAATCATGTGACTTTTTAAAAAACTTGCATGACTTTGTATGTTTTAATCTTAACTATTGATGACAAGATCTAATGATTAGTATTTATTTTCCTCACTCTCATATAAAAAGGACTCTCTCATTTGATGCATCCCCTATATATATATATATATATATATATATATATATATATATATATATATATATATATATATATATATATATATGTGGCATATCTAGTGAGAGGGTGATATTTATATGAGAGTGAGAGGAGTAATAGTCAATATTCATTCTTCTCACTCTCATATAAAAAAACCCCTCTCATTAAATACGTTTCCTATATATAGGGGACATATTTAGTGAAAGGATCACTTTTATATGAAAGTGAGAGGAGCTAATCTTGGCCATACAACCATACATGGAGGGTCAAAATTTAATGTCATGTGACCACTTAAAAAGTCATGTGATTTTTTAAAAACTCATATGACTTTATATGTTTTAATCTTAACTATTCATAACAAGATCTAATGGTTAATATTTATTTCTCTCACTCTCACATAAAAAAGGCCTTCTCAATTGATACGTTGCCTATATATATATATATAAATGAAACTTTTGAAAGTGTTACAAAAATTAAACTTTCTAATGGTGTGATAACGTATAATTGGTTGAGAATATAAAAACCTTATACAGATAATAAATCAAAATTAAATCCATAAAATTAACCATTAATTAACTAGTATAAACGGATTAACCTATTTGATTCCCGAGTGGGCAATAAACAATATTGGGGGTTTTGGTCCAATTGGACATTAAAAGACCCATTGACCCCATAGTTTTCAACCGAGCCAGCCCAAACTACCTTTTAACATAAGGTTAACAGATGTTGGGGTCTAACACCCGATTTTAAAAGGCTATAATTTAGCCATTAACTTACCTCGTCCAACAGCCTTTTAGAACACGTTAGATTGTCAGTTCACATCTCAAATCTATTTTGATAACCTTAAATCATCCACTACTTTGATTTGTCCAATTGACAAGTATACTCTTATATATTAATTAGAACACATAATTTGAATATTAAGATTTTTTTTTTCTCTTTACCCTCTCAATTAGCTACTTTAAATATCTATTTTTCTTCTTCTTTAGATGTAGATTTCTTATATAAATCTTACAGTTAACCAAAAAGAATTCTCTCAACCATCTTAAATTATCTTCATTTTATCTTTATTTGTGTACTTGGTCTTTTTAAACGTGTATCTTTTCAATTGGGAAATGATTATTTTCATTTCTTTTTCTCTTCATTTCTTCTATTACTATGTTTTTTGGAAAATAAATGAAATAAACATGATACATACATAGTTGAGAATATCATTTATTTATCCTAAAACATAGTAATAGAAGAAATGGAGATATTTTTTTTAAATTAATTTTATATCACAATTTAAATTGTTCATTGTAAATCTAAAATATAGTTTAATTATATGTTTAAAAATATTTATTTATTTTAAATTTTAATTATAATATAATTTATATATTTAAAATATTTATTTATTATAACTTTTGATTATATTAAAATAAACATGTACCACAGACTAAAATACTTTGAAAAGGAAAATATAAAGAATATTTGTCAGGTGAAAATTCAAAATAATCAGATGTCCCGTCTTTCTTAAAACAAAAGAATATACGAGTAGAACATCATTAAATTTGAAGAAATGTTACTGAAACTTATCTTTTTGGTGTTTTTTATTCCTTTTGTGCTACTTTAATTTCTTTTTTATTTATTTTAAAAAAATAGATACAATATTATAAGTATTATTGGTATTATTTTTAATTAAAAATAATATTTTATTTTGATAAAAAAAAATTAATCTCAATGTGCTAAAATCAGCGGTACATATTAAGAGATGTCAATTTTAATTGAACAACATCGCTATCTAATTTTTGTCTTGTTTACTACGAAAAAAAACAAATACCCAGTTAGATTATTTTTCAATTGAAATACTTTTTTAGGTTTTTTCCCCATTGGTCCCGTGTCATGCATAGCACGGGCATTGTTTCTAATTATGACAGAAAACTCATTAGCCATTTCATTTAACTATGGGTCAATTAGTCTATATCTATTTGATTGCTTCCTAATTCATAGCTCAGTCATTGAACGAAGACACATATTTTACAGTTGAAGTGCATTGAAATGTGTGTTAATTTATGACTAAACACACACGTAATTTAGGACAAAACTTAAATGCAATTCTTTAGGTACTTTGGTGTTGTTCTCTAATTAAAATTAGAGTTTCACTTCAATAATCTGTATGCATTAATGTTGATTGGAAAAACTTTAATTTTGATTAAAAAACAACACTAAAAACACCCAAAAAACTGTACCTAAATTTTGTCCTAATTTTTAATAGTCATGTTGCGGTTACCTATTAATATGGTAATCACTTAATATATCATTTTAAATTTTTATTTACTAATTTAATTTGTTAGGTGATAAATTTTATTGTGATATTTTTTTATTGAATATTTAATGACACTTTAAATAAATTTATAATCAACCTAATAATTAGTTACTCTCAGTTTTATCTTATTTTTTATAACTCAATTTTATATCTAAGTTACTGCTGGCTTACTAATTCTTTTAATAATTGTATTATTAAATTTTTATTTATTCCAAAACATTCTTAATTATCTAATCTAATCATCTACCCTCTCTCTTACCTTTCATCTCCTTACTTGTCAAGTTTGAATTTGCTCATGTGACATTTCTATTCAGTAAAATCTTAGCCCTTAATTAAAAATAACAGAAATAAAATTTAAATAATAAAAAAGGGGGTATGAGATTTTGTTGGTGAGAATTTTTACCAGAGAGAATCTAGGTGAAAATCTCAATTGAAAGAATTCATTCCCTAGATTGCTACCTCTATGCTTCTAACTTTCTATTTCTTAGTCTCTTTTATATTTCTAACATTTTATTATCCCATCTTTCTCTTTTACATTTTCGTCTACTTCCTTATCTCTTTGCCTTTCTAGCTTTTATTTAAATCAAGAAGTTTAAACTTTGGATGAAAGCAAATTATTTGTGAATGTTTTAAAATTTAGTGAGTAATCTGATACTTAAGTTTTAGTGAGTACTCTGATATTGATTATATTGATTTAGTGAAAATTGAAAATAAGATGTGTTATGACAAAAGAAATAAATTTTAAAATATTAAATTATAATAAAAAATAATATTTCGTTTCTTATGCATACATTATTTGTAAAATATTATTAAAATATCTATAACTATTATCCTTGATTAAAAAAAAGTTTTATAAAAAGTAAAACTATATTATCATTTTATCTATTGAAAGTGAAATATTAGAATTATTTGATTATAAAATTTTGATCAATAATTTCGTAACTCAAAATATTAGAAGAATAAATTGAACGTTAATAAGTTATTAATCTAGGATTTTCTGGAATTTCTAATCATGACCCTACACATGGTGTATTCTAACTCAATTTTTAATATTTAAATATTTTCTATGATTAAGCCACAAAAATTAAAGAAGTGGTAAGAAATTTAGATAATTTTGAGAAGTTTTTACATCATGCCTAGTATATTCAACTAGATTAAGTCAAATTCCTTGGTGTGAGACCCCTTTGAAATCAACCCTAATATTCTAATTCCTTGCTCCATTAAGATTAATCAAAGCAATTAGTTCAAGAATCCAAAAGAACACCTATATCAAGAAGTTCTATTATTATACTCATCTCAACACATGGCAATCAATCCCAGTTCTAGCTACATACACAAGATTTCTTATTACAACATGTTTGGAAACATGTTGGGGAAGCCTGAAAATCACATCCAATTTGTAAAATACGTGAAAGCTACTATGTGGAGCTTTAATTTGGACATGGAAATTCACATTGTGAATTCTCAACCAAACACACACTTATGCACATAATTTTAGTTAGTATATGCCTTATCTTAAGCTATGTGATAACTGTCTTAACACTCCTTTCTGTTTTGTTAGTTACTAGGAGGTTTATTGTACCAGCTTTGTAACTGTCTTGGGAGGGTTAATTAGCAGCTTATAAAAGTTATAGCTTGGTGCTTCATAGGATAGATGTAATTTTGGAGTGAGTGATTCATGATCAGGATTTATGAGTACAAGTGAGGAAGAGCAAGGCTCAAGTCTAAATATTCTTGTACTGTTTACTCTGATCATAATAGAAGACTCTATCTCAGTGTGGACATAGGAGTTAATTGCTCCGAACTACGATAATCTTTGTGTTCTCTGAATCTTCTCTGTCCTTTGCTAGTTGCTGTTTTTTTTTTCATTTCTTGCTACAATCTTGGTGAACAAGATTGGTTCTTTGTTTAACAAACTCAAGTAATGAAAAACAAAGTACATGAACAGAAAATGAAAATAAGTATGATATTAAAAATGTCTAATACCATTGAACTTAATTGTTTAGTAATATAATCACTACTGTCCAAAAATCAAGCAAAATAAAAGATATTTTTACTAATTACTAATACTAATTTAGTCAAACAAAATGTCCAAAATGTCTGAAAATGATTTCATGGAACATCCTTCTTGGAGGCATAATTAGTTCTCTGGTTACATTATCTTCTTGCTTTAAGTCTCTTTATTTGTTACTCTTGTTTTTCAAACAATAAGCACTACACATCCAAGTGAACTCTCCATGCATTTTACGTTGTTGTCATCCTTACCAACCAAACTCAATCTATAATTATTATGATTTTCCTGAGACAAAAATGCCATAGAGAATGGTTATATGAGAAATATTTAAAATATAATTGAAGTTTATATCATTAAAGAGTAAAAGTAAATTACTAACTAAAATTAATCAACAAAGACTAATCCTTACCCACTATATATATATATATATATATATATATATATATATATATATTTGAAGAGCCAATAAGAGAGTTTTATTAATATGAAACCAAGGCAAGGCACAAGAAATACCATCTTGGTTAATACATACGGTGCATAAGTTTGTGTAGTAATCACTAAACCATTATACTAAGCTAAAAATTAAGATGCCCACTATACGAATCAAGACAACTATTCAAAAGCACCAACAATTAAATGACCAATAGAATATCAAATATAAATCAATTACCCAATGTTCTGCCTCCTAATCCCCTATATGAAAAACAACATCAGCTTTAGAAAGAAATGAAGACTGCACTGCAACTTTTAGTAAAATATCTGCATGCACTTGACTAGTAAATCAGACGCATATACTATATTTACAACACCAAACTCCTAAATTGGCTAGAGTTAAAATTGGAATCTAGCCCACAAACTACTAAATTCCACCCTATCAATTAGACATAGTAAAAGGAACGTGTCAGTATCAAAGTTGGAATTCCCATGACATATATTGAATCACAATTCCAAATTAATTAAGATCAAGATCAACAAAATGCTATAAATTTTGAGTAAACCTTTGAATTATCCAGGCCAAGGATTCGGCAAAATGAAAGCAATTTTTTTCTCAAATTTTGCAAGCTTATGCAATAGGCTAATACTAAATCAAGCTACATACAAAATGTTAAATCAGCCTATATGTTTATAAACTAGTTTAGGGAAGTTGAACAACACAAGTTTCAAACATAGAATATTCAACACTAGACTTACATTTACAAATAATTTGTGATCAAGTTATCAAATCTTCAAGGTGATTTCTTCAAGTTGTTCATCCATCTTCATAATGAGGAAAAAATTATTATTATAACAAATAAATATAACAGAAAAGAGCCAATTAAAACTAAAGATTCTGTACCTTCAACTTTTTCTTCAAATTATAATTATGACGAAGCCAATCCACACCACAAATAAGTGCTTCAATAGATTCTTCATTCAACCTAGAACGATACTCATCAATTACTCTACCTCCAACACTAAATGTAGACTCCGATCTATAGTTGATATTGGAATAGCTAATATGTCACCTGCCATCTTTGATAAAACCTTATATTTTAGGCTATTGTTCCTCCACCACTCCAAGGCGCTAAAAGAGGAGTTATCACTATTAGGAATATAAACATTATCCTCAAGATAAGCATCTAATTCTGTTTTCATTGGTGGGAGTGCTTCCTTTGCACACACAAGGCTCATTATGTGATCAAACCCAGTCACAACGGAAGATTTAGGCATAGAGGTAGTTGAGGAGTTTGTGCCAATAACATTCCTTTCATTTGAGGATGACTCTTCAATACTCAAAGTCACGTACTCATCATATAATTGTCAAAGTGAACTTCGTACATTCTTTACATTCTCCTTTGCAATTTCTTTAGACTTATATATCAATGGAAAGCATATGTCAATAATATGAAACTTGCACCTAGGATCTAAAACACTAGCAATGGGCATCAACAGATTACATTCTCCCTAATATTTGTCAAACTTTACCTTCATTGGAGTTGCCATTTCTCTCATAAAAAAATCCACATCTTTTGATGCATTGTCTATTGCTTGCTTGACCCTCCAAACTTCAGCAAGATATAAATTTGCAGCGGGATACTCATTACCTGAGATTATGTGTGTAGCTAGATTAAACACCTCTAAAACTTTACAAACTTTATGTACTTTTTCCCAATCCTCGTGTGAAGGTGCATAAGTATAATGCGGGTCTTTTTCTTTATAGGCTAAAAAAGCAATTTTGAACTTTAATGCAGTTGACAACATTTGAAATGTAGAATTCCACCTAGTTGAACAATCAATGATGAGCTTTCTTTCCTTTAGATGTTTTTGTTCAACAACATCACAAAAGGCCTTTAATCTTGAATCATTACGATTAATATACTTCACACTTTCATGAACATTGTGAATGACATTCTTAATCTTACCAAGACCATCTTGCACTAATAAGTTTAATATGTGTGCGCAACATCTAACATGAAACAGATCACCATTCAGAGATAGCTTCGTACTCAGTGATATGTTATCTTTAAGTTTCCTCAAACATGAGTCATTGTAAGAAGCGTTATCAACAGACATAGAAAACACTTTGTCTTAAATCCCCCATGCCTTCAAGTACTTGAAAATGGCATTAGCCACATCAATTCCTCGCCTTGGAGCAGGTACCTTCACAAAACTCAAAACTCTCTTTTGAAATTTCCACCCCGCATCAATAAAATGGCCTGTGACAACCATGTACTCAACAACTTGGTGACTCGATTTCCACATATTAGTTGTTAAGCTAATCTTTTCAATAAGGCCTTCAATTGTTTCTTCTCTGGCTCATATATTGCTAAACAATTGCTTCTCACCATTTTTCGACTTATTTTTTGAAATTCAGAATTTGCATATTGAAATGCCCACATCCAAACTTCATCCTTGACAATGATGAAAGGTTGCTCATGAACCATCACAGCAATAGCAATTATTTCTCTCATCCTTTCATTAGAGTATCTAATCCCAAGAATTAAAAATGGGTTGGATGGATTAGAAGGCTTAAAGGGAATGGTAGGTTGCTTATTTTCTTTAGCCAAGTGCAACCTCCTCTATAAGCAATGTTCTACATGCCTCCTAAGATGGCTTGTGCTAGCCCCTTTCCCACCAATAGCTAATTTATATTTGCAATACTTACATACATCCTTCTTTCCCACTCCAGATATTTCAACTTCATCAAATCACTCCAAATCGTAGATGTTTTTTGCCTTTTTTTCCTAATAACACCTTCTTCTTTTCCTTGTTTTGTATTTTTTTCACCATCATCTTTGTTACCTTCAAGTTGATTAGATGTTGTTGGTATGTGTTCAATACCCTCATTACCATCAACCATAAGAGTAGATGCAGTCATTTCAGTATTCACGAGATTAGAAGACATAATGTGCCTATTAGCAGTAACATAGGAAATAAATAAGTTTAATTATATGCCTATTTGCAGTAGCATGGGAAATCAATTATAGAAGGTAAATTAATAAAATATTTATATCAATATTTAAAAAATACAAGCACCCAACAGACTGCCAAACACTTAGTTATGGTACACAATAGAGCTTGTATAAAACCAACAATACACCAACACAACAACACAACAACCCCAAACATTTGCCCCAAACACTTGATACATATATGCTTAAAACTACCCATGAGATGCCAACCAAAACCAAGTAGTCCAAGTCCTTAACAAGCTAAATAGAATTTAACAAGCTTAAAGTACCCTCTAACTAAATTCTTCATACTAATTATCAAGCCACATTTGACTTTTTGAATACAAAGATTTGCTTTTATAAACATTATTTTCCTGGACGAGAGCTTAAATAAAAAGACTTTAGGACATCAATACCATCAGAATCTTTATGCACAATTACATCAATGATTCCCTTTCTTTCCACTAATAAGCACTTGGCTATTTATGGAAACAAATAATGAAATAAGGTTCCAATGGAAAGTGTAAAATCAGATACAAGGGAAACTCAACCTTTTGTGTAGTAAGATGCTGCAAAAATTGCAAGGATAACACTCGGTTATTATATATAGGATTTATTGATCAGAAAACAATTTATTAGATGTGGATCCTTAGTCCACAATTTTTGCAACTTAGCTAAAAGTAACACATGAACCCCACCACATTGTGCAACTTGAAACAAATCAAACATTTATTATCATTGATATAAATGATGAGAAATTAAATTTTCTAAAGGAAAACATGCATACAATGATAAGATGTTTGCTATTTTTTTTTCTTTTTGTAACTTTGACGCCACCCCATGTAAGAAATGTTTACATAAGAAAGAAATGTTTGCTTTTCTAATGGCTATATTAACATTTAACACATGGACCCCACCCATAAGAAATGTTTACATAATCTTACATTTCTGTTAGGCCTTTAGGGATTGAAAAAGACTAATAATATTGTGAATCAAAAGTTCAAGCAAACCTCCCACAACATTGAAAAAAGTGTAATTGATGCACCAAGATAAATTTATTTTCTAAAAGTATAAAAACAACACCCCTGCCATCGCTATTATTTCTAAAAAAGACCACATCCTAATGTAATTTTTTTAATAAACCATTTATTTTCATTTTACTTTGAGCAGCAAAGGCACTAGACTAGTTTAGATAAGAAACAGAGAGAAATTCTATGTCCTAAATAGTTGCAGCATGAGCATCTCTAATAATGCAAAGACAGTAAAGTTCACAAACCTATAATTGTTGGCTATTGCAGATATGATAAGCAAAGGTTTGTGCTTCAAGAATACCCAATGGTGTCCTGAGCCCTTCATTTGAAATTACTAAATTTCATTAGAGTCTCAATAGATAAGGGAGAAAACAAAAACATAAAAAGGAAATTCATATTAAAAATATCTATCATCAAGAAAAAAAAATTATATATTCACGAGAGTGCTACCATGGTGGGCAGTGGCAAATCAACCACAAATGTTTGTTAAAGTGTAAGCAATTGAGCAAACACTTGTAATTAGTAAGGTGTAAGCAGCTTAAGCAAAACATAACAACTACCTTGTCATGGAATGATGTTCGAGTGGAGTCGTTGGTTGAGCAAGAGTCCGTATAGAGAACCAACACGGATAGAGTCATAGTCACAAGGAACAACTCCAATAAATGATGGTTGCAGCTGTTTAGTGGCGAAGATTAGAGATTGTAGGTTAAGAGCAGCGAAAAGGGAGAATGCAAAGAGTTTGACACTTCGACTGTACAAGAATGCAAAGCTATAAGTTTCGTGAGTGTGACTTTAGAATGCAAAGTGTTGTGTGACTATGTGTTGCGACTTTGCGAGAAGCCAAGATCAAGAATGTAAAGCGTTTTTTTTTTATTAGAAGATCATACTCGTATTGTCATGCATAAGATATGTGTTCCATTTTTTTTTTCTTTAGAGTTCCTATTCCTAATAATAATAATTAAACAGGCCAGCCTGACAGGCCTAATAAGCTTATTCTGAGGCCTGAGCCTGGCCTTTTTATTTAAATAGGTTTTTCATAAAGCCTTAACCTGGCCTTTATATTAAACGAGCCAAGCTAAGCCAAACGCCTCTGACAGGTTGCCTGGCCTATTTCCACTCCTAAGTGCATCTAATATTTTATCATCAACATTGGGTTCTTAAAATATCTAGTCCCAGCTTGCATTTCAAAGCCCATACAACATTTTTAACGCTAAGATAGGAAGCAAATTTGAGGGTCTTAACATTGAAGTAGAGTTTCTTCTCTTGGGGAATTTTTCACACCAAACATAATTGTAGCTACGGTGCTTCCAACATTGGTTCACCATTTTAGCGTAGGATGTTGGGCTTCTAGATATCAGTCTTGAATTTTCTTCACTTTAGTGTGGGACATTGCTTCTAATGTACTTAGACGCTTGGACCAATTGCAACTATTTTGTTATTTTTCTCTACAAAAGCAAGGAAAATCCATATAAATCAATATTCACAATAATAAAATGCAGAAAACAAAATTTATACAAATCCTTATTTATTTTTCCAAGGTTTCAATCTTTTTATCACTTTTCTCTTACGTTTTTCTCTAATAATCATGCACATAAATCTAATAATTAAGCACTTTGCATGGATTTTGTCACCATTCAATATTTGATTTTTTTTTTTTAATAAGGGTGGACAGTGATTTGATACATCTTTTTCATCATATATTGAGCACAATTGGCCTCAAATTTATCCATTCCCTAGAAACCAAAAATCTATCTAACATGCATTTCATATAACCATAATTAATTTGTACCATGTGAATCTTCTACCCAACATTGGTATATCCTCCAATTCCACATTGTTTATGAATTGATTAAACTAAGTCATTTCTCTACACGTAGATTGTGCAATAGTTGTTTTGCCATCTTCTCTTCCATTTTTTTAATAGAATTAAAGCATTTGGTAAAACACTATACTCTCTTGCTATAATTGTTTTTAACTTGTAATTTGTCCCATAGTCTTTTCTTCTTAGTCAAAGAATAGGATAATATATGCTAACAATTATGCATAGTGTATTTTATTCTTTCCACATTCATTTCATCGTGAAGAAACCAACTCTAGAGAATGAATCAATTAAGTTAAACATATTTTTTTTCCTCCACAAACATAGCAATCCTCCAATTGTGTTTATAGCAGGACAAACTTTCTATTCTACTTCAATATCACCTTATAGCTCAAAACATACTTTTTTGTCCACAGTTTCTAATTTGGTCTCTTGTATACACACCAATTCCACCTCTTTTAACACAATCAGCTTTTTAATTACCCTCCCCTTCACCTTCCCTCTAACCCCCAAATATTGTAGCTCAACATCTTCATTAATTAACATCGAGGCTCCCTTTTCCTTTGAATTGGTTCACCCTCTCAATCTCATTCTTATCCTTATATTTCAACTCCATAATTTTTTTCACCATCTCCTCATCATCCTCTACAAACCTTACTTCCAAAGCACTTCTTATTTCTCATAATTTCTTTGCCTCAAATGTATCATTTTTCAACCAGAATAATTTATTACATTTCATAATATGACAATTAGACAATGAGTTGATAAGGAGTGATAAATATGTCTTCCTTCCTTCCTTTGGAGTGATAATGAATTTATATATATATATCTTAATATTAGAATAATTATTTCTATTTTGTAAATTTTATTATGGAGATAATGACTTTTAAGTGTCATTTATCTCTTTCTTATTTTTTTGATAATTATTTTATTTCCATTTTATAGTTTTTATCAAGGAGATAATGACATTCTTCCATCTTTTTAGATAAATATTTTATCTCCTTTTTATAGTCTTCATTGTGGAGCTAATAGTATTCTTTCCTCTTTTTAGACAAAATATTATTTTCTTCTTCAATAGTCTTTTTCCCTTTATCACCTGGTATGGTATGGTTATTTTAATAATTATAAATAATTGCATTTACAATGAAATGATGTTATTAGTTTTCCCTTTATATTAACTTGATTATAGATTTGAGAATAAATACTATTTATTAATCTTTGTCTTGAGGCAAACCTACAAACACTATATAAGGATTAACTATTTGTTATAAATTCATAAAAGTTCATTGTAGCATACGAAATTGGTAATTGACAGTTGTAATCTTGAATCTTTAAAAAAATGTTTAGTTTATCTTTTCTGTAAATATATTTTTTATTAACCTTTTGAGAGATTACTAATGTAATCAACATTTTAAAATATATAATTATAAATATTTTGTATGAAATTTGATACACACATATTTATTAGATAACTTTAATTTTTGTAGTTAACCCCTTTATCAATTAAGTCTGGCCCCGTCCTTGGTTATTGGCCTTTATCTTTGTTGCACTCATACACCTAAGCCGACTTTGCTTTTCTTTAGCCACTCCATATTCCCAACCTTTACTTTCTTATATTGGCCCTTCAACATTTCTGTTTCACCATCATCTAGCCTTTATTTTTTCTCTTATCATCTCTTGATTACACCATTCCTACCCAACTTTACAACTTATGCATATGAGATCTTCTCCTTTCCTCTTCCTTCCCTCGTTATTTCTTCATTCCTTACTTTATATCCATGGGCCATTCTTGTCTTTGGAACCCTAGAATTTGTTCAGCCCTACCATTTCCTTTTTTGTGTGATTTCTCCATTTGTGTTTTTTTTTCATACTTGGGGATATTCACGAACATCTTCATATCACACACATACACATATTTGATCTAATTGTCTCTCCACCCTTTTTTATTCCTTAACCTCTTAAATTTAACAAAACCAAATCGTTGCCCTAAGTAGTTTTATCTTCTTGCTATAAATACCTCCCAAACACATTCCTACCTCTAAAATACCTTCCATAAATTTGGCTCTCCATAACTCTCACTATTTACATGTTGTCATGCAAATTATAGGAGATGATGACGAAGTGTGCCCTGCCAAAACCCCCATTAGCATCACAATTGCTTGAGATTATTGTTGTGCTTGTCTTCTTCCACCTTTACATCTTCCCTTTATCACTTGTGCTCTTAAAGAATTTCCATAAGTCACACTACAAAATAGTGAACATGACAATGCCAAAGCAAGACTAAGTCTTAACCCACATTATAACAAGTGATTCATATCAGCCAGCACTAGCGATAAACCTTTATGATTTCCATAATCATAATTGAAACTAATAATTTAATAAAAAAAAATTATCGAACTACAGCATGTCAAGCATCATGACCTGCGATCTCTAATGTATAATGTTGTTGATCCACCGTCGTGAAACTTGATCACTAAAAGGTTCTTTATCATAAATAACACCATCGTGCCTAGCTTTGACGATATGTAGAATAATAGGTATATTTTCTTCACATTTCAAAATCCTCTTCTTTTCTTTAATTGAATAGCAACTGGATTGAAAATGGAATGTTTTTGGATCATTTGATTTTCTCACAATCTCATGGGATCAACATTCCTTTTATTGGGTTTGAAATTTTTTCCATGGGTGCAGAAATCAAGATTCTTAAATGAAGCTAAAGCTTAAAAAATAAAAATAACAAAAATTTCAAAAATACCAATGTACGATAAGAGAAAATGTTAAAAATATATTTTTCTTTTATCAAATTTTTAGAAAATAATGAACTTATTATCTAAAGAAAAAAAAATTCAACCGAGCACATTTTTTTTATTTTCTATTTTTAATGAAAATGTGACATTTAACATGGATCATGTCTAAAGTGGTCCATGATGCACCAATTAAGGTAAGCAATGGTTAAGATGAGTGAGTTGATTTTGGGTAGAAATAATACATATTGAATATTTTAAATATAGTAAATAATTCTCAATATAATAAATTTTTGTATTTTTGCACAACAATCCCCATTGCCAACTAGCAATAATTAAAGGAAACCTACCAAAGGTGAAAAGAAAGGATTCTTTAATGTCACCTTCTATCCTTCTTCTTCATTGTAGAAATATTTACTGATAAATGTAATTCAATGGTCTACAAATGTTAATCCAAGAATTTTAGTTCTTGTAACGAGATTGTCTAGGTCTGATATATAAATTTTTTTCAATTTGTTGATTCTCTTAAATTTATTGCACTTATTGAAGTAAATAACTTGTTCTAATTATCATTTCTTACAAAAATTAGTTAGTATTACATGAGATTAGTTACATTTGAAAAAAGTAGCAAGCTTGTAAAATGATTTGGCTTATGACCTCTACCAACTTTGGTTAGACCATGTTTTTAGTAAAAGGTGTAAAACAATACTAGCATATAAAGATCAATGAATGCTAGTGGTATAACACATTGGTGTAGTCAAAACCTCCCCTAACTCTTTGTTTATTGTGTTGTGAGTTTTTAAGGACCTGTTTTTTTTTTTTCTCACTTCAAAATCTATTTAATTTTAAAAATTATTTTCAAAATAAGTATTTTAAAAACCAAAATATAGAAATAGTTAAAAGATGTTTTTTCATCATTTTTTTTTCTGTTTTGTGGTCTTAACACAAAAATGTGAGTCATCTGAAATAATGTTGCATGTGATGAGGCATGAGCTTGGTGTAAGTATATGTTATCTTTGTTCTTTTTTTAACTAAAAATAATTTTTAAAAATAGAAATCAAACATACTCTAAGTCTTTCTTTATTGTTATTGTGGGTTTTCACATCACTGCTTATTGGCAACTTTGAATAAAGGTGTGTAATTGCTCAAATATTTGTGATAGGTTATTTTTTATTGGAACTTAGTTTGGGAAGAATTTTATCCAAATGTAAATGATAAAAAAAAAAAGACATGTAAAACAACATAGTTGGGGATGAAAATTTTAGTGCTAGACGAGAGTGCAACAATATATGAGGTTTTTTGTATCTTATAAAAACCTCCTTGCAGCAATTAGGGGTGTGCAAGACTTGTTCCATCCTATTAACATGATTTGGTCTAAGGTTAATTTTGATGGGTTTGAATTTTAAAAATTAAACTTAATATATTTTGAGGACAAGTTTAGATTATACTTTGGTTTGTCTCAACCCGGTTTGATGTCCTATGTTCTTTTAAAAAGAGTTTCTTGAACAATTATATATCAACAATAAACATTTTGATTTAATAGAAATACTTTGTATAACATGATATTATATTTATATTAATATTATTTATTTTAAAATATATATTATAAATATATATACCTTAATTTAAATTTATACTTTTTCTATAATTTAACTATATACAATGGTAAGATTGATAAATTATATTAATAAACTGAGTTGACTTAGTCTTATCTCATATATTATCGAGTCCTAATCAAAGTTTGGATTCAGGTTTAAATAAATTACTGTATCAAAGTTTTGGATCAAATAGAGATAAGGATAAATCTATAATCTATAATATATAATCTATGATCTACAATATATACAAAGTAGAATGTTTTTAAATAAAAAAGTTTCATGTGTCAATCTTGGAGTAATTTCACATATAATCTTATCCCAGAGAGCAATACCAAAACGTTTCCTTCCATTTTTCGCTTATGTGTCGGCCTCACATTCATTTTTGCACATAAATCAATTTATGTACAATTATAACACACAATTATTTGCACTCAAAATAATTTAATGACAGTTATGATATGCAAAATTAGGAAATTAATTTTTATTGTATCTTCTAATTGTGCATAATTTCACAATCACCCTTATACACAATCATAGCAATTATTAATACCCTAATGTTTCTATTTTAAAATTCAAGCAAAGTTAGAGAATAAAATGCGGCTAAGGAAAGAAGAAATGAGAAAGTGATGCATATTTAAAAGACACCCAAATTCTCCTCTCATTTCTCTAATGATAGTATTTTATTTTTTTTAGTCACATGTTCTGAACAGTCACCCCCATTGCATTGATTCCTTTTGTATTATTTGTCTTCTCTATGTCTTTGTTAAGGTGTGAAAATATATTGTCAAATTGAGATGCATATACATGAGGCAAGTTTTCTCTTCTTCTCTTCTGTTTTTGCATTTTCTCCATTTGATAAGCTTCTATTTTTTTTTCACTTTTATGTTTTTTTGTTCCCCTTTCATTTATTTGCTTATGTTGTTTTTGCTTAGTGTATAGTCTAGAATGGACGTCAAGATAATGACATTAAGGATGGAGGCAAAGATGATGTTAAAGTCCTAGTTTGCTATCAACCTCCTCTTCATTTAAGTTTTTATTATTTTGTTTCTTTACTGCTTTAAATTTGATCTACTAATATTTTTATTCTTTTTGTATGTACAGATTTAAAAGAATTTAGGAGAGAAATGAGAGTATAGATGAAGAGTGTGTGTGTGTGTATAAACTTGGCTTTAAAGCAAATGTGGTAATTCCCATATGATTTTATTCAATAAACTAGATTTTGCGTCACCAATTGGGGGTCGTTTGATTTGGTGCTAATAAAATTATTAACTATATATAATTAAAATTAACATAATTACATGTAATTATTATATATAATTTATATAATTGAAATGTCCATTTAAATTATATCTATATTAAATTGTTCATTTATTAATGCACTAATTATTTATTTATTGCACATGTTGCCAATTCAAAAAAATTAATAGCATTTTTATGGACAAAAATTTAAAATGGATGATTAATTTAAAATCAAATTTGACCTAAATATGCAACATTAAATTAATTATAAATGTTCAATTCACCAAAAAAAAATGCAATATTTATTATTTAAATGGAAATAGAACAAAAAAATTTGTTGACTTTTGTTTATAAATAGCATTTTAAATATAAATTAATTAATTATTCCTTCAAATCCACCAAAATTAACATCCTTGTCCATTTAAATAATTATAATAATTAAGATAATTTCAACCTCTCTCTCTCTATATATATATATGTGTGTGTGTGTGTATTCTAATTTGAATTAATTACGATAATTGTAACATACATATTTTAAAAAGAAAGGAAAATAAAATTATTTTAAATTGATATACAAATCATAATTACCTTAATTAATTCATATCACATGTAACCAAACAAATTAATTCATATCACAATATATATATCTGTCATAATTACCATGATTAATAGAATTATGTATTTTAACATATTAAAATGGCATTTTGTAGCAATATTTAAAAATTATATTTCATAAAAAATAAATTATATATAAAAATTACATATAATTATCTCAATTATATATATTTAATAATTACATTAACTAATTTAATTACGTCAATAAAAATGTATAATTAAGATAATTAAAGTAATTGTGACATATATTTTTTTTTTAAAAATGAAAGTAAGATTATTTTAAATTAAGGTAAATATATTATGTTAAGATGTATAATTAAAGTAGTTAATGTAATTAATATATATATATATATATATATATATATATATATCTATATATAATTAAGGAAATTGCCCTAATTAGAAATCATTAAATTTAGAAATATTTAATTATATTTAATATTGATTGAAAAAACTTAAACATTTGAATACAAAAGTAGAAATCTCCTTTATTTGAATAATAAATTAAGAAAAAAATAATTTTGATTTAATTTGAAAATTCATGATACCTATAATAAATGAGAGACACCTGACACATATTATATATAAATTATTTTTTTATTTAATGTATTATTAAATTTGCTGAAATTTTTTTTGACATAATTAAAGAAATTAATGTAATTATTATATATATATATATATATATATATATATGATTAAGATAATTACATGTAATTGTTATATATAATTTAATTTTATGAAATATAATTATTAAATATTGCAAAAAATACAATTTTATATGTTAAAATATATAATTTTGTTAATTATGGTAATTATGATCAATATATCTTTTAATTAAGGTAATGAAAATTATTTTAAACAATTGTAGTTAGATAATTTAAATTACATAATTAAATTGACTAATATAATTTCAAAATTAAAATAGACAATTAATTTAAAAGGACCATTCATTTTGACCTAAATATGAAATTTTTATTTAAAATATTTTCATATTAAATTGTCCATTTATCATTGAACTATTTGTTTATTTATTTTACATGTCAATTCAAAGTAATTTAATAACATTTTGATGGACCAAAGTTTAAAATAGACGATAAATTTAAATTCGATGATTAATATGACCTTAATAAGCAATGTTCATTTATTTAAATAAAAATGAAACAAAATTTTCTATTTACATTTTCTTGTAAATGGCATTTTAAATGAAAATAAATTGACTTTTGCTTCAAACTCACATGAAATTAACGTCCTTATCCATTTGAATAATTATAATAATTAAGGTAATTACAATCAATATATATTCTAATTTGAATAAATTAACATAATTATGACATATATATTTTTTAAAGAAAGATAATAAGATTATTTTAATTTAGGGTAGCTATAATATTTATAATGTAATTAATTTAAGGTAATTAATGTAATTAATAAATATGTATAATTAGGTAATTGTCCATAATTATAATTAAATTAGCTAATTTATAAACATTTAATTATAATTAGTATCAATTAAAGAAACTTAAACATTTGAATAGAAATTAAAAATATCCTTTATTTGAATAATAAATTAAGAAAAAATAATGTTGATTTGATTGATTTAATGTGAAAATTCATGACATATATACTAAGATGGGAGTCACTCATCCTGAAAGCAGCCGGGCATGACACATATTTTATATGTTTTAGTTTCTTTATTTAATGTATTATTAAATTTGCTAGAAAATTTTATTGATATAATTAAAGTAATTAATGTAATTATTAAATATAATTAATTAATATAATTACATGTAATTGTTATATAATTTATTTTTTATGAAATATAGTTATTAAGTATTTCTAAAATTTTTATAAATATTTAATTATATTTAATATTGATTGAAGAAATTTAAAAATTTGGATTTAAATTAGAAACCTCCTTTATTTGAATAATACATTAAGAAAATATTAATGTTAATTTGATTTGATTTAATGTGAAAATTCTTGACATGTATTATAAGATGAGTAACACATTACACATATTATATATAATTTAGTTTTTATTAATGTATTATTAAATTTGTTAGAAATTTTTATATATGTAATTAAATTAGTTAATTTAATTATTAAATATATATCATTGAGATAATTATATGTAATTTTTATATATAATTTATTTTTCATAAAATATAATTTTTAAATATTTCTAAAAAAAATACTATTTTTATATATTAAAACACATAATTCTATTAACCATGGTAATTATGACAAATATATTTTGTGATATGAATTAATTAAAGTAATTATGATCTGTATATCAATTTCTATTTTTATAACTAATACTTATATCTTTCACACATCATATGTCAAAGAAATATGTATTACTGAATGTATTAATAATTTTTATATGATAGATATAGTCTATTTATTATTTCAATTTTTTGTTAAAATTTGAAAACATCTAAAGAATTTTTCTATTTATTAAATCCTATATGTCACTTATTATCATTACAATAATGCTTTTTCATCCAAAAATATTTTATTTTTTATTAATTTCTATTATTTTAATTCGCAACAACAAATTAATAAATGTTAAGTAATAAATAATATTTTGGTTTAAATAAAATTAAATTCTATTATATTAATTTATAGTCAAAACATCACACTCAAATTATAAATCTAATACAAATAAACTAAAAAAAAAAAAACTAAAAAATTAAAAATAACAAATAAGTTATTTTATAATAATTGTCACCCATAATGGTCCTTTCTAGCTATCTGGTTCTTTCCAGTTATTTTATAAGAAATTGTGAAAAATATAATTTTATTAATTTAAATCAAATTTTAATTTATTTTAAAATATATACGTCAAAAAATTATATTGAATTAAAACTAATTTATTTCAACATATAAGTACATAGTATATTATGATATATCACTTTTTTTCAAAGTGTAAAATATCAATAACATTTTTATATTATTAAAAAATAACATTTTTACATGGTATTAATTACATTAAATTGTGGATGATCTATACTTATATTTTTATACCCATTATATTCAAATTTATATTGAAAATCAATAAGATTTGTAAAAAAAAAAGATGAAATTAATTATAATGCTTATAAAAAAAGGTAATTTGTTATAAAATTAAAAAAAATCATAGGTAAATCATCTATTGTATTGTAATTAATTGTATATTTAATCAAATTAAATTAAATAATCTAATATAATAAGAATGATATCGATAATAATTTATTATGTATCATAAAAATGTTGTTTATCAATTCTCATATATATATATATATATATATATATATATATATATATAAACATATTTACTAACAAATAAATAAAATTAAAAATAATTAAGAAATATATTAAATAATTATAATAATATAAAAATTATAAATGTAACACCCCGTGCTTGACATGAGTTATTACACTAGTATGTTAAAATCCGCATTACACTTACCCTTAATAGCAATGCTTTGTAGGATGGAAGAAATTGTATTTTTTGTGTCCAATGCAAATAGGGAGAAATTATTAAGTGGTCTTAGACCATCATGGTCTCTATTAATCTTCACTTGACATGTAATTAAGTTTAATTAATTCTTTTTGTAAATTATAAAATTTGAATATGAATTATATAAACATTGGTTGGGACTATAAATACTTGATGATCCTAAACTATCTAATAATTTCTCACAAATAGGGGATGGAAGAAAAGAGAGATGAGCTAAAACTTGAAAGACATTGCCTACAGCTTGAATAAAGACGAAGAATTAAGCTACAATTATCGAACTCCTAAACATTGATCAGCAAAACTCCTTATAGTGTTAGTAAAAAAAATTCAAATTTTCAATTTCAAATCTTTATGATATTGTTTAGATTTAGAAATATTATTTTTATTTTTAGGAATTTGTTTTTTCTTTTAATATTAAGATGCAAATTGTATAAATAAGAGTTTTTGAGATGAGAAGAATACCTGGCCTATAGAAGGACTCACCACCCTAAGAGAAAGGGTGGTCATGAAGGGAGGGTTTTGCAAGTTTGTCCAGAAAACTTGCAATGAGATGTAATCTTATTTGAGAGAATAAATGTGATGTTTTTGTGTACGTAGGTAAAAGGTGTCGAACCACATTAAACAAAGGTGTCGTCTCCCCAGTAGTAGTATCAAAGCTAATGGTTGTGTGGCTTAGTGACCTATGAGATGAGTATTGAAGCTTGATGCAGCTGATGGTGGATTCATGTGAGATCCTTGTGTTGAAAGTCTTCTTGGTGATGGGAAGTCAAACAACGTATCCTGGTAGCTAACGACAGTATTGATTCTTGTGTCGAAAGTTTTCTTGATAATAGAAAAGTTAAACGGCGTGTCCTAGTAGCTAACGACTGATGCAAGTACAAGAAGTGTCATCATCCAATACTCGCAGAGCGGAGGTGAGGAACACACCAAAGTTTGCGGAGCGAAAGTGTGATTGAAGATTATTACGACAAGCATCCGTGATGGTGGGAGCAAAAGAGGAATTTGAAAATTTTAATTGAGGGAGGAATTGTTAGAAAATAATTCAAATTTTCAATTTTAAATCTTTAGGATATTGTTCAAATTTGAAAATATTATTTTTATTTTTAGGAATTTGCTACCTCTTTTAATATTAGGATCCAAGTTATATAAATAGGAGTTCTTGAAATTACCCAACCTATAAAGAGGTCATCACCCTAAGAGAGAGGATGGTCATGAAGGGAGGGTTTCATAAGTTTGTTCAGAAAACTTGTAATGAGATGTAATCTTATTTAAGAAAATAAATGGGATATTTTCATAAGAGGTTGTCTAACTTATCCCAAGTAAAAATGAAGTTAAACAATTCTATTCAAAATGGTGCAATTAATATCTGCAACTAACCATCTTATAGTTCATCAAAAAATTGCACCAATTATTTTGGATGGGGTTGTTTAATCCTATTTTTACTTTGAGTAAGTTAGACAATCTTTTTTCGTAGACGTAAGTAAGAGGTGACGAACCACGTTAAATAAAAGTATCGTTTCCCAACATATTTATTTTCACTTTGAAACTTCCCCCGTGTTAAACTTCCTAATGAAACGAAAATAGGAAAACTGTGAAACCAAACAGGGATTTGCCTTTTTTGGTGTGTCCATCGTGTTCTTTAAATTTTACGTTAGCTTCATCAGACTTATCAATAATTAAACACTGATCACAAGAATAACCTTCAACGCGTGCACTTTTGACTTTCTTGACCAAAAAATAAAATGAAAAAAATTAAAGACGCGTATACTTTGGATCAGTGCTTATCATTGTCACTAACTCACCTTACATACATAGTGTCTGCAAAATATACAGCGTTTCATGGTCAGAGGCAACCTAATTTTCATTTGCTTTCTTTCTTGTCGAGACGACTTTTATTTAAACAATGTGAATGCTGGTTTAAGTTCAAATGTGGTTGGTGAGGTACAACCCAAATCTTGAATTTTGGAGAAGACTAAGGTTTTGACAGGCTACTTTGTTATTCATATTACTGCTAATGCTGAATACTGTGCTCAAATTCTCTATGGCCGACTCTGTTTTCTAAAGTGGAAAGATATACAAAATACTGAAATAGTAAACACATTATGGAAAGAAATTTCAATGTCATTATTCCTGACCAAAGTTTTAAAAACCGATCTGTGACTACTATTTTGGTCGAAACATCGAAGTTTTTAAAGTGTCTGTAACTATAATGCGGAATAATGGCCCCATTGATTGTATTTGTCTATAATTTTCCGTAATATTAAAAAATGCAACAAAACTACAACTACAATTTGAAACTTTGGCCCTAACCAAAACCAATCCATGCAACGAATCAGCAACTCTCTCCTCCTTGCCCTCACCTCAAACACATTACATTAACAGCTATTTGCCTGTTTTCAGTCCCATCGTACGTTAGAAAAAAAATTAAAAATAAAATAAAATTACTGCATGGTTTGATGACTGATTGAAAATCTAATAAGTAAAATCAAAGAATATAGGTAGAGCGTATAATAATGATCGAGAGGAGAAAATAATGAATGTCTTTTTTATTTTTAGTAAGTTGTCATGATTTGCTTATCCCGCAATCCAAGTCCCCTGGTTTGGTTTATTTGGATAAGATGGGGCCAGTTGATTAGGACTTCCCATTATTAAAAAGTAAAACTAGTGGGTATTACTCGTTAGAGGCATTTTGCAATTTCAACTGTATAATGATTCCCGTTAATTATTCCTAACTTCTGATTGATGACTCATTTGATTCGTTTCATACAAGATGTCAGAAAACTACTGCATACACTTTCCTCCTCCGTTAGAGTACACGATGACCATTTTGTTTATTTTTAAAAAATATTTTTAGTTAAAATACATGTATAAAAATTTAATAATAACTAAATCATTTAAAAAGGAAAGCCAGCCCCCCCTCCCCAACAATAAAAGTTAATGTTTTTTTTTTCAAATTAAAAAATGACTTCTGTCAAAAAGGATTTTATTACATCATAAAACTATATATTTTTATAACTTAACGCAACTAAAATATAATTATATAAATAAAGAGGGTTTATACGTCTTCGAGGGACTTATCATACTCAAAGGGCATGTTACTTTCACCGTTGTTGAAATGTTGTTTCATCCCTCATTCCTTCTATTAGAAAAAGAGTGAGTGTGTGTTTAGGTGAATATTTGTAAAATAAATTTTAATATTTATAAAATTGATTTTAAAATAAAGTAATTTATATTTTATTTTCTAAAAGTAAATTAATAATAAAATTTGATACAAAATTTTTTATACAACCTGAAAACTACTTAAAATTACTTTAATTCAAACTTAATTTTAATTTTTAAATTCAAAATTAATTTTTTAATATAAAACTAAATATATGAATGTAACAAAAAATATATATAAATATTTATCTAAAATCACTTTAACTAATAGCCGATGGTTTATATATTTTTCTCCTGCTGCCCTTTGTCTAAACTAATATAGGTGTCTACACCAAGTAAAGTCCAAACTACGGCAAGAAGAGGACCCTGCGAAACTTTGACTTTGTCAAAAAGTACAAAATCCTGCTCATTTTATTTTACCTTTTTTAATATTTTGGCTATTATAATAGAAAGTTGCAACACTTGTCGCTATTCCTGTTCCATCACATTCGACGCCTACAAAAGGAGCAGTGACCTGATATAGCGTAAGATCCTACGTCAATAGGCACCGTAAAATTCTATGTTATATGCGGAAATTGACCGTGTCTTAAGCAAGTCCCAACATATTTGTACGAAAAGACTTAATTGCCACCACAATTAAAGGGGTTGTTGGTCTCGCATGAAAGATGAATTAGAAGCAGGGAGGACAGTGTAGGAATTTCGCTTGCCGTTTGCACCAATGTTTACATTTACGTATGTAGATTACAACGTTTGAAGTCAGTATAAACATGAAGACAGACACATATAGAATGAAAGAAACGTAGGGGTAAAGGTAGAAACAATATTGCGGTAAATGCAACGAAGTCAAGTTAATTTTGGATGAAAGTCTTTGATGAGTTTTCCACTTGCTTACCACTAGCGAATTCCAGAAGCTTGGGTTTTTTTAAAGTAAATTACACACCAAAGTCCTGTTAATAGACTGGTTAAAGAATCAAGAAATGAAAATATTTAATAAAAATAGATATTATATTAATGAATTTCACTTGAATCTTGTGTCTTTCTCTCTCCTAATTACGCAGGGTAATGGCTAGTAAGAATCCAGGTCAGTTAAGATAACTCCTTACCTTAATTTATTAGTGTGAATGAATATGACTAATTTTTCTTCCTCTAAGACTTCCATCAAGTTTAATTAGTTCTTATTATCTATATTGTAACTCTAAAAAATAAAATAAACAATTTAGATAAAGTCCCAAACAGTGGGAGTATCTTGAACTTTATTTCGTTTTTTAAAGTCTTAAAATTAATCAGAGATCAACAACGAATGACACTAAAAATTACTAAAAAGAAATATGCTCCTTAGGAAGTACAACTTTTTAAATTAAAATAAATTGTAATATAATTTAAACTTATCATTAAAGAAATATGAAGTGTAATTTCCCCTGTTTTTTAATTAGTTTGCTGAATTCCTCTTAACCATCTTCCATTTTTTGGTCCAATCATTATGAGATTCAAAGGTTGTTTTATTCATTTCTATAAGTTCCCAAAGTTCCCACTTGTTAATATTGTCTTATTTGTCGCTTTTCTACCAACCTGAACTCCTAATCCAACAATTTTTATATTTAGAAAACAATCAAGTGGTGTTATTGCCATTTGGCTTGGCTATATCTCTATGGTACTTGTCAAAGACCTATGCTAAACTTCTCCCTCTAGACACAATTCGGAGGTTCATCCTCATCTGTCTGAGTTCAGAATGGCAGGGTAGGAATATCGTCTGTCTGCTTCTTCTTGGTTTCTAATTGCACCAGGTAGACTTCCTCCTTGTGGTGATTGATCTTTAATTTCTCCCTACAGAATCTAAATGATCTGTTTTAAATACTGTAACTTGGGTTCCTCCTTCTGATATATGGTACTATTTGTTGCAGTCCTAGTAAACTGATTGTCAATCAGCAGCAGATGATGCATGTAACTGTTATAGTATTATGCATCTGATTGTGAAAAATGTAAAAGAGGGCTTTAGTTCCTCCTCTTAAATGATGTTTGTTAAAATTCAATCTTCTAAGGAAATTTCTAATTTTTCCTTCTATAGGTCTCTACTCCCAAAAGGGTTTTGTTTAGCCTTTTGTGTTACTATCACTTGATCTATCTGCCCATATATGGGGCTGCAATTTCTAACAAGAATCGATTTTTGGCAGGGAGTTTTGTTTTCTTGTCTTAAAAAATAAGCTGCTTCTTCATAGTGAATTTTGCTGTCCCGAAAAGACAAATAAAGATATAGATGCTAGCGAAAGAGTTTTGTGCATGGTTATCACTTTTATCCAAGCAATCAAACTGAATTGGAACCTAGTTGTTTCACGAGTCTCGAAATCTTTAACATCTTAATTAGTATTTGCAGTAGGATTTTCATTTCAATGTGGTTTCGGGCTAGAGTCAGTGTATCATATTCGAAGAGCAAATGGTATGCAACAGTTCTTCATTTTCTAGTTTGGCAGATAAGGTTTAAACATTTAATTTGAATGTCTGAAGAATCATCAGTCATTTTTTTTTCCGGACCATTTAATTTGATTTCAAGAGTGCATTTTGTTATGTGGATTGGATTCTAGTATCTGCAAACTGCAGATAGAAGATCATAGTGTAAATGATAAAGCACACAAGTGCTTTTTAATATTTATTTTACTTTTCCATACACAGCGGAGGCCACTAGGTCAGGTATAATGGTCTTTGCTATGCTAAGGTGGAATTTTAACTGCCATGTCAACTCATGTTTGACTGAATCCAATGACTAACTTTTATTTTATTTTTAAAAAAAAAAAAAAGTTTGAAATTCATTCTAGTGGTTGGCCAAGTGGGATCATATTCAGTACTTGAACAATTTCAACCATGGTGGCTCGTCTGAGCATCAAGTAGCACCAATTTCTCTTTCCATTGAATATGAGTAGTTAGATGGAATAAGATACTTGCGCAAATTATGTGAGAGATGTGTATAATCTGGACCATTACTTTTTTCAGGTAGAAAAGTTTGTGAATTATAACACGGTGAATTATAAAGCAGCTGAGTCATGATGGTTTGACTATGTTTATCTGCTAACTGAGACCACAAAACTCAATAATGTATCTAGTATATCTTTTTCGTATTCATATAGATTAATCGTTCTACGTGAAAAATTCAGTGTATCTAGTATATATTTTTCTTATTCGTATAGATTAATAGCTGTACTTGTACCTGAAAAGTTCATCTAAGTTTGTTTCTTCTCCTTTTGTTTCTCCCATCAGGGCACAGTCATCCTAGAAGGTTCAACCAGATTACATCACTGAGTGACTCTTGCCTGGTTTACTATTTCTCAAGGTGGGAAAGGAAAAAGAATTACAAATCTTGGTAGTTTTAATTTATTGCAGACTTTATAGCATTTTTCTGGCTAATAAGTCAATGTTTTCTTATGCAGTCTAAAATTCTGTTTGAATTGTATAACAGGCGAAGCATGTCATTAGTTAGATCTGCTGATCTAGCTCCTAGGTCATATGAGAATGCTAAGCTCTACTCACTAAAGGGAACTGATGTTAGACCAGGCTTGTCCTCCCAAATTTTTGGTCCTGATAAGCTTAGAAGCATGTCCATGACAGATACTTACTCCAGCGAGAGTTACGAGAAGTATTTCCATGACTCTCAAACTGAAGAACTGATACAACCATCTAGTTCCAGCATCTCTAGAAGTTCAATTGACCCTAACGTAGCCTCTTCTTACCAGCTCAGAGCCAATTCAGGAGCTTCTATGGTTGCTAATAACCCATTTGATACTTCTTTCATGTCTACAAGGCATCATGATGGTTATCAGTCCAACTTTGGATCAGATTTGATGGAGAATGGAAGCCTGGATTCACGCAACGATGATGGTCTAATGAGATTAAAACTACAAGCATTGGAGAGGGCATTGCTTGATGATAGTGATGCTGAGGAGGAGGAGGATGAGGAGGAAGAGGAAGATATATTTGAGGCTGCTCAAAGCATGGAAATTGATCCCGACATTGCTGAATGGGCCGATTCCATGCAGAATATGCTGCTCCAGGATTCACCAAAGGAGTACTCATCTTCAGATTCCAATATTAGCAGCATCAGCAGCACCAAAGAAATATCACAAACTTGTCGGACCCCCAAGCAACTGCTTTATGAATGTGCTATTGCACTTTCAGATGGAAATGAAGAGAAAGGGTCATCTATGATAAACAATCTTCGGCAGATGGTCTCAATTCAGGGAGAGCCTTCTCAAAGAATTGCAGCCTATATGGTTGAGGGACTTGCAGCTCGCCTGGCCGAATCCGGCAAAAGTATTTACAAAGCGCTGAGATGCAAGGAACCTCCTTCTTCAGACCGTCTAGCAGCCATGCAGATACTGTTTGAAGTTTGCCCATGTTTCAAATTTGGATTTATTGCTGCTAACAATGCAATTACAGAAGCAGTGAAAGATGACATGAAGATTCATATCATAGATTTTGACATCAATCAAGGAAGTCAGTACATAAATCTAATCCAAACACTTGCTTCAAGGTCAAGTAAGCCACCCCATGTTAGATTGACTGGGGTTGATGATCCTGAGTCTGTGCAGCGATCTGTTGGAGGCCTAAAGATCATAGGACAAAGGCTAGAAAAACTTGCAGAAGCACTTGGTTTGCCATTTGAGTTTCGAGCAGTGGCATCAAGGACTTCCATTGTCACCCCAGCAATGCTTAGCTGTAGTCCAGGTGAAGCACTTGTGGTGAACTTTTCATTCCAGCTTCATCACATGCCTGATGAGAGTGTTTCAACAGTAAACGAACGGGACCAACTTCTTCGCTTGGTGAAGAGCTTGAATCCAAAGCTTGTGACAGTTGTGGAGCAAGATGTGAACACTAACACCACCCCCTTCTTACCTAGATTTGTTGAGGCCTACAATTATTACTCTGCTGTGTTTGAGTCGCTTGATGTTACTCTTCCTAGAGAAAGTCAGGACAGGATGAATGTTGAAAGGCAATGCTTAGCTAGGGACATTGTCAATGTTGTTGCATGTGAGGGTGAGGATAGGATAGAACGGTATGAAGTTGCAGGAAAATGGAGAGCAAGGATGACAATGGCTGGCTTCACTTCATCCCCAATGAGCACAAATGTGACTGATGAAGTCCGAAAACTCATTAAGGTGGTGTATTGCGACAGGTACAAGATAAAGGAGGAAATGGGTGCACTTCATTTTGGTTGGGAAGACAAAAACTTGATTGTTGCTTCAGCATGGAAGTTACCATGATTAATTAATTATGCTAGGCGACAGACTCGTTCTAGTATTGGTAATGCGGTGTTTGCTTGCTTGTTTAGTCTGTACATTACTTCTGATATTCCTATTATGGTGTTTGCTTGCTTCTCCACATGTATACTAACGTACAATCTTAAGCTAATGACGAATTTTCATTTTATGTGTGTGCTTTACTTAACGTGGCTGGAGGACAAGGGAGCATAAAGCAATGATGCTTATTTATGCTTAACCTAATAATTTTTTTAATTTGATAATTTTCAAAAATAAAAGAAATAAAATGATAGATTAATATGATGTCTTAATCTTTTATTTGTTTTTATAAATATTATATAATTCTTTAAGCATCATTGGGACCTCTTCTAAGATCCTATCCCAACAATAATAATAATAAGCCTTCTAGTGTCTAGAAACCAATTCCTGTTATAGATGGTATACATAGATACAGATTAGCACGACATTTCAAAAACCTACAACAGTTTATCTGTGCGGAGGTGTATTTTGGTGCATTGGTAATGTAGTAGTTTTGCAATTCAAGGGAAATATAATGGGATCCATTGAGAACAAGCATTTAATGAAGGCAAAGCACAGAAGTGTAGTTTTTACACAACCATCAACATTGAGAACTCTTGAACCATTTTATACCAATTGAATTCCAACAAACAATTCACTGCCTCAGCTAAGACAACGAGGTTCTTTGAAAAAGTGACGAAGTCGATCAATAATAATGTTCAAACCAACCTCACAGCAAACCCAAAGCTAAAAGTATTCCCCATCAAAATAAAAGCCCAAAATTCACATAAGAAAAACAAAACCAGCGAAAATGTACCATCACGGTCACCGAGTACTACTTCTGAGACAATCCGTCGTCAAGTATCCACTAAGGTTTTTTAATTTTTATTTTTTGGTTCGACAGTAGCAAAGGCTTTTTAAATTTGATGGACGCCCTCTAGAAATGATGGGCCCGGTCCAGACACTAAGATGTGATGGAGAGACTCCATCTGAATTAGCTGAGCCCAACGACGCAACAATTCTGGCTAGAGTTTTTATTTCTAAATAAAATTAGAATTAGAATGATGTAATATATTTGTAAATATAAATTATTTAAATATATATCAATATTTGTAATTATTTATTATTGATGTACAAGTGTGAATAGAAAGTTCCACATTAGATAAAGATGGACAAGCTGAGCAACATATAAGTGACCATAAACATCATGCCTTAAGGTTTTGGGTTAAATGTGATGTCAAGTTTACTTGTATGGTTGGCTCATGACTCGGTGTTTTGCCCCCTCGTATTCCCAACATTTATATATGGTTGTGTAAAATATATATATATATATATATATATATATATATATATATATATATATATATATAAAGTTAAAAATAAAGAAAAATATATTAAAAATTATAATAATATTAAAAAATTTGATTAGAAATTTAATACCGTGTAAAACACAAGTTATTATGTTAGTTATACTTATTCATAGGTGCCATTTAAGTTCAACTCGATCAATTATATCTTTGTGTGTGGTGTGTGTGTGCTTTTTTTCCTTTAGCGTAATATTCACATATTTGATATAGTCTTTTTTTTTTTTTTTTATTCATTGGAAAATAATATAGACAAATCACCCTAAACTATCCTTCAAAAGAAGAGTGTTTAGGGAAGGGGAAGGAACATCCCAAAATAACAATGGTTGCGAACAGTGTTATTAAAATCGAACTGAACCGGACCGACTAGTTGGACCAGTTTACCGGAAACCGGACCCATGGCCAGTCCGGTTACATTATTAGATTGGATGTGTATTTCTCTTGATCATTACATTATAAACTAGGTAAAAAGCCGATATAAACTCGCCACTCGGTTGGCTCAGTTCAACGAATTATTGCATTATACGCTTCACACTTGATTTAGCAAATTTCAAGGCTCTTGATTGCGGAATCCTAGACTGCATTAACACCTCTATATGACACTTTCCAGCACAATCAGTCCTGCTGCACTTCCTAACGTGATGGCATTCTGCCATTGCACTCCAATAGGCACCTTATGTCAATGTGGTATTACACTGAAGTAGGTGAAAATTTGAATTTGAAATGCACCTTAGTGATAATTGAAATTGTAAATTGGTTCACACAAGATTCGAACCCTTGTTCTAGGGTAAGTGTAAAATGATTTGAACCACTAAGATAGTGGAATACTTATGAAATAGGATGCAAAAATATTATATATATGCATTTTAAATATAAAACTTACAACTTAGCATTTATACTGGTTCATGCAATTCAACCAGTGACTAACCAGTTCGACCAATAACCTAGTGACCCAATACCTTAGCCGAGTCAATGACCGATCCGAGTCTGATAACACTGGTTACGAGTGATTAACGCACACCAAAACTAGCAAGAAAATAAGCCACAAAATTAGTTTCATGCCTAACATGAGCCAAGACGCAAGACAAATCCCGATGAAGCAAATCCAAAACCCTCAGCACCAAGGAAGCGTGGGGATGATATAGTCCAATTTAATTAATAATAGGGTTTGATACGTTTTTAGTTTCTATAAATATAACGAATTTTGATTTTAGTCTTTTATTTTTATTTTTTGGTTTTGCTCCATATAAATTTTAAAAGTTTTGAAAATGTTCCATATTACTATTTAGTGATAACATAACATGCATCTAAACATATCACATTTTCACTAAATAATAATATGGACTATTTTAAAAAAATAAATAAATTATGAAGACGAAAACCATAAAAAAAATTAGGAAACTAAAACCAAAATTCATTATATTTATAGACTTAAAACATATTTAACACAATTAACAATTATAAATTCACATGTAATCCTTTAAACCTTACTCTTCCTTAAAATGAGCTAAATTAATGGGTTGAACTTAACAAGATTTCTTCTTTAAAACAAAAATTAATGAAATGTTTGTGTTTTTAATTTTTTTTATTTGAGTGAAGAGCCTTCTTCAAATTATATATATGCATCTTTTGTAGCATCGAGTACATTAATCAATTGGCATAAAATTATTCTAACTTAAATAGTGGTCGAATTTGAATCCTTGCGACAGCTACTTTAAATACTTGTGTGAATGCAAGGGATTGGAAGGATGGTTAACAAGTATTTTGTATGTAGGCTAGTTGCGATTAATTTGTAGTTCGTCAAGTGGCAACCTGACATGGTAATGTGATGTCACACATCAAACAAATAGCAAGCAGTGTGCTTGAAGAAATATATCCAATTGACATGTTGGTATTAGACCAATCTAATGAAGCCTTTTTGAACACTTGGTTAATTATTTTGCATCATCTTCCTTTTGCTTTGTATACAGTTTAATAAAACGGTGTTCCGTAAATTATTGTTATCATGTTGGTCCACTGTCCACAATTTATAAAAAGCCTTGGACATTGGTTGTCAATCAATTTCACTCATTAAACAGATAAGGTCCTTCAACTTACAATTTGTCTATCCAGAAACAGAGTTTCTCATAAACAGAAACGAGAGTAAGAATCTTTTTTTCTTGAGATTCAAGAGCAGCAAATTGTTGATTAGTTATTTATATGTTAAGGGTTATTCACATGTTAAGTGGACCATCAGCTTTATGCTGCCTTGTTGAGTGGTCTGGTCACAATCATTTGAGGAAGTTGAATCAGATGGACATTTTTCTATATATCAGATATTTGCTTTTTCTATTCATCAAGACAAGAATTCGGAAATTATTGGTCCAGCTTATCCTGTCATACTGAAAACAGCTTTAAGATCCAGTCAATTCTTTTTCCATAAGAAGGACAGAACTGCAAGTCCAAAATATACCTTCTTGGGTTTGTTATCCTGTAATTATTGTTATTTATTAAGATTTATACACCAATTACAGAGAACAAGTCCAGAAAAATTGATCTTCAATTACAATTTTTGTTGTCCCAAAACCACCATTAGAGACCCGAGGTTTCATTTCATGAAAGTCTAGTTAGCATAGATGATATGCAACAGTGATAAGTAGAGTCTCAAGTTCTTGATAGACATGACATGAGACATACATATACTGATCGAACGTACAATGATTAAAGGATGCTATGTACTCGTGGCTTTATGGATTTTATTGTTCATTAATAATAAGTGGAACGGAAACCGCGAGTGTGGATTGGTTGGTTCTGATCATAACTTAGGCCCTGACCTTGCATTCCTGCATTTCCATTGATAACCACACGATCTCGTGGAGGAAAAATCACATCAATTCTAGACAATTAATTTTGTTGAAGTTTGATTCAAACAATTATTTTAAAAATATGTGACTGATTTTCAATTTTATTTGCATTTGTATGAGTAAATAAGTAATTGACACTTCTACCATTATTATCGTATAATTTTGATAATAAAAAAAACATAATAGTTATTATCTTCCAATTGATGTGAGAAATGTAAATAATTTAAATCCTTAAAAAATGATATAATTATTATCCAATAACTTAAGTAGGTGAACTAAAATGTGAAAGTTGAGACTTGACAAGCTAAAAGTATTAACAAAAAGAAAATGAGACTTAGAAAACTTGTCAATTATCAAAATTTATATCTTCTAGAGTAAAAAAAAAATTACGTAAAGAATTACTTAGATCTTACATTTTTTCTCTGTTTGGGTAGTTAATGCACACCTCCGTTTCTGGTTCAGATAGTTTTGAACAATTTGTACTTTTTAATGGGATAAAAAAGTTGAGGGGTTTGAAAACATAAATGACATCCACATGAATTTGAGCCTTCTTAGAACCTCACGATCTTGTAATAATATCCACATACGGAGAAAGTGCATAATCTAACCAAATAAATTGAAAACCAGTACAGGACAGGAGCTTATCCACAAGTCCAGGAGTGCATTTTCCACACTGTTGTCTAACTAAAGTTACACAAAAGCAATGGCCCTGGAGAACTGTTTACGAGTAACCACAGTAGGCACAGCCACCCCCCAATGCCTTTCTCCATTCTTTTCAACTTCAAGGGACAAGCTTGTTTTCCCAATTCAGAGAGGTTTCAAGAAATCCATGCTAAACTCAACAGTGTCATACCCATCTCTTTATTCAACCGGTGCTACCTACAGAAAATCCCGTTTTGTTTGCAATGCTCGTGAAGCAGTAAATGAAGGTAATTAAGGTCGTGTTTAGATAATTTTTTCCGTAAGCATTTATAAAAGAAGAAAATAAAAAAATAAAAAAATTAAACTTCTCTTATTAGTTGTAATCAACTTATGTACTTCAGATTTTAGAAAAGTTCAAAAAAGAAAACTTCTATAAAAATTAAATGTATAAGTTAATTTAAAATTATAAGAAAACTCAATTTCATTTTATCTTTTTATTTTCTTTTCCTATAATTATTTATAAAAAAAATTATCCAAACAAATCGTAATTAGTTATCCACCACTTTCCTAGTCTTCTCAGCTGCTAGGTACCTTTTTATTTCTTATACTGTAGTAAGAAATCTTTTTATATGACATGGTTTTCCAGTTTAAATCTTCATTATGAATTTCAATCTCTCTTAAAAAGACGTGAAGAAGCATACGGTATTAAACTGGATAGTCTAGTTTCAAAAACTACATTAGAATATGTTCTATGGCTGGACTTACACTTAGCTTTGCATTATAATTAAAACTAGTGCCAAGTGCTTTACGAAGAGCGCCAAAACAAGTTAAAAACTTCACGTACACTCAATAATGTCATTGCAGTGCTTGATTTCATGTAGACATTTTTGCAACCATGTATTTGGTTGAATGAAGTAGCAGATTGATTTTCCAATTTCATCTTGAAAATGATGTATAACTTTGCTCGTTTCTTTGTACTGAATTCTGAATTTGTTTTTCCATAGAGAATAGTGCATGTTTGGATAATCATTCTAAACATACTTTTGGGTGCTGAACACACTTTTAAAAAAGAATAATACTCTCTGTATTTTTTATTCTGAATGCATTTTTGAAAATGGTGCAACAATTATCCAAACATGCACTAAGAAAGTATTTAGGTAGCAATTCCAAACCACACTAGCTTTAAGTGAATTAACCCTCTATGTGGTGCCTTGTCTGATGAAATAATACACATGCTCAAACTTGGCAGTTAAAGTAGTGACTGACTCAAGCTGGAACAACCTTGTCATTGGAAGTGAGACCCCCGTGCTGGTAGAGTTTTGGGCTCCATGGTGTGGTCCGTGCAGGATGATAGCGCCTGTTATCGATGAGTTGGCAAAAGAATATGCTGGAAAAATTGCATGCTACAAGCTTAACACGGATGATTCTCCAAACATAGCAACACAGTACGGCATCAGAAGCATACCAACAGTTCTGTTCTTCAAGAACGGAGAGAAAAAAGAAAGCATAATTGGTGCAGTTCCCAAGTCTACTCTGTCCGCAACAGTGGAAAAATATGTTGATTTATAAACTGAGAAAATGATAAATAATGGCAAGCATTACAATGCCAAAAATGGAAGGCTGGAATGGGAGAAGTGATAAATGTGACTTGCAAATTTCATTCTCTTTCATTATTTTCCTTGCCCTATATGGCAATAAAAAAGTCAGTTTTTTAAGTTTAAGAACCATCTTTCCATCTGTGGTTTGACAGTTTAAGTAATACTTGTACCCTTTTTATCTTTTTTTTTTCATTTTGTAAAGGTTATATTGGATAAACAGACTTCATTCAATGTTTGAATGTTGATTACTACCTTGTGCAAAGGAACTTCAAATTGATCATTGCTTGGGACAATATGTAACTAATCCCCCAACAACGAGGTGCTTTTTGTATCCCAAAACTTGTCACCTTCTTCAAATGGGCGCGTATATCAAGGATGGGTTTGTGAAAGCTCACAAGAAAGAAAAATTCATATAACAAGTTACACTTGAATTCACAAGAAAAATCAGCCCCGTCAGCCACAACCAGCCAACAAATTTTCATTTCTTATATATAAAATCATATATTGGCACAGTGGCCTACGCCTATCACTACCCAACCCAAATACTTTCTGCCATCATCAGGGGCCGAAGGCAATACCATTGCTCATGTTGCATGAGCAGCTGTCAAGAACCACAACATCCATACCATCTACAAAGGCTCTCAAGGAGAAGGTTTCCAATCAAATTGAAGACTATTAAAACCATTTACTGCCCCTAGCCCACTAAGTAGTTGGTTTGACAACTCCTGTTGATGATTCATAGCTTGATCACGAGCAAGAGACGCCATTCCTCCCCTTCCATTCATGAGTGAATTATTTACCATAGCAGCTCTGATTCCATTAGGCATAGTGGATTGACCAAGACCCATTGTGCCATAACTACCAACCCCAACGCCTGAATTACTGTTCAATGCACCGTTACCCACCAGGCCATTGCCACCATTGAGCCCTGTACTGGCACTCACTGGCAGAATGCCATTTACATTCTTCACGTCATTTCCAAGAGATCCAACACTGATCATTCCACCTGTGCCGTTAATCTGGGAGGACATCATCTCATGTATGATTTTCTGGACTGAGCTCTGGGCATCACTAGGGTCAGGTTCACCAGAAATAGATGGCTGCTGCTGTTGCAGGGAAATATTAGCTGGTGAGTTTGTTGCACTCATGTGATTGGCATATGTTAAAGCAGGGTGAGATGTTTGTGGGAGGTTGTTAGAAGTGGATGGTGTTGGTGATTGAAAAGGGGATGAGTTTGGCTGGGCCTGTGGCACTGTATTGGAGGAACCTGGGGATGGAATCTGAACAGAACTACCTCCATATGGACTGCTTGCATTGTTCATTGAATTTTGCTGTCTAGAATTCATAGAGTTCTGATGGAGAAGTCCAACAATTGTGCTTGTGGTGGTTGATGTGGATGCTGAGTTGACAGTGTTATTTACACTAACCATACCATTGCTAGAAGCAATTTGCATGGCAGCAGCTTGTACTGAGTTTTGATCACCATTTGAGTTATGGGCCACCATTTGTTGTTGCTGCTGCTGTAATTGTTCTTCATGCTGTTGTGCTTGATTACGAGGTCCAGATGAACCACTTGTTCTCCGAGGGAATTTTGCTAAGCTCTCTGAGAGATGGCAAATAAAAAAGAAAAAAAAATAAAAAAATTCCATTATACCTATTATCACAATCAAACAGCTGGCAATAATTATTAATATAAGAAAACAAAATCTTCATAACAAGAGGAAAAAACATCCACTGTGTAAGTTATCTCAGACCTAAACTTTCCTCCAGTTAAGTGATATGAAAAATTACAGAACAATAATGGAAAAAATTAGAACTCATTTTCCCAACTAGGTACAGAGATCAAAGAGAAAGATCACCGTAGAATTGGTTGCCCATATAAAAAATGTCATGTAAAACAAAAAGATTCCATACTTCGAACAAAAAAAGCACAATATGGAAAAGTTTTGCTCCTCAAAGAAGTTTAGTCAACCTTCAACTGCATCTTGACCTCAAACCTACCCATTACCAACCTTCCTGTTTGCAAATATTAAATGAGTAATTTATTACAAATATTTGGCCCTCCAAATAGACATGAGGATATCTTAAGACATCGATACCAGGGTACAGAAACAGGATTTAAGTACAAAGTAAAACAGCTGACAAAAGGAGAAGTCTTTCCTCCCAAATAACTGTCTCAACTCTCAAGTTGTAATAGCCTAATAGGTAAGCTCCAACAAATAACTCTTTAGGGGAGGCATTATGAACTCTAATTGTCCACTCTTGATTCTCTTCAACATCTCTTTTTTATCATTAGTATCATACCAACTACATCTGCAAGCCAGATTCCAAAGCAAAAGACCAAGAGGTACTAGGACTACATCGCAATTTCTGTAACTCTGTATAAATCAGTTGGACAGAGTACACAGAAATTAGCTATTCCTTGATAGTTAAGTAACCTAGGCTATTTCCTTCTCTCTCTCCTAGTGCAAAAGGCATAAATTGCATGCAGACTCAACAAGTCTTGATTCCATCTCACAACTTCCAAACCATACACTTTTGTGAAACTTTAATCAATCTTTCCATAAAAATGTTCTCCACTATCCCTAAAATCCAAAGACTGACCCTTAACATTTAACAACTACACAGTTACAACAACTTGAGTCTCCCGAGACCAACTCTTAACCAGATCATGAACAATCTTCAATCTGTGTATCTTCAAGAACCTTCTTCCGTCAAAGGCAACTTCATCTGGAATTGATTCCATTACTAGGCATAGCTTAGAAAGGTTGGATGCAAGCTCCCCAAATAATGTTGAGACAAAAAATGATATCCAAAACAATTTTAAACTGTAATATATAAAGGTAAAGTAGGAAACTAAATGCATCAAGACTTTCAATTTCTATACAATGCTCATTTTTAATTAGAAATGGTAAATCAACATTGGACCACTATATGGGAACAGCTGCTCTCTTTAATAAAGTATTATTTATACAAACTTGCAAATGAGGAATAAACAAGTAAATTATTAACTTACCCATAGGTCCAGCCCCAGTTTCTCTGCTGTAATCTATCAAGTCTTTCATACTATTTACCACTTCTGATATCTGTAGTATAAACAAGTAAGAAACAATAAACTATGTTTGTTGTATTCACTCAGTGTATGAATAGAGTTCATTACAGATTATCCTATAAATGAAACTCATTTTTTTCTTCTAATAAATGTATCATTTACTCTCTTATAAATACAGAAATTGTAGCAAAAAGAAAAGAGATGAACTTTTTTCTCTTTTTGGTCAAATGGCCAGAATTCCTGATTTATTTAGCCCTTGATAATCACTCTTCCAAAAAATACAGAAGTCTGTTTACCAAAATATAAAAGCACCACCAAACATCAGCCAGCAATTACTGGGCCCCAAGTCCTCTCTTAGGAGATATTATTACAAACATGAAAAGAAACCAAATAATTGCCATATTTGCAGTCACATTGAGAGAAACAAGACAAAGTAAGGTTTCCCTATTCAAACAATCAAGGCAAGCGGGGTGCTCTGTTCAAAAATTTCACAAAATAGCATTTTAACAGGCAGGGATATGATGGTAACACAAAATACACTTAATAGTTCCAGAAAAAGAAACCAAGTGCAATTTGAAACATTAAAAGGAAATAAATACATAATTTCCCAAAATAAGTAGATTAAAATTAAACATGGAAAATGTATGTGGGAAGCAATGTCTTAAGAATGGAACACTACCTGTAGGCAGCGCACATATCTCTTCGTATATCCTAAATCATTAACCAATGGTACTTCTAAGGCTTTAGCCAACTGACGGGCTGATGCAACAAACCTGGAAAAGAAGCATATAAAATTATTAAAAGAAAAAACAGAAACTTTCATAAAAAGTAAACCTAATTAAGTTGGACCAAAAAGAGATCAAGAAAAAAGACAAATGCAATCTAAACTGTAGACAGTAGACACAACCAACGGAAAACAGAACTATACAAAAATAGGAAATGGCTGTGTAAAGCATGTAACACATCCCTGAATGTCGTTACAGTGAGACTCACATGCAAAGGCACCACTATTCCTCACAGCAGCATGACCAGAATCCAGCACTCCCATAATAACCAAGGAAACAGACTTTCATTGAGAATGAAACAAAATCAAAATATACAGATCTGTATATTAGAAACGAATTGGGCTTAACTCACTCCAAAAAGCTAACTTAAGGGAGGAGGATTGCCCAAGTCTTACATGGGAGTATTCTAGTCATATTCCTAGCCAATGTAGGACATCTTAACACTAAATTTTCAAGAAACAGGTCAGCCAAGGTCTCATATACGAGAGGATCGACCATCAAAAAGGTCTAAAGAGAGAGAAGAACGAATAGCAAACTACATTTTACTAAGAGAATCTCCAATCCCAAACTCATCCATGGGTTCTTAACCTACTTTTAGCGGACCCTACACTGCCATGTCATATTTAAGAACCTCAGTAACTTTTTACTCCAATGGTGAACTCATTAAACTTAAAATGGGTCCCAAGTATCACCCCACATTTTTATATTTTTTATATTTATTTTTATTTCAAGATAATAATCTATTTATATTTTAATTTTGAAACGATAAATATACAAAAATAAAATAAAATAAATATTTCAACAATTTTTTTCACAATTTTGTTGTCAAAAAAATGTCAAAAAAACATATCACCTCAAAATGTTGAAAATTTAGGAAATTAGTACAAGCCTCAAAATTAAAAGGGGAGCTAAAAAACAGAACCAGTCACTCGAATATCAAAAAATTGCCTGAAAGAACGTTATAAAATTACAAACATTACAAAACACAGAAAACAATAAAAATAATTACAATCACGAGGTAAAGCAAACGTTACAAAAACACCGATTAGTCACACACCCAAATCTCGAAAAAAAATATACGAAACACACAAATCAGTCAGTGAATCGCACAAACTCATTGTTGAGGTTGCAGAAAATGGTGAATCAAGATCTGAGGACAGTGAAGAGCTAACAGAGAAGTTGCCAACAGAGCAGAAGGTCATCAAAAGGCTCCAGTGGCGAAGAAGTGAATAGTGGAGAAGGTAAAAGATAGTAATTTTCCATAAATTGAATCTGAAACTAAAAGATGTTTTTTAATGACAAATCAGTTGGTGAATCACTCAAATCCATTGTTGAGGTTGCAGAAAATGGCGAATCAAGATCTGAGAACAGCGCAGGCAGCAGAGAAGAAGCTAGTGGAGGAGGAGAAGGTCATTGAAAAGGCTCTGACAGGGAAGAAGTGAATAGTGGAGAAGGTAAATGATAGTTATTTTCCTTAAGTTGAATCTGAAACTAAAAAATGTTTTTCAATGACAAGAACACGGTTCTTGTGTAAGAACCGTTCTTACACATGGAGTCCAACTCATTGAGCTCCAATGGTGCAATCAAGAAAGAACCAGTTCTTAATTGTACGGTAGAAGCAACTCCCATTGGAGTTTATCTAAAGGAGATAAGCATGGTGAAACATTCATGTGAATCCCTATTTAAAAGGAAGTAAGTCATGCCCCATTCCATGGTCTTGTGATAAGAAAGGTGCAAGATAATTAACACACATATTCAAGTTTTAAAGAAGGCATGCATCAGTAAAAATGGAAAATAAAAGACTCAAAAATTAACATAAAGAATAAATAGCAAAATGAGCTTACATATTGCAATTATTTTGTAATTCTGGAACAGATACATTGGGTGTTGCATTTTGAGTTAAAGCCTGGTATTTTTGAGCAACCGCCCCAAGCTGACTAACCTGTACATAATAACAATGATAAGTAAAGATATGAATAAATAACCATAATGTATAATATCTAAATGCATAGCCAAGCATTATTCTGTCAAAATCTCTAAAGTATAAAAAAGCATTACGAAAGGCATTCCTAACAAAATAATAATCACAATACAATCAGCAAAAACAGGAATCCATAGATCCTAGCAAACATCTCATCAAATGACAATCTCAACTTACTACACACCTGCAGTGACAGGAAAAAGATTATTAAGACTAACAATCAACAGAGAATAAATGGGTTTATTAATCAATATTCAATCAGCCAAGTATGTTTGTCTATTATGTAAACAGATAATCTAATAGTTAGAATTAAAAACTCCACTCATAATTCAATTACTGTCAACCTGCGGTATTAACAATCTCCTGGGGATGAGCTCCTCATGGCGCCGAGCACAAAATTCCCAAGAACATATCTGCGAATGAAATAACAAACACGAGAATGCCAATTAATCTTTCTTTCATATAAAGAAAGTCAATAATGACAATAACATATAAGCATTTTTCATTTAATATTTGAATGTTAATATTTCTATATATAACCTTCAGGTCTGGAGAGAAAACTATTCGAAGTTGACCATCACGAACAACACGAAGTTGCTCAAAAACACTTTCTTGTATTGCTTTTGCATAATCTAGAACAATCTGACCAGAGGAATTATGATATTCACGAGGCATGTCAATATAAAGTAGTTCTTCCAAAGTACCACTTTCATACTTTATCTTGAAAAGCCGGGGAAGAACCTCGACAGTTGCTTCTGGAAAAAAAAGAAATGACCAATCAGAAAGAGAATATCACAACACAATCACATTTGCATATATTTGACAAATATTTTAAGATGCCAACATTCAAATAGTGAAGAACCAAAAATAGATTGAACAGGGAAATGCAGAAAAAATAACCCCAAAAAACAAAACTTACCAAATCCACGGCCAGGCTTGCGATTACATATTTCACAGTGCCATACATCCTGAAAATATTTAAAGAATTCATCTTTTAGGTTAAACTAATGTTTAGCATCAATGAAACTACTATATTTGATTCCTTGAATACCATAAACTATTCATGGCAACATATAAGGTAATAGTTACTCAAGTCCTAAGACATTACAATGTGGCAATTGCAACAACAAAATAAAGATGCCAATCACTGAGTATAGTACAATCAATTGTGCAATTAGATAATCAATTCATGAACTTAGATAAAGTTATACAGGATTCAGAATTAGTTTATAAGGTTTTCTCTAGGAACAGGCCTGAGGGAAAACTCCAGTTGTTTGTCTCCCACTTCCATACATAGAAACACACCATTTCTTCTTGGCATTAGGGGCAAAATACTCAGCAACAAACTTTCTCCAGAACTCAATATTGTTATCCTACATAAAATCAAAGTGCAAATATCTCTTAATAAGACGTATGATATGCACACATAGAACAAGTTCAATAAATAGATTGGTTCTTACTTCAGGTCTATGTTGTTGCTGATACATGTAATGTGTCAGCCGCCTAGCACACATCCCTGGTTCATATGCTGGTTTCGCAGGAGATCTCATTGGCATATTCTGCTGCTGAAATTGCTGTGGTAGTTGGGACCGTTGTTGAGGCATTGCCTTCAAGAGTTGTTGCTGCTGGTGTTGTTGTTGTAACTGTAAAAGCCTGTGATGGCGCAAAAGATTGATCTGGGCAGCAGCAGCCTGAGACGATTGACTTGACATGTGGAGGAACTGTTGTTGTTGCTGTTGTTGCTGCTGCTGTTGTTGCTGCTGCAAAAATAATGATTGATCAGAATGCTGGGGCTCCAGTTTAACAGGTCCCAGAGTTCTCATTGTCTGCATTTGTTGTGGTTCCAATTTCACTGAAGCAAGATTCCTCAAAGATTGCAATTGCTGTGGCTGCTGCTGTCCAAGTTGATCGTTGTTTACCTGGGGCTCCAGCTTTACCGGTCCCATACCGCCTATCCCTCCTCGAATTGATTGAAAATGCTGCTGCGGCTGCTGTGTATTCAGAGGAGCAGAGAACTGTTGCATTGACTGCTGACCATGTTGGAAATTTTGAGGTTCAAGCTGTTGGGAATGCTGTTGATCTGGCAACAGCTGGTTACTAGAAGGGTTTGAAAATTGTTGACCCTGACCTTGACCAGAGGAAGCAGCGTTTACTATATTTGACTGTACAAACGTCAACGAAGAATTATTGAAGCTCATTCCATTGCCAACACTGGAAAGAGGGTCTGTTTCAGCTCCAGTATCAATCCCTCCACGCCGGCTACTTCCTGGACCAGAAAGCCCAGGATTTGGAACTCCATTTGGGAAAGACTGATTCAGTATGGAAGTTACATTGGACATATTTCCTAGGATGTTCATGTTGTTGAACTGAGTGCGTGGTGACACAAGTGAAGGGAAAGCTGTCTGCAACGGCATGGGACCCCCCTGAGCTCCTAACATCCCCGAATTCGATCTCAAAAGAGAGGGCGAAACAGACTGGGCACCACCAATTGGAGTGGGTGGCCCCGGAGGCACCATCTTTCGATACCACAGTCTTCAAGCAATCACCTAAGCATAACAACTAAGTTACGTAAAACACAAGTTCAACAAACTACAATTACAGTATTACACAAGAGCTTGTGAGAAACTGGGCACATTCACAAAGTTCAACCCAGACAGTAGTACTTCAAGCCAGAGTTCAAGGCCAAAATCTTCACTGTGAACCAACAGAAGCATGTGGTGTTGAGTTTTATCAAACACAGGCCACACACCAAAGAAAACCAAAACCAAGAAACATTCCTTCATTCTGAACATTACAACTGCGCTACCTCCCTTAAATGAGCAACCTCCAAACAGCTTTCGCATGAATCTCTGTACAACACATGACTTCTCACATCCAACCCATCAACCAGTGCACACAATAATAGCCCAATAAACCAATTAAAAGAAAAAAAAAACAAACCCCAAAATATCTACAAACAATAGTATCACACTAAACACCCAACAAAAAAAAAAACACTTAAAAAATTAAAAGAGAGAAAAAAAAAATACTCCACTCAAATTAAGAGACGCATCTCACACCAAAATCAATAAAAACCCCAAGCTACCAGTTCAGAATTACCATTTTTTAAAAGTCCAAGCTCAATTGAAAAAGGAAACAAAAAGTGTAAAACATAAACTTCATCAAAGTGGTTACAAAAATAGCAGCCGATCGAACCGTAGCTGAAACGAATCAACGATCCAGAGCTACAAATGAGACAAATGGGGTGCTGTAATTGAGAAAAAACAGAGACAGAAACATAGGCGAAAGGGTGAAACGTTAGAAGTGTCACGTTAAGACTTGCCATGACTTACCGAAAGTTGAAAATTGCGAAATTGAACAGTGACAGAATCTGGGAACTGATCAACGAACTTAGAAGGAACGAAAAGGCTCGAACTTTTCACTTGGGTTTTCTGAATTCGCATACACTATAAGTGTTCAGAGGGTGTCTAGGGTTTTCTCAGTGCAAGAGCAGCATCGTCTTTAATCTCACTGAAACGCACTACTGTTGATGTTGCAGCTGCTGCTGCTTCATGCCGTGTGTTTTAGAGAGAGAAAGTAGAGAGAGAACGGGTCATTGCGGACGTCAAGATTGTATTCGATCCGATTGAATTTTTCTTCATTCTTTGGTCCTTTCTTTTCGCTTCTATTCTCTCTCTCTCCTTCTCTCTGAAAAAATGAAGTCAAATCCCATTCTACTTCTCTCTCCCTGCTGCGCCTCCCTTATGCACATGCACCATGTTGTTGATCATGATGCATAATGATGTTATCTCATAGCAGTATCATTATCTATAGCGCATAGTATTACTACTGGGTTGTGCAGTTACGAATATGTCCTTTCATTATTCTTTTATTTATGGAATTAACCTGCCTTCCAACTTTAATTTGTGCCGTGCGTGTTGCCAATTAGGTGTGATAATTGATTTCAACAAACCTCCATAACCTTAAACCAAATTAAGTTAGTCAATGTTTAGTTTAATTTATTTCTATATTTTAAACTACTATTTTAGCACGAAGATAAATATTTTATATACACATATACATATACATATATATATATATATATATATATATATATATAATAAACTATCAATTTAGTTTCTCAGATATTAATCTCTTTCCTAAATAATCCTAAAAGTAATCAAATTATATAAGTAATTTGTAAAATATTAAAAATTTATCAATTTAGTCCTTACGTTAATATATTTTACTAACTTTGAGGATTAATTTAAAGGATCTTTCAATACCTTAGAGACTATATAGCATTATTTTTAATACTTTAGAGACTACTTATATAATTTCATTACTTTAAGGACTATTTAAGAGAGAGAATGATACTTTAAGAACTAAATTGATGGTTTATCCTCTATCTCCTATATATAAAAATTAGAATAGTTATTTTGAACGAGAGTATTTTTAACTATTATTCTTCAACAAGAGAGTTTTTGGCTGTTATTTTTCTTTAAGAGCATTTTTACAGTTTTTTTTTTAACTTCTTATATCTCTTTTAGTCTATCATTTTCAATATATTTATCTTTAAATTGAATTTTAATATATTTTTAAAAAAATATCAATAATTAAAAATTAATTTGTATTATACGATTGTTAATTATAAATTTAAAATATAATCTATATATTCAAAAATATCTCTTTATTACAAATTTTAAGTATAATATAATTTATATATTCAAAAGTATTTATTTATTATAAATGTAAGTTATATAAAATAAATATTCATTCTGTGTAATATATAGGTTAAAATACTAGTTGTATATAAAATAGAATAATTATTTTGAATGAGAATGTTTTTAAGATTTTTTTTTAACTTCTTATTTCTTTCAATTTATCTTTTTCATCTTTATTTTTATATTAAATTTTAATATTGTTTTAAAAGAAATTATCAATAGTTAAAAATAACTTTATATCATGTAATCAAAAAAAATAAATTTATATCATAATATAAATTATTTATCATGAATTTAAAATATAATTTATATGTTTAAAAATATTTATTTATTATAAATTCAATTATAATATTAATTATATATTTAAAAATATTTATTTATTGTAAATTTTAGTTATATAAAATAAATATTTTTTGTGTATTGCACATGTTAAAATACTAGTTTATAATAAATAAATATTTTTAAATTTATAAATTATATTATAATTAAATTTTAAAATGAATAAATGTTTTTAAATATATAATTTATATCTTAGATTTATATTAAATAATTTAAATTGTAATAAAAAGATTAATTTTAAATTAAAATTGATAAGTGGTTAAGAAAATCAATCAAATCCTTTATATATATAAATTAGAATAGTTATCTTGAATAATAACATTTTTAGGAGTTTTTCTTCAACAACAGTGTTTCTAGAATTTTTTTCTTAGCCTCTTATCTTTTTCAATCTATCATTTTCATCTTGCATTTAAATTAAATTTTTATATTTTTTAAAAAACTATCAATAGTTAAAAACATCATTGTATCACAATATAAATTATCCCTCTATATACATAAACGTGTAAAACAATCTGCTTTCTCATGCCTCCACTCTCCTTCACATCTACCCTATATATTAAATTAGAACTTCTATCTCTCACGAGAGCGTTTTTAGCTGTCATTTTTTAACGAAAGCATTTTTAATTGTCATTCTTCAATGAGAGTGTTTTTAGAGTTTTTTTAACCTCTCATATTTTTTAATCTATTATTTTCAATATCTTTAGTTCTAAATTAAATTTTAGTATTTTTTAAAAGAAATTATCAATAATTAGAATGACATTGTATTACAATATAAATTATATACTATAAATTTAAAATATAATGTATATGTTCAAAAATATTTATTTATTACGAATTTTAATTATAATATAATTTATATTATATATTCATTAGTATTTATTTATTATAAATTTATGTTATATGAAATCAATATTTATTTTGTGCAATGCACAAGTTTAAATACTAATTATACTAAAATTAATTAGAGTTAGCCTAACAGTGAAGAATAGCTAAATTATTATTCACAATAAAAGGATTGGGTACAATTGTTATTTTATATCATATTATAAACTTTTTTATCATACATGATTTTCAATATAACTATTTTATTTATTTTTTAGCTATTATTTTATATTTTTATAATTTATTGTTTAATATATTATATAATATTAAAATATATATAATTTTAATTAATTTAATTACTATTAAATCTTTTTTGATAATTAATTATAATCATGAAATTTACACGATAGATTTGATCCCATGCTACTTCACTTTCATTTGAATACTCTCCTCTCATTAAGAGATAGATTTCACTCTCCTAGCATGCATATAATATATCCTCTTATGCTTTTAATATCAATTGAACAATTTAACAAGCTGTAACTGAATATCAAAACCAATTTCAAATATATATATATATTTATCTTCAAAATTCTAATACGTTCCTAATATGCATATGATATATTCTCTTATGCTTTCAATATCAAATGAACGGTTTAACGAGCTGTAATTAAATATCAGAAACTAATTTCAAATATATATACTTTATCTTCAAAATTCAAATACGCTCCAAATATGCATATGATATCCCTCTATACATATAAATTAGAGTAATCGTCTTGAACGACAACGTTTTTAAGGATTTTTCTTAACCTTTTATTTCTTTCAATCTATTATTTATAATATCTTTAGTTTTAACTTAAATTTCAATATATTTTTTTACAATATCAATAATTAAAATAATATTGTATAATAAATGTAAAATATAATTTATATGTTCTAAAATATTTATTTATTACAAATTTTAATTATAATATAATTTATATATTTAGAAGTATTTAGTTATTATAAACTTTAGTTATATAAAATAAACATTTATTTTATGCAATGCTACTTTACAGAAAAGATAAGTTTAAGGAAAATGTTTTTCTCTATACTTTGAGGAAATTCAATTATTATATATATATATATATATATATATAAGGTTTCTCTCTATACTACAAGGAAATTCAACTATTATTAGTTAGCTAATCTCTCAACCTGATTCTAAATTTAACAACATGCCAACATGAACATGCTTGATCCCGCCAATAATGTTCCTATGTTATCACCAAAACTACCCACTAAACTTTTTTGTGTCAATAGCTCATCTACTCTTATATATACTTTTCTCTGCTATTGAATTAGCAATGCTTGAAGATTTTGGCTTTAAGTTTTTGATAATTTATAAAAGTAAACAATATAAAATGTAAAAGAATAGTTATAAAAGTAAAATAAAATAGATTGCAAGATGAATATTTTGAAATACAAAAGGTTTGATACTGGAACTACTGAAGAAAGATGTAGCCCTCAAATCAAAATGTGTAGCGCAAACACTAGGAGGCAAGACTATCTTATAGGCAACAGGACCCATATAACGAAGTATTTGGTAAGGTCTTATGAACTTTGGAGTATTTGTTTTGGATTTTATAGCCTTGTCCACTCCTTTCTTATGTATAACCCTTTAGAACACATGGTCACCTTCCTTAAATTCAAGTGGTCACCTTCATTGATTGGCATAACTTTTTTGATTATTTTAGGCAGTTTTCATGTTTTCCTAAATTCTCTTAATCTTTTTAGTAGTTTGTTGTACTAACTCTGGCCTAAGAATCATACTTTCACCATCTTGGTACCAACAAAAGGGTGTTCTACACCTTCTACCATAAAGAACTTCAAAAGGTGTCATTCCAATGCTTGTATAAAAGCTATTATTGTATGTGAACTCCACAAGTGGTAAGATTTTGTCCAAACACATGCTCGCAACAGATCCTCCAAGGACTAATCATTCTCTCAGTTTGACCATTCGTCTATAGGTGGTATGCAGAACTAAGTGATAATTTTGTTCCCAGTGCCTGATGTAGGCTTTACCAGAATCTCGACGTGAACCTTGGGTCTCTAGTTGAAAATGATACTTGAGGGTACTCCATGCAAACGTACTATTCCTCTTATATATAACAACGTCAATTTCTCTAGAGAATATTTAACATTAATAGATAAAAAGTGGGAAGACTTTGTTAACCTATCAACAATAACCCAAATTGCATCGAAACCTCTTTATTATTATTGGCAATCCCACCATCAAATCCATGGAGATGCTATCCCATTTTCACTTTGGAATCTTTATCATTTGTAGCATTCCTGTTGGCTTTTAATGTTTCGTTTTTGCTTTTTGACATGTTAAACAAGCAGCCATATATTCTGTGATATCTCTCTTTATACCAAACCACCAGAACATCTTCAAATCTTGATACATCTTCATTGTACTAGGGTGCAAGCTAAGTTTACTTTAATGACCTCCTTCCAAGATAAGTCTTATGGTCTCCTCGTCTTATGGTACACAAATCCTATCATTAAATCTCAAGATACCATCGCCACTTATACTGAAATCCACAACTTTATCCATTCCCAACAGTCCCTTCTTCTCACATAGAGCAAAGCCCAACAACTATTTCTCCTTTAGAGTCTCAAGAAATCTACTAGCTACCGAGATTCTTCCACAACTAAGGTGATTCAAGGCTATTTCTACATATAGATTGAGATCCCTAAACTTCTCTCTGAGTTCTAACTCCTTGATCATCATAACCAACACATGTACAGTCTTTCAATTAAGAGCATCTGCCACTACATTCGCCTTTTCAAGATGGTACATTAATTGGAATTCATAGTCCTTGAGAAATTCCATCCATCGCCTCTGCTCATGTTAAGCTCCTTTTGATCGAACAAGTACTTCAAGCTCATGTGATCACTAAACACGTCAAACTTCCCTCCATATAAATAGTGTCTCCAAATTTACAAAATAAACACCACTATAGCTAACTCCAAATCATGAGTAGGGAAATTCCTCTCTTGAGTCTTTAATTGTCTTAAAGCATAAGCTACAACTTTCTTTTGCTACATTAGTACACGACCTAACCTCTAACGTGAAGCCTTACAGTAAACTTTGAAGAGCTTATAGGTGTCTGGTAGCGCTAATACTAGCAATGTTGTCAACTTTTACTTTAGTTCTTGGAAACTCTTCTCATAACTTTCCGTCCAAGCGAAAGCTTGATCCTTGCGAGTAGGTTGCATTAATGGTGCTACTATTTTTGAAAAACCCTCAATAAACCTCCCATAGTAGCTTGCTAACCCCACAAAGCTTTGATCCCTGTTGCAATCTTTGGACATTCCCATTATAGCACCACCTCCACCTTTACAGATCTACAGTAATTCCTTTAGCTTAGATCACATGACCCAAGAACTTGACTTCTTCCAGCCAAAACTCACACTTTGACAACTTCGCATATAACTGCTTTTCCTTCAAAATATCCAGCAGTATTTTCAAGTGCTCTCCATGCTCTTCATGGTTATGAGAATAAAAAAGTATGTTGTCAATGAATATGACAAGAAATTTATCTAAAAATAGACAAAAATATCCTATTCATGTAGTTCATGAATATGATAGGAGCATTTGTTACTCCGAAAGACATCACAATGTACTCATAATGCCCATACTATGTCATAAACGTCGTCTTCAGTATGTCCTCATCCTTAACTTGTATCTAATATATGGTATCTAGACCACAAGTCTATCTTTAAGAAAATTAGTTGCTCCTCGTAATTGATTCATCAAATCATCAATCCTTGGCATTGGATACTTATTTTTGATTTTGATCTCATTTAGTTAACAGTAGTCCACACACAACCTTGGCCAACCATCCTTCTTCTTTACCAATAATATCGATGCTCCCTAAGGGAAAACACTTGGCCTAATCATTTTCTTGTCAAGTAGCTCCTTTATCTGCTTTTTCAACTCAACTAGTAGTAGGTAGTCCTATCCTATTCACATAATCATATAAGATAAAGGAATATGTAGCGTAGTGCACTTCTCTACCAACAAAGGGAATTATCTAATTCATATCGGCAAAATGACTTCCTTGAGTTCAAACCTCAGTCCTTCTTCAAATTTTCTGCACTTCTATGCTTCAAAAGATGTCTAGTTGATAGAATCTAGCCTAATAGTTGAACTTTGCTGCATACACATGCACATCCCTCCCTCCCTAATAAAGTTTTAGAAACTTCACTTGGTGTGCCTAGTAGTATCTGGGAAATACTTCCCCAGAAAATGCTCCTTGAAGTTCACCCAGGTTACGACTTCTCTACATGCTTCCATGAGTAGATGACCACCTTGCCACCAGTACTTTGCCTCTCCCATGAGCATATACGTGGTGTAGGTCACCTTCCTGTTGTCAAGGCAATCTATGGCTCTAAAGATCCTCTCGATCTCTCGAATCCAAAGTTCGGCCCTGTCCGAGTCAATTTTTCCCTTAAACTTTAGGAGGTTGATAAATCTACATTTTATGTAGATTTATAGACCAAGTTCACATTATTTTTTACATTAGCTCATAGAAATTTGTGAGAAAATAAACCATTAATGAAGGATTTCATATGATGTACGTTTTTAAGTTTTTTATTTAAACTTGCATGAATTGCCGTATTTTGTGAAGGGAAATTAGATGTGCAAAGAAAGAAATACAGTTCACAGGCATAAGACATAAAGGAGTATTGTGCTAGTCAAATAAGACTTAAAAAAAGTAAGAACCAAAGTGAGGATCGCAAAAGAAGCCCACAAGTACAAGAACAGGCCAAAAAAGAGATTAGAAGTGCAAAACAGAGTGTACAAAGTCATACACACTCAACGGTATTAGCAAGCCGCCCAGCGGACCTTGCTTTAGTGGCACCCCGCTCAGTGGGTCAGCAGCCTAATGCCAAAATGGAGTTGATTTTTTTTTCAAAAAACCACCAAAAGGGTTTCCAACCACACTGGGTGGGTTCGAGGTCCAAATTCTAATTTTATTTTAATTCTCAATGAGCTTGGGTTGTACAAGACAGACCGAGTTAAGCTTCCTTCTCTAAAATTCTGGAGATGCATTTCAAATAGCAAGGAGCAAAGCACAGTGGAGGGCTGATCTTATCTCTATTCTACCTCTACTTTTCCTTTTGTTTTTGGTTTTTGGAGAAGAGTTCTTCTGGACAAATAGGATACTTAGAGTAAAAGACGGAAGGAACCCTTTTTCTTGTAAAAGATTTCTTCATCTCTTTTTCTTTATGTATTTCTGTAGAATTTTAGTTTCTCTTTTTGCTATGAGTAGCTAAACTTCTTGTTAGGGTTGTGGTGTACTTTATGTTTAGAATCCCTGAATGTTTGATTTTAATTGAACTTATGTTTTATTCAGTCAATTAGATTGCTCTACTATTTTTAATTCTTAATTTGGATTTATCGCTCCTTGTATGCTCTGAGCCAATTAATTGAATGGCAACAGGGTAATCAAATTGGTTTGTTGCATGATCAACGTTCCTTCTTGATTTCCAATCGAATTAAATAACTAATTAATCGTTCCCTTAATTCTTCATGCCTTTCTAGGGTTGTAATTTCTTATATGATCAATTAGGAAATTAACTTAGAAAGGACTATTCCAATTCATGACCACTAATTGACAATAAAATTCATAGGGAAACATTGGTAATTGACGAATATTACTAGGTTCAGTTATAATTAGAGGTGAAAGAACTTAAAAGCACAAGGGAAACCACAACCCTAAGCTTATTCTCTCTTGAATTTTTCTCCACTTGCCATTGTTTGTTTTGAGATTTTTATTGCATGCTTTTTATTATTGAATTAATCTATTACCCATTTAATTTTACCTAAACAATATAGAGTCTCTAGAAACTAGTAATCGCCACTTAGTCCTTTGGATTTGATATCAAGACTCATGTTCAATTGTTACTACTGCGATAAGGATACGCTTACCCTTAAGCACATTTTTAGCGCATTAGGGGTGTCACAGTTCTAGCGGCATTTTGCTGAGTAATAGCAATAGCCATTACCTCCATGGCACAAGCCATCTGAGCAAAATCAAGTTGAGGTTAGGGTTGAGCATTTCCAGTCTCCTTATGGTTATCCTAAAAGGTCAAGCAACGTTAGAAAAGAAAAAAAAAAATTAGAGATGTTATTAATAATTATTTACTTTCAAGAAATAATACACAAAAAGCTCATCAACTTAGCAAACAACAATTATCTCTTTAGAGAAATAATTCCACATAACATAGCAAAAGACACAATAGGCCTATTCCCCATAGGTTTGTTCCCTAAAGATACAACCAACTCTGATACCATAAATGTAACGTCCCATCGTTACTACATGACAACAAGTAATGTTTTGCGCAAAAGATTTCAAATTTTAAACAAACTGCTCTTTACTTTATTTGTGACAATAAGAGTAACCTTGTTTTTTTTTATTATGAATTTAGATAAATGTTGCTACTGTAGTGAAAGAAAAAAAGTTACTCTCATTTTCACAAATAAAGTAAAGAGGAGTTTGTCTAAAATTTGAAATCTTCTGCACAAAACGTTAGTTATTGTCATGTAGTGACGATGGGGCATTACAATCTTCACCTTAAATGACTTGGTTTAAATTGGTTCACAAGTCAAATCTAGTTTGTGAAATAGACAACTCGACATAACTTGATGACAAGTAAATTAAATACAATATTATTATTGTGACATGTTTTATTCTTATTCATTCATTTCTATACATTTTTTCTACTTTCTTATTGTCGGCTACTTTGCACAATAAAGACGTACCCTTTATTGCAATCATTCTCTTTCCCTCTTCTCATCATTGTTAGCAAACACAAATCTTATTCACTTCATGCTCTTAGAACTTGCTATTGCTATTGTTATTCTCATTTGGCTTTGTGGAGTGCAACAAATTATAGGTTTTCCTATTAAGGGGTAGTTGAAGGGTGTGTTTGTTTTTGTGAGCTTGGTGGTGACATTGTGTAAATAAGGGTGTTTTTGTTACTGGGTTGGAGTATATGATTGTGGGTGGTGATTGTTTCTGCAATTTAGTGGTTTTGGAGGGATCATGCATGTGGGATCTCAATTGGATTGGTGGAGAGTTTCAAAGAGTAGATAATAAGTTAAATTTTTTTCCAATTTTTCATTATTTTTTTTCAGCTAGGTAACCCAAGGCTCAAGCTGGCTTGACCTGAATTCAACTATGTCAATCAATTTGGGTCAAAATCAAAAATTAAGGAAAATCTGAACCAACCCAACTCAAGATGTTCTCCTAAATTTTGTTTCTATTTACCTCCAAACCCAACCCAACCTATGTCACCCTTAACCAATTATCGTAGTACAATTTATTAATACATCTATAAGATAAAGGGCTTTTAGAAAATCAATTGTAATCCTTTAATTTATAATTAGTTGTTGAATTAGCATACATGTTAATACTTTCCACTTTTCTTAAATATTGTTTCCTTGCCTAATTATTAAGGGTAGCATTGCATAATCATTTGCTGCTTGTAAATTCAAAATAAATGATTAAAAATTAACAAGAGACATGAGTTATAAACAAATTAGGTAACATTAGTAATTACATAGATGAAGCTATATGCCCTAAATTTTTTCATAATTGAATTATTACTTATGATGTCTTGCGCTCTTAGGATTTTTTTTTTTTCATTCCTTATTTCTTTATGTTTTTCTTGATCCACATTTTTAATCAACCATTTTCATTTTATTGTCTAAATAATCAGCCTCACACGAGCAACAACATAGAACTATGATTTTAAACACATCTAGAGTTCATTAACACAAGCATAAAATTTTCATCTAAGCATAAACAGAGAAATAGCCAAGGAATCATAAATCTCCAACAATAACTTAACACATAAGATTACTGATTGAGGCCTAAACCTCCTCTTCCACCTTAAAATTTTTGAAAATTTTGAATTGCAAAATCGATGCTTCCTCTCACGCTCCAGCTTAATCTACAACGCCAACTTGCTTCCTATGAGCACGACATAGCAGCGAAGAAGGAAAGGGAAAAGAAAATGCAAATTTGAAAGAAAAAGAAAATTTTATGGGAAAGGAAAAGGTGGCTTTTACGGTTGAATAGGGCATCCTTTGGATGAATTTCTATCTCCCCCTCTTAGAGTTGCATGACCTTCCCAAAATATGAGTAAGGAGGGGTATGTGCCACTTAAATTTAACAGTGAACAACCCCATCTATTTTCATCTGTTGAATTCATTTACAAATGTCTAATCAATTTTAAAACCCATTCTTGGCTGACATCATGGATAAACACCGACAATAGTATGGCGGTGGGGAGATTTTTAGGTTGACCATTGTTTCATTGCTTGGTTTAAAATTGGGCTAGATAGTGTAGTTGGCCTAGCAAGAAGAAGCAAGGAGAAAAGAAATAAATAACTACACACTTAATAGGCACATGGGCATGCGGTTTTGTGTGCCCAAGAGGAAAAAAATTTCTAACTAATTATTTCACTAACCCAAATTTAATCATCTATTAATATATTCATTTAATTAATTTAATCTCATTTTTACCCTAATTAATTAATTAAAACTTTACATTTATTTAATTATTTAATTTAACCTTCCTTTGATCACCCATCAAATTAATTTATTTTTACACTCTCCTAAATAATTTAACTATCAATTAATTATTTACTAAATTTTAGTTAATTATTTTCACACATACAAAAAGTCCTAATTTTTTTTAACTTCCTATTATTAATACTTAAATCTTCACAAAAAAATTATTTTGATTTATTCACAAAATCTTAATTTATTTAAATTCCTAATACTTTTCTAACTTAAATTTTATGACTCTTTTTAATTACCTTTAATTTAGTACAAATATATTTACAATACAATTATTTAAACCAACAATCAATAACAATAGCAAGCAATTAAAATAAAATATTAATTTATACAAAAACAAATAATTCTTGTAATTAATTAATTTTTCTTAACAATTCTTTTAATATTAACATTTTAAAACTTTATTCTAATTTACACACAAATTTTTAATTTATTTAAACCCATAATACTTTTTTCAAAACTAATTAATATAATTTCTTTTAATTATCTTAACTTAATTCAAATATAATTGCAAACACAATTATTAAAACTAATAATTAAAATAATAACGAGTAAAAATAAAATAAAATACTAATTTATTTATATATTTATTTTATAAAATAAATTGGGAAAAAGAGGATAATACACAAAGAATAAGAATGTAAGAATCAAGATTATGGAAGAAAAAAATGGTGAGAATAATTTTAGGATTAAGGGCTCACTCAATGGTTTTCTAATGGATAAATTCTCTTACCCATGTGATCTAATTGGTTCTCTTTGAAGGTGAATTAACCTAATATGACTTTTGTTCTCTTTCAAGGCATGGAAGTATCTAATTAAATTGATCCCTATTTTTAGCTATGTTTAATTAGGCCCATTAGTTTTGTTGTTAATTCATTTGATGCTCGAAGGATTAGACCTTACTTTCATGATTTAAAGCCTAAGTTCTTTTCCTATAGTTCCAACAATTGGTCTCACCTTTCAGTTCTTCCTTAAGCATCTAAGATTATGAAAAATGATGGCCCACACTTCACATAAAGAAAATCAATATGAAAAGAATCAAGAGGAGAACACAATGAGGCATAAAGGTAATTCAATTTAAACAACCATTAGTCAACCAAGGGCTAAGCCCAATCCTTCAAAAAAAAAAAAAAACTACACAGGCATAATCATGGAGAAAATAAAACAGGAAGAAGGAACATTCAAATTGGGGTAGAAGAAGAAAAGGAGAGGAAGTGTAACACCCTGTTTTCCTAATACATGATTTAATGTTTTGATAATTAAAAAGTGGAAATTAGATATGTAATCTAGGTGGTTAAAAGAAAAAAATGAATTGTTGGTATGTATAGTAAGTGGTATGTGGTGATAATTGTGTATGGCATGTTTGAAATTCTAGTTTGAATTTAGGAAACTTGAGATATGTGCTTGAGCCAATGTGGGTGTGTGGTGAGCATGATTTTGAGTTTTGAGAGAAAAATAGTTAAGTTAGATCAATGATGGGATATGGGAAGTGGTTTGGTGAGATTTGGGCCTCAGTTGGCCAAAAGTCCGTGTAAGAGCTTTGGAGGTTGAGTATAAAAAGAGGAGAGGGGGGAGGATTTCCCTCATTCTCACATTCTTTTCTCTCTCATCTCTTCACTCTCTCTTTATCTCTTTAAGATTTCTTGAGTTTATGAGGGTGTAAAAGAGTTTTAAGCTGAGTTAAGTGTTTGTGGTGAGAAAAGGTGTGGATCTATAGAAGATTTGGCTCAAGACACCGAATTCTCAAAGAACCTAAATCCGGATTTGGAAGCTTTTAGAGGTAAGGGAAGCTTACTCTTGCTTGATTTTGTGTTTGTGGATATTGATATGTCAATTTAATGCTTTGGAATCGATTGATTTCGGTGAAAATCTTGTGTATGTGAGTTTTGACACAAAATGAGTTTTGGAAAGGCGTTTTGTGATTTGTGGATGATTTGTGAATAAAATTGTTATGTAATTAGTTAGAAAGGTATTAGAAATGATTAAAATTGTTTTGTGATGCTTGTTGTTAATTGATTTGGTCAAAAGTGTGTGTTGGTGTTGGATTTGTGAAGAAAACGATCAAAAATCGCACCCTAGCGATTTATAGTTCACTTAGCAACGGAAATGTTCGCTCAACAACAGATATTTCAATCACTGGAAGTTGAGCTCTCGCTCAGCGACGGAAATGTTCGCTCAACAACGGATTTTTTAGTCACTGCAAGCTGTTGCTCGCTCAACGATGAAAATGCTCGCTGAGCGAAAGAAAAACAGAGTTTTCTCTTCTTTTTTATTACTTTTGTTAGTTGTTGATGACTTTATTGACTCCTATGAATGTCAAATGCATATTTTAAGTTAATTGGATGTTCAAATGGTTTTTTAAACTAGTTTTTGGATTTTTCTTTATTATTATTATTGAAGATTTGTTTGATAAGTTGTAAATGTCTCGCTAGGTGAGAATTCTACCTGAGACTTGGTTGCTATTTGGAATTACTAAGCAAGACTTATACTCGCTGAGCGAGAATATGAATCATTGAGCTAGTGTGTAATTCTGTTTTGTTGTGTGAGGATTTTTACAAGGTATGTGTTGCTTGGATAGTGTTTTACTTGTTGACCATGCAAGAGGCCGATTTGGGCATGCATGGGGTTGATTTAGGGTTGATGGTGATTGTTGGACCACAGGTGGTGCTGAGTAGGCCACATGGTGATATGTTGATACATATATATATGATATGATGGTTGTTGTGGTTGAGTTGATGGTTGTGGTGATATGTTGATACATATATATATGGATATTGATGAATGATTTTGGTTGAATTAATTGTTGTGGTGATACATGCATTGGCATGCATATGTGGTTGGTTGAGGTTTTGTGGACCTCATGCTGTGGTGTTGCGTTGTTATATATATATAAGTATATTTATATGTTGACTCGTTGTGGCTGTGTTGATGTCGTGTTGTAAAGCATGCATTCATGCATATGTTGGTGGCTGAGGTAGCTGACAATAGACCTCATGCTGTGGTGTGGATAGGCGGTTGAGGTAGCTAATGATGGACCTCATGCTGTGGTGTGGATAGATAGTTGAGGTAGCTGATGACGGACCTTATGCCGTGGTGCGGGCAGGCAACTGAGGTAGCTGACGATGGACCTCATGCCGTTGTGCGGGTTAGCGGCTGAGGTAGCTGACGATGGACCTCATGCCGTTGTGCGGGTTAGCGGCTGAGGTAGCTGACGATGGACCTCATGTCGTGGTGTGGGTAGGCACGTAAGTTGTGTGTCGTATCATTTATACATTGACATATGGGGTTGACAACATGATGTGTTGTGTTGTATTGTATATAGACCCATTTCTTAATGATTTGGATTTCATCTTGGTATGTTGATGGTGTGAAAATATGAATTAAATATATTATGTTGGTTTTTGTTTCGTAAGCTTACCCTTGTCTTGCTGTTTGTTTTGTTATGGTTCCCTTGTTGCCAGTTGTTGTCGTGTGTTGCTGTAACTATGATGATCACGTTTATTGGCGTGGGAGCAGAGGGTGAAGCTTCAGTAGACCCAGCTTCCCACAATTGATTGCTTAGAGGTCTTAGTGGAGATGGTAGAAGGCCTGTTATGGGTGGAGCTTTTTTGGAAGCTCTTTTGATTTCTTTTCTTTTTGTGGTTGATGTATATGTCATATAGTTGACCAACTATAGGGAGTTTTCTTTTATATCCCTCTCCCTCGATATTGTATAACTTTGCCTGTATGTTATATTGTTCATACCTTATATATATATATATATATATATATATATATATATATATACTTTATGGTATGGTTGAGATAATAATGGCATGTTGATTATTTATTTTCGAACATTTTAGTAATGTATGGAGTAGTAAGTGGTACTGTAGCGACAGAGGGTCGTTACAAGAAGAATCGTCTTCAATCCTCTGCCTAGAGTTGTCGCCCTTTATAAGGGTTCAGTCCTTTTTTCTACTCCTTAAAGGTCTATTTATAACAAATGTCACAAAAAGGGTCAAAGCCTAAACAACTAAAAGCAAAAACATAATGAAAACTAAGTGTTGGATTACGCCATGCCCGTAACACTCCCCACGCCTTGGGTGTGGACAATTTTGGTGCCCAAATGTGCCTCCTAATGACGCGCCACGCCTGTGGCAACTGCTAAGCCCTAGGTGTGGCGCCGCCCTTCGATTGTAGTTTCTTCCTAATTTTTTCACTTTCCTTCATATGTCCAAGCTTGTGGTCTTCTTTCATTCCTTCTCCAAGGGCCAATAAGCTCCCTCATTGCCTCTTTCATGATTCAAAATCACCCCAAGTTGTCAAACTTCAAGTTCCAAGGCTGATAAGTCCCATTGAGAACAAAACCACAAACTAAACCTTAATAGTCCTAAATGATGAAAATTAAAGAAAATAAAGGTGCAATCAATCCTAGTTGACACCAAATGCGAGCAAACCTACATGAATCAATATACAAATTATGATATGAAATGCTAGCATCAATATAAGGTTAGGGTAAAATAAAATTTAAACTGGCCATATTTAATTGAATTGATTTATTTTATTCTTTTTAATTTTCTAGTCAATTTAAATCAAATCAATCTAATTAAAATTGAGTTGGTCTAATTTGAGTCATCAAATAAAGCTAAAAAAAAACAAATTATTACATTTTTGAGTTTTTATCCTTGCATAATTTATTCATTATTTAGATAAAAGTTTAAATTTTATATTACTACAAACTAAAAAGTTCTTTTATTCTTAATTCAATTATTTTAGACAATAATTAAATTAATTATAAGTATTAACATTATTTTCAATTAATATATAACTTTTTTTATATTAACTTTTTACATATTTCATTAATCTCTTTACTTAATTAAAATAGGATAAAAAGGCTAGATAATAAATATAACTATAGACACTTAATAATACTAGATAAAAAGGTTAAAATAAATGAAAAAAAATTATAAAAGTGAATGAGAGGCATAAATACTAAAGTCGAAAATGCATAAATCTAAAAGGTTAAAAAAATAAAAATTGATTGGGTGGTTTAGTTTGTCCATATTAAAACAAAATAAATTCAAAAATTAAACCCATTATAATTAATTTGATTCAAATTTGAAACAAAATGAATCAATTTAATTAATTTAGTTTGAATTGTTAAATTTATTAGATTAATTCAATCCAATAAATATATTTATCAAGACCTTAAATATGATAAGAGGGATATTAGTATATTTTAATGTTTTTCAAGAAAAAATAGTTAGTGATTTGTTATATTGGTACGTTAATAAAAAGATACATTTATATAATTTAATGAAACTCACATAAAATTGTATTTGATAATAAAAAAATTCAAAATGTGATTTTAAAATTATTTTTTTAATCTCAATAATTTTTCCTCCGCTTTCAAAGAGTATATATATTATTATTCACTAGTGTTATTAAATTTATCCCTCCCAACGAAAAAATAAATAAATAAATAATCCCTCCCTTAAAGGAAAAGTAAAATGAAATAGCATAATGTTTAATATCCAAAATTTTGTGTTATAGTTCAAGAAATATACAAGATGCTTATTTGTGGTTAACCAGAATTCATGATAATCCCATGGACAACCCGAGATACTGGCACTCTCTGTGGAAGCTCAAACTACCGGAGAATGTTAAATTCTTTCTCTGGCAAATCTTGCATGAAGCCCTTCCTACAAACCAGTTTCGGGTGTTTAGACATGTGTCCCTGGATCCTTCTTGAGCGTTTGAAGAGACTCTTCTTCATACTCTTCGTGACTACCATGAAGCTGTTAGAATTTGGAATGTGTTCCGGTTCGACCAAGACCCTGACTTTTATGTTGCTGATTGGAAAACCTGGCTGTTATCGCCCTTGTCCAGCAACCATGGTACTCTCTTGGTTGTCATTTGCTGGATTATCTGGAAGCTAGGCTCTTAATTCTGTTATCTTCAATGAATTGATAACGAGTGGGAGATTTGGCATGTTACCAATCAAATTAAGTCCTTGAAAGAAGCTATCATTTCAGCCTATGGCAGTCCCGCCAGCATTCGTAAGGAATGCAACATTGTTTGGCTGCCACCACCTGCTCCTAGTATTAGGATTAACGTTGATGGGAGTTCCTTAGGGAAACCCGGTAGATCTGGCTTTGGGGGTCTGCTTAGAAACTCCCATGGTGAGTGGACTGTTGGGTTTTTCGGCTTCTATGGCTTCACCACAAATTTACATGCCAAATTACTTGCCATCTGTCGGGTGCTAGACCTTGCTTGGGCTCGTGGCTTTAGGTCCGTGGTTGTGAGTCTGACTCCAAAGTGGCATTGAGCTTGATTTCTCAGGGAATTCAGTATTTTCACCCTTTTGCTCCTTTGGTCAACGCTATTCGTGGGCTTCTACAAAAGGATTGGGTCGAGAGTCTCTGTCATACTCTTCGTGAATGCAACACTGCTGCTGATTGGTTGGAAAACAAAGGATCTTCCTCAGATTCAGAGTTTACGTTGTGGGATTATTGTCCCCCTCCTCTTAATATTACTATCCTTGCTGATGCGTTGGGTGTAGTATACGTATTAGAGTTTATCTTTTCTTTGTGTTTTTCTATATTTCTGAGTGATCAAAAAATACAGATCATCTTTCTTTTTTATTTTTTATTTAGTATGGCACTAGTTATTTTGGAATATTTTTAAGTTTTAATTACTTACTAACGAATGATTGGTTTATATGTCTGTATTTTCTTAAACAAAATCTCAATTTTAAATTTAAACTTCGTTTTTTTTAAAAATTATGTTAGAGAAATTAGTTTCATATATTATAAATGTCTCTTGTAAATGATATTTATAGTCCTAAGAAAAAGTCTAATTAATTTTATATAAATAAACATTTTTTCTTTTTTTTTCCCCATTAAGATAGACAGAACTCACATACATTAGGTTTAAATTCAATGTTACATATAATCTCTTATCATCCATTACATTTTAGTTATCTAGCTAAATGTTGGATTAAAAGTCGTTTGATTTATTGAGCAAAGACAAAGTTGACTTCAATTAAAAATATATAGGACATAAACTCTTCACTCTACATATTAATAATAAATAATACATATATTATTTTAACATGTAAATAAAATTAGGAAAAATATGTCTTTAGTTCTTCAAAATATCTCAAAATTCAGTTTTAGTCTCTATAAAAATTTAAGGGTTAAATATGTTTTTGGTCCTCCAAAAATATTACAGAATTGGTTTTAGTCCCCAATTTTTTTTCCTTGAATAAAGTCCCTCAAATATTAAAAATACCTTAATTAGATCTTTGTGCTAAACTCTGTTTAACTTTTCTGTTAAATGATGGTCACATTAGCTTCCAAGTAAAGTATTTTATTACCTAAAGTGCCCAATGATAATCTTTAATAAAAAATTGTGTAATTGCTTTTGCTTTAAGGTTAAAAAAAATCTATGGTTTAAGATTAAACATGTAATAATTTTATTTAAAAAATATGTTACTTAATCTGACCTGAACATAGCAATTGACTTGGACGGCTACCTCAGCAAATTAAAGATTACTATAGTGTTGATGTGACTATCATTGAACAAAAAAGTTAAACAAAGTTTAGCACAGAGATCTAATTATGGTATTTTTAATATCAAAAGGACTTTATTCAAGAAAAAAATTTCTGGGGACTAAAAATCAATTGTCATATTTTTTAATGACCAAAAACATGTTTAACCTAAAATTTAATATGCTTTTAGTATTTACATTTACTAAAAAATGTAATACCACTGTAGGTGTAATAGATCTACTCCAAGTAGAGTTGTGATCTCAGTTGTTTGAATAAAGAGAGTCAAGTAATCTTTGTTATATTCACTTGCATTTAAAAAATATATTCAAAAAAATTTTGGGATCTTTCTTGCATGGTTTTTAGTTATGCATTGTAAAAACAATTGTTTTAACTTATAAGTATTTCATTGGTTTCAAATGAATATATAAAAGTTTTAAATTTTTCAGTTTTTCAATGTCTAGTCACAAAACTTGGAGCAATTATGCTTTGCTTGAGATTATAATTTTATTGGAGTATGAGGGAGTTACATGAGTGCAGGGCAATGTGAGGACAAGAATGAATGCAATCTTGCATCATATGGGTAAGTAATATCATATATAGTTTGCAATATGATATTATGTGGTTTTGACTAATTCACACTTGATTTTGTAGACAACATTAACAGTTGGTTGTTATTTGTCCTAACCAAAGCATTGTCACATTGTTTTGTTCCTTTTGGAATAATCAATTGACAAAGGATTTTTAAAATTTGGGAGAGGGGTAAGTGTTAAATTATAAAACTTTTACTTTGTTAAATGTATTCGTCTATGACATAATTTTCATGCACGTGTTTGATCGTATAGAGCTACGAGTACGTACCAAGTGATGGTGATGAATAAGCACTCATAGTAGGTATGGGTGTTACCACGTGTAGGTTTTTGGTCATTTGGTTCCCTTTGATTTTTATTTTTATTTTCTTTTGTCAATTTGGTTAATTTTGTGTTCATCTATAGTGTTTTAGACAAAAAGGCAACCATAAGTGTACATAATTATTATGTCATGAAACATATGCTGAATATCATCCAAGCACATGTGATTGATTCTTTTGTGATAATTTTTTTTCAAAACTTAATTTGTTTTCTTTAATAGTTTTGAATCATCTGTTAAACTTTTTTAATTCATGATTTGAAATTGAAGAGATTCAACAATATTGATTTCTTCCCTATAGAGGAAATAAATGATGTGAAAAATTGTTTGACATGTTACTTCATTAATAATCACTACCATGTCCCCCATAATTAGAATATATCATATATTTAGTTTCATAATGTATAGATATGTAAATATTAGTGTGAATTCTGTCAATTCATTACTTAGGCTTCAAAAGTAGTTTCCTATAAATGACAGTGTATTGCTTTGAAAGCAATTTTTTTGTAAATGACAGTTTATATAATAGTGTGAAATATATTGTGAAAGTGTAGCAATTGACTATGAAATTGGATGTGAAAATGTAATTATGTTTTCTAATGTATTAAGAAAGTTGTCTGATTTAGTAAATTTTTCTAAAAGAAAAAAAATAGTTTTTCTACATTGATTGTGATAAGAATCAATGTAGAAACTCAACTTTTTAGATCAGCTATAACTATAACTAATGTAGAAACTCCACTTTCTATATCGATTCTTGCCATTAACAATATAGAAAGTGAGTACTAGTGACGGACCTTAGCACATATACCATAATATAACTTTAAAGGTTGAAATTAATATTTTTTTTCATTTTCTAATACATTTTTAATAGATATTCTTTATTATCAGATGAAATTTACGAGTCTCGTTTGATGATGTAATTTTCATATTCAATTTAATGAGTCCATTTATTTTTTAATATTTAAGATTTTCATAAAGTTTATCTAATAAAAGAATGTGTTAAAAATATTATATTATTGACCGTGTTACTAGATTTGTCAAATTTTTAAAGTGAATTGGATTTACTACATACTGGAGTGCGGTCCTATGCCATGCACGGGTGAATTGTGTGTGAGAAATAATTTTTTTAGTGTGACAAAAATTTGTTAAATGTAAAAACAATAACACAATTAAAATACCATAACAAAATTGACAATATTTTTTTATTTTCATATATTGGAACAATAAAAAGAAGGCAATTCAATTTAAACATGTACAATTCAATATTAAAACATAACAAATAAAAAATCTGGTTCTATATAACATCAATAGTTATAAATATATCCCATTAAAAAATTTTCATCATAAAACTATCTAAAAAGCTCAATTTATTAAACCAAAAAGAGTTGAATATAAAAAATAAAAACAACAGTAAATGACCAATAGAAATCTCATTACAGAAACCCTACGCAATAACATAACTATAATATGATGGCTCTTGCGTACAAATAATTATTAAACATATGTGACATTCTAATTTTTATTTTGAAATAAATCTCTTACTTGAAAGTGATTATATTCTAAATTTGTAGTTTAATTTGGAAAAATATCTAAAATAACTTGTACTTAAACCTTAGTCCTGCTTACAAATATTTGAAAGACTTTGAAATCGAATTGTAAGTGACAGTGCACATCTTAGTCCTGGTTTTTATTATGGCATAGCTTGTACATCTTCCAGCAATAAAGATAAGACCTGATGGGGAGCATCCTCCATCCAAAATTGGTCTTCACAATTAAAGGCTAAATTAGCTAAAGCATCAGCTACCATGTTCTCCTTTCTTTTAGAAAAAGATAAGTCAAATCCCGTGAACCTTGATATAAATAATGAGCAATCTTCAAGAATTCCTGCCAAACAACTCCTTGCTTGCCTCCTCTTTTTCTATTCCACTCATCATATAAACGCTTGCAATCAGTCTCAAGTTGCACTACTTGAAAAATCATATGTGCTATAACTGTTAGGCACCATTTAAAACACAAAGCCTTTGCCATGAGAGGTTCATAACAGTGAGACATAAATTGAGGCTAAAACCTCTCCTTCCTTATCTCTAAAAACAACTCCAAAACCTGTAACTTTGCCTGTTTAGACATCAGCATAAAAATTAGCTTTTAAGGTATATCTAGTGGGTGGCTTCCAAGGTGAAAGCTTAGCATTTGTAGTTTGTTGGTGGGCCGGTAGACAAACATCTTCAAGTGCATACAATCGTTCCATAACTTGGTCCGCTGACCAACGTTTCTTTTGAAACACATATTGATTCCTCCATTGCCAAATAATCCAGACCATCCTAAAAATAAACTTCAACACCTCCATTGTCACTGTGTAGCCAAGCAAATATCCATTCACAGAAAGAGGTGTCTTCATCTGAGAAATAAACAGCCACAATGGTGAGGCAAAAAAAAGGGTTAAAAGAGTACGTAACATAGAATATGTCCTGTGTGTTCTAAGCCAATACAGAAAATACGCACCATTGCATGTGCATACTATAGATTTTTCTTGTTTTGTTATAGAAATTATGATTGATAAAATATCTATAAGCTATTGATTCCATTCCATCCTCTTCTGTCACAATTGCCTACAAATCAAATGATGCATGTACGGCTATTTAAGGTAATGCTTAATCTAGGCTATTTAAGATAATGCTTAATCTAGGCTTACTGTTTGATCGCAGCGAGGAACCATTGAGCCTCCAATTTAGAATAGTCCATCATCAGTCATTGAATTTCTGAGAAGTCATAAACAGAAATTAAAGTAATTGAGAATATATATAATTTTCAAAAAAAGAGAAAACTAAATAACTTGCCCCGAAATGCAAACTCCTCCAAATTTTTTTAACAAAAACTTCAACCTTGATCACATTGCAGTAGAAGTCACAGAGCAAAACACAACCTGAAATGTCATAATAAAAGTCCCTACAAAACAACTGAAGCATCCTGCCTTAGTAGTAAAAAGACCATATTAATTTTGTAGTTAATATTAATAAATTAATATCATTAAAATCACAATAGTGAGGAGATCGTTCAAGCCAACCATGCCAATCCAAATGACTTACAGAGTAATGATTAAATTCACAATAGAACCACCTATGCTTCTTAGATCTTGATGACACCTGTCCAGTTTCCATGTACACAATCCACAAATTAATAAACATACAACATGCCTTAAGAATGTCCTAAATAAGTCATCAAATGTAACAAAAGCAAAAGAATACAATGGAGGGGTGAAAAACTCTAAAACAACATTTTACAGTGCCAGTAACATAATATTTTGCAAAAAAATGACAAAAAATATATGATCAAAATTTTATGGAGACATAACAAAATCCCCAGAAAAATTACCTATACTCGTAATTCAACAAAAAATGCACCTCGATATTATACCTGTAAAAGAAACACACTACATTTCAGTAAAACGTGCCTTAAGAAGGTCCCCAAAAGCAAAAGAAAAAATCTTCAAATAAACATTGAACAATCAAGTAAGCATCCCACCCTAACAGCCAAATTAAAAATAAATGGATGGTTTAAACCCAGGAGGTCAAATACACAAATTTTACATAGTGATTTGTGAAAGTTGGCTAAGCATAAAAACAAAGGAATTGTTTTCCTCAGTAGTGCTCCTTCTTAGATTAAGATTACAATGGAGTCTCCTACTTGAAGAAGTCGACCCTAGAAATCCTGCACCATTCCAAAACTGTGTTGGAAGCTCTCGTATCATACGGAAGTTTCCCTTTGAGTCTGAATAGACTTGGTGGGGATATGAACTATATTGCATGCCCTGATGAACTGTTATGATTCCATAGAAGAAGTAGCCATCGTTTTTGAGTCCCAATTGGTAGCATATTCTCTATAGAAAGATCCTTAACTTGCTTTACCAAGGGTAGCCTTGATAAGCTAGTACTAATGATGCCCCCAAATCATCACATCAATACAATAAAAGTATAACAAACATAATAGCCTGTTTGGTAGGGTAAAAAAAAATCATGAGAAGAGAAAAAGTTTAAAATTTAAATTAAAGAAAAAATGAAAGAAAAGAAAGTTTTATTTTTATCTCTAAAAGTCAATTTTATTTTTTTTACTTTTTCTTTAATCAACAAAAAAAATTTATCTGTGTTTTTTTTTTTTTTCTATTTTCTTTCTTTCCGACCAAGAATACGATAAATGTTCTCATGAAATTGCGAAAGCAAAAACAGAAAGAAAATGCCCAAAACATAACTCAAGAAAGCAAAATTATCATATACTAAACTCTGCAACAATCTAAATTTGTCCTTACCCAAACAGAGAAACGGAGAAGGCAAAGGCACTCACAAATTGCATTAAGGGTAGTATGCAGAGCATGCAACATAAAAACAGGAAAGAAGAAATAGTGAGGTTGCAATGCGCGCACTTAGGACACCGAAGCCACAAAACGACAACTCTCAAAAGCAAAATCACAATTTCATGTTTTTCCTCTGCAACAGCCCATTCCTTTTCTTGAAATCTCATCGAGTTCTTCCTCTGGTATGCTTGGGCTTTGCTGGTTGTTGTTTGGAGGATTCACATGTGGGATAAGGAATGTTGGTTGCAGTAGCTCTGCTCTGCTCGCGAATCCTCCAGCTTGTTACGGGCAGCACCACCCTGACTTGTTGCTCTGCAGGCATTGGAGCTCGTCTTGCGGTCGCAGTTCTATTCTAGGGAAGCTCACTTACAATATATGCCTCGAGGCATGGTTATGCATTTGTAATCTGTATGAATTTCAAATAATAGCTGCTTTCAATGAATTGGAAAGATTAGGGCTAACAGATACTGTTGAAACACAATGAATTAGAAAAGTTAGAGCTAATACACATTGGGCGGAGCACGAAAGAGTGAAAGTCGATCAACAAGATGGCCATCTGTATGAGGATGAATTTTTGAGACTCAGAGAAGCACACGATTGGTTTTCAAAATGGTTGGAGACTCAGCTTCCCAGGATACTTTGGTTTTACAAAAGAAATTGCCTGCATGCTATATCGTTAGTTGGTATCATTAGTTATCACAGTATTCTAAACCATTATCATTAATGAGCGTGCCTAGCTCCCTTTTCCATAGACTACATTTGCTGTATTTAATTACTGAATTTTAATTCCTAATAATTTACATAGCACTGCAATTTAATTCCCAAAATATCCTCAAAAGGAGCGGGAAAATTGTTCCTTCAATGACAAAACAACTTTTAGATATAAAGATGTCACATTATTGAATTAACTCTAGTTTTTTTTTTTGTTTGATTTTATCCATTTCAAAACAATTGACACCATTCAATTCACTAATTCATGATATACATTTTTTTTTTCAAGACGAATGCTCCAGTGAACCACTAACACATATGGTGTATGGCAGATCAGTTGATATTACCTAATATAATAGGTTGCATTCAGTAACATTTTTTTATTTTTTTTGAAATAAATGACAATGACTTTTTTGCCCTTAATAAAAGAATATTAGAATGACTTATTTGCTCTTAATGAATTTATTATCTTGTTTAATATCTATTATCCAGGTTTCAGTTGAGCAATGCGTTGTCATATTTGGTGAGCCACGGAATAAGGCACAAGGACGACATTCACATTTCTTATCTCAGTTTTGTGGTTCACAATTCATGCTCTAGCCATCGAGATTTTCACTTCAACATTTTATTGTCCTTCAAAGGACCGATACAAATTTATGCAAAACTTGAAGCCAAGGATAAGGTCAAGTGCTTAATAAATATTTTTAATCTCTGTTTAGATCACACTCCAACCTGTTTTCTTCCTATTTAAAAGGATAACTTTAAAATCCAGAAACATGAACACCTATAAAAACTATATTATAGAACGAAAAAATAAGATTACAGATCGGATTTCAAATTTCTCTCTCTCTCTGAAACCGAAGCGAAGAGACATAGTTTCGCCATGGATGCAACATCGCAACTCGTCTACTGTGAAATCAACCCCTTCCCTCGCGCCTCTCATTCCCTACATCGCTACAATAGACTCTTCCACCTCTACGGCCGCTCTAGCCGCATCTTTGTCTTCTCTATTGAGCTGAAACCTACACCACAAAATAATATTACAGATTAGAAAAACAAGATCACAAATTAGATTTCAAAATTTTCTCTCTCTATAATCAAAGCGAAGAGACACGGTTCTGCCATGGACACAGCATTGCAGCTTGTCTACTACGGAATTGACCCCTTCCACTACACCTCTCCTTCCCCAGTGTCATGTCATAGCCTCCTCCACCTTCGTTGTCGCCCCAGCTGCGTCTTCGTCTTCTCCGTCGAGCCAAAACCCACATTGGTGAGAATCGTCAACAGAGCAAAATTGAGGTCATCACCGCCAAGAGAGGGGAAGGTTTGGAGAGAGAGGAAAAAGACAAAGTGAGTGGTCCTGTGGTAAAATAAAAAAATCTTATTAATTGGTTGAGACAGTAGCAAGCATCTAATCTACATCGTTAGAATTTTAAATTCATAAATCTAACAGCAAATTCTACGGTATATCACATTTCTAAACTGTTAGATATATGAATAAAAAAATCAATAGCTAAAATTTGTTGATCTAATTAATAATCTCAATTATTGATTTTTTTTATTCATATATCTAATAATTTGAAAAATAGTCCAGTAGATCATTTAATATGTTTCTTTACTATAAAATCCACCAAATCTAACTATCATTATTTGTTAGTCCCCCATAAATCACATTATCTTCTGGTCCACCTAGGCCAGGTCTTTTTTCAATAATTAAATCCTTCTATAAATAAATATACTTGTAACCTGACCTAATGGCCGAGATTTACGTTGACCTGGGTCCACCTTGGTCTTTAGTTTTTGGTTCTTTGACACGTCCATATCTTCGAGCCCCCCCTCCCCCACTTAACTGTCTCTGAAATCAATTCACACGCCTTTAGCTTTATTTTACCATTTTATAGTGCTGGGAGTCACATTGTTAATCGCTTTTAGAATTCCCGGACAAAACCTATATGGCCTGAGCGTTTATGCCTCGTGTCTAATCCAATGGCAAATACATGTACAAACTGATTTGCCTTTTTAGATTTTTTTTATTTTTTCCTAATCATTAATAAATAAAACACTACAAAGACAGCCTAACGACATTGCATGGCTGGTCCAATGGGCTTAAATTATAAAATAAATAAACACTTTTTAGATAAGCTTATGCTACTAACAGCTTATAAAATGGTGCTATAAAGTTTTAAACTGGACTTCACATAAACTACTACTCTGTATTTCATATAAATTGAAAATTATAAACATATTTTTTTATATCCATTCATTATCTACTTAAAATTAGTAGATTTGTATCACTTATAATATAACAATAATACAGTTAAAGAAAGGAAAAAAACTCATAAATTTCAAAAGTTGATTCTCACATTTATTTATTTTTCATTCTAGAGAACTAAACCTAACCATATTTTTTTAAAAAAAGTACAGGTAAAAGTAATTATGACAATGAAATCATATTATTTACCATTATCATATTTTAAAAAATACTTAATTAACATGTCACTAAGTATAATATATATATATATATATATATATATAGTCTTATATCATAAATTTAAATCTTCATTTTTAAAATTAAGATAAAATCGACCTATATTTTTCTTCTCATGCAATAAGAGGTCATCCTCATTTCATTTCGCGACATATGTTTTATGAAATTTTATGTTAAATTAACTTAATATATTTTCTTTAACTAATTATGTAATAAAAGAAAATTTCTAGTTTTCTTAATTATTTTAATTAGTGCTTATTTTTTAATTAATATTAAATATAATGAGTTTTATAAGTCATTTTTTATTGTTGAATATTATATTTTATAAAATAATTTTGGTCAAATTAATCAATAGGACCTTGAATTATTTAAAAAAATTTAATTAGATCCCCAAATTAAAAAACTTTATAACTAGGTCATTGTTTTTATAAAATTTTTGTAATTGAGTGCTTAAAGTTTTTAAAAGCTGCTACAAATTGTCATTTTTTTATGATTTCAAACCTGCCATAAACTAACACTATGGATTCAAATACAAAAATTTTACAAGATCAAGGACCCAATTATAATTTTTTTATGGACCTAATTAAAATTTTTCAAATAGTTCAAGGACATACTGATTAATTTAACAAATAATTTTTAGGACAAATATATTAACACTCCCTAAAGTTGGGCCAAATTACATACAATATTCTTGTTTTTTTTTTGTCGTAGATAAACCCTTTTAATTTATATAAATAACGCCATTTTCTTTTTTTTTTGTTAACACAAACATTCCTTAATTTATAACACAAATGTCTCCTGATTTATTAATTCAGGAAAATTTATATATAGTAAAAAAAAAGTATAAGGTGTAATTCAATATAAATTTAAGAGATGTAAATATAATTTTTTAATTTTTATTATACTTGTTTAAATTTATATATTTTTTAATATTTTACTGTATGCATATGTATAAATATCTATATAATATACGAAACATTTACTATATTATGAATTATGAACAATGCGAAGATAGCATAAAGGAATTTGTTGTACGAGAGAAAACAGGTAAAAAATTAATTAAAATCTTCATTAAATGAATAAACGACGGCGCGCAGGAGGGAATTAATAGAAGCTGCAGGAGAAACCCTAAAACCCGGGATGGGATACAAACATGAAGGCATGAAATACGGGCCCTCTCATTGTAAGGCATAGTGATACTTGGCACAGGAAGAAACGTTGCTTTCTTACCAGTTTTCTGATATTTATGTTATTTCCTTTATGGCTATTAAAATTTTCATTGTTTTCCTTAACACAAATTTTTGAATCAGCAGTTCTAATTCTTTGGGATTTTTGCTTCTTATAGTGTGTTTGTTTAAGAGATGTTGATATGATATTTTACGTTCCTTTTAAAGTTAACAAATAATCAAATATAGCCTCTGCGTTTTAATTTTATCATGTTTCCAAGCACATGGTTGGTAGTTTTATGTCGATTTGTGTAAAACCAAAATCACATCATAGTTCAATTTAACGTAGAAGTAACTCTCAGTAACTTTCTGATTCTTAGTTTGATGTAGAACTAAACACAGGCTTAGTATACATCTCCATGATCAAAATGTGAAGTTATTAAAATTACTATAATAAGAATAAAAAATGAGATAAAATAAAATAAAATGTCATATTTTATTTAAATATTTTGTAAGGAAATAAAATTAAATTAAAATTTTCATTATATTATTTGAAAAGTCCACAAGTTAATAAAAACATTAAAAAAATATATAACAATTTATTCTCGTTTCACTATATATTTCAAATTTAAAAATAAACAATATAAGATGAAATAAAATAAAATAAAATAAAATTTATCAGGTTTTACTTAATTTAAAATTTTCTAAACATTTCTAATCAAGGAGTAAATTTAGATTAAATTCCATAAATCACTATCATCGAAATTTTTTATTCAAAAAACAACACGTGAATAATTTTTCTAATAATAAATAATTTTTAACAAAATGTGTGTTGTAAAATTTTAAATAAATGTCTAGATATCATCATCTAATTAAATTTGATTTTACGTTATTTCACCTTATTTTATTTTTCATATTCATTTAAATATAAATTTAATTAGAATGTATTAATAGTATAAATGTTTTTAAGATTGTCAGTCAATCATAAATTGTCATATATAATAAAATTAATAATTTTTGTAATAATTACATTAAAAATTATATCTAACATGGTTTTTCATTGATTAATAGTATAACATTTTTACAATAACAATATAAAAAAAATTAAACTCTTTTACTATAACCTAAAACTTTTCGCGATGCAGTATTTTGAAGATCAAATTGTAATGGAAAACACCCTCTATTGCAGCGCCTTTAATGTTTGTGTCCGGTTTGAACGTAATTAAATATAATTAAAATTAATTTTTACTATAAATTTTATAGTTTTTTGGTGTACAATGGTCACATTGAATTTAGAACTTATAACCTCATGCATACTACTCAAACTCTCACCACTAGGCTGACCCTAGTGAGTATACTATAAATTTTATAGTTCAGACATACATATGGTGTAGAAAAATTAATCTTTTTTATAAAATTGAGTTTAATGGGTATGTACCATTAGTGTAAAAGTTTTTACACTGTCAATTAGTTGAAAATCATTTTAAGTATGACTTCTAAAATAATTATTATCAGAGTTAACAAACTTACCATACATAATGATTTGTGATTGAATGACAATGTAAAAACTTTACACTATTGATACATATTCTATTTTCTCTTTGACTTTCATTACAGAATAAACATATCAAGAATTTTTCTTATTATAAGAAATGAGAACTATAAATTTAGGTCATATAATTATACGAAAATGATCAAAATGAAAAATTAGTTAGTTGTCATGTGACCACTTTAAAAAGTCATATATATATATATATATATATATATATATATATAATTTTTAATTTTAACTATTTGAATATAATCTAATAATTTATATTTATAGTTTTTATTTCTCATAATAAGAAGAGTTCATATTTGATATGTTGTTGCGTTGCATAAATAAATATTTATTTTTATATAATTAAAATTCATACAAAATAAATATTTTTAAATATATAAATTATATTATAATTAAAATTTATAATAAATAAACATCTTAAAAGATATAAATTATATATTAGATTTATAATGAATAATTTAAATTATCATATAAATATTAATAATTTCTTTATAAAAAATTATTAAAATTCAATTTAAAGATAGAGATAAAAAAGGATAAATTAAAAGTGATGAACAATTAAGAAAAGAAAATTAAACATATAAATTAAGATTAAAAAATAATTTGAAATAATTAAGAGAGAATTTTTTTGTTAATTACGAAAATAATATGTAAAATATACATATAAATGAAAGAAGAGAAAAAATATCTAGAATGCAAGAGATTTTCAAATTATGTGTTCTTAAATAAACATGCTCTACGTCAAATCGGATTCTGTGATGTACCAATTACCAAAAGAAAGAGGGAATCGTTGTGGGGATCGGTTATGGAGGAGAGGAACTGCGGGGTTTTTTTTTTTGGGCAAGGTCTTCCAAATGATTTGTGGTATTGTATAGGCAAATCTTTTAAAATTCAACGGTATGTTTGGTTAACTTGAGAACAAAATTTTCCAGCTGTCATTTTTTATTATCAATAATGACAAAAATAAATTTTATTTTTAAAAATTTTGAATAAGAATTTAATTTTTTAAAATAAAATATGAATAAAAATAAGAAAGAAAACCATGGAATGAAACTTTTTGACTTTCAGCCAATTGCCTGCATCGGTTTTTAGCCACAGATGTCTTTCATAGCGAAATCAACGGTTCCAAATTCAAGGTACCTTGATACACCCAAACTAAGAAGGACCATGGAATTCCTCGCCCGATATACACACGCGAACATTCTGAAGCAGTTTCAAGTCATACGATGGGATGCATGATAGTTGATGGTAACATGACATGAACATCAAGATGACATTAGGGGATGAGATGCGATGGATTATGGATGGCATAATGCGTCGGGATTTGGGTCATGTTATGTGACGGAAAAGCACCGTTATGTTAGTGAGTCAGCAAACATACATAACGGCCGTTTAAGGCTTATAATGCTGTGAATATAAAGCTAATCAGGTGACAGTTGGATGATCCTCGCCTTAGCTACTTCAAAAGAAGATTCTTTCATCCACACCACGAACAAAAGAGAATATAGGATGTGTTTAAACTTTAAAGAGTTTATTCATAGTGTAAATATTCGTATAAGTGTTAGATAGAATTTATAAAAATAGTTTAAGACATGTTTATTGGTTATTTTCAGCTTATTTTAATAAATTATTCAAAATAATTTTATAAAAATAATTTATATAAAAATATTTTAATTTTATTTCTATTTTCAAGTAAAAAATAACTTACGCATAAATGTTTATATGATAAATACTTATTTAATAAATTCTTAATAAAAATGTTTTTTTTTTCATGTATAATGTTTGCATTGAAATTAGAACTTATGACTTTATATATACCATTCAAATCTTTTACTAGGCTAACCTGGGAGGTTAATTAAGATGTTTACTCCAACGCATAATGTGATACCTTGTGTTTTAATTGTATTTATTAATATTTACTAATTTGTTTGTATAACTAATGAAGTGAAAATAATAACAAAAATCATGAAACTTAATTAAGTGAATTTATTGTTATTTTGTAGTTGAATTTCAACTATAAATTCAACTAAAACCTAAACTGTGTTACTAATGTAGACTTAAATTGACTTTTATAGGAAAACAATTTAATTTGTAATGTTTTGTCTTTTGAGAATTTTAAAAGTGATTATGACACTTTAAATATAATATTATTATTACTACGAAAAAAAATAAAATATTATTTTATTTTGTGTTTAATGCATTTCTTACGAGAAACAACACCACGGTAGAGCTAGAGCTAGAGCAGTATCAGAACACTTTTGAAATTTCTAAATTACCCTTAGAATTTCAAGTTAACATAAAAGACTAAAGTTTTACTTTAATCTCTATAAGAAAAGAATATTTCACCAATAAAGACTCCTTTTTACATAATTCAAAATAAAAGATGCTTTATTTGGAAATTTCCAAGCTTTCCCATCCCATTAGGCATGCACCTTTCATGCCATTGATGGAGAGTTTTTATTTCAATTTTAATTAAAAACTTAATTAAAGTTCAAAACCTAAACCCTAGGTGTAAATACCTAACTAATGGCTTTTTCTCTCATTTTGTGCCCCACTTTTTCTATCTTCTTCTCGAAACCCCTTTCCCTTCTCTTTAAAGCTCTCAATGGTTGAACACCCCATTGGCCCTTTCTCCTACATTTTGCTTCCATTTACACACTTCAAAGTGTGTAGCAATAAAACTTGAATTCTTACATTCCTTTATTTGGTTTCTTCTTTTTCTTAAGTTTCAAAAGCCAAGGTGAGGTTTTCCTCTTCCTTTTATCCTCCTTTTCTCAAGTTCAAGCATCTCACTTCTTCTTCTCCTCTATTTTTTCCCCAAAAGTTTGCTTTTTAAACCTATTATGTTAGATTCTTTGTGTTTTGCTTGGAGATGAAGGAAAAGATCAAAGCTTGCATCTTTTGAAGCTCATTTGGGGTAAGGGGAGATGAAATTTTAAGTCCATGGAAACACGATGGACTTGGTTGTATTTTTGTTCTTTGGTAAACCCTATGGTTAGGGTTTGAGCTTTTCTTGATTGTTTATTTGAAAACATGAGTTTTTATGGCTTAAAGTTTGATGTTTTGGTTGATTTGTGTGTTGAAGATGTTATGCATATCATGGTTTTGTTCATGTAAATGTGATATATGCTTCTCAAAATTTTCTAAGCATGTGTATTGGTGTTTCCTTAAGCTTGGTGGTGGAATATTTGAGCTAAGGCACCAAAATAATTTAGACAATATTTAATGGAGAAAAATGAGATCTTTAGGATTGTATTTGGTTTGTAAGCCCTTACCCAAGATGATAAAATTTGATAAAATATATATATATATATATATATATATATTAAGTGGTAAAAAGTTGATTAAAATGCTTAAAAGAGAAAAACTATTGAAGATAGTTTGGTAATTTATAAAAGTTTATTTGGATTCAAACAATGACTATAAAATTCGCTCAAGCATTAAACAAGATGGATTGTGTGTTTAAAAATGTTGATTATTAAATTAAAGTGCTAAGCCTAATTAAAAGATAGGAGTAAGAAAATTGCAATTTGGAATATTTAAGGACTAAAAGTAAGAAAATTGAATGGTGGGTAAAAATGTAAATCTAGGACAGTAATTTAGATTAAGAAATACAATATTAAAATTTAATTAAAATATTTTAATCAAGTCTACTAAGTTAAAGAAAAGTGAAAGATTAACTGTAAGATAGAAGTTTTTAAGAGAAATTAGTAATTTCCTTAATTAAGGGCAAATTGGTAATTTAGTATTAAAAGAGTAAATTATACTCGTACCTCCTTAATTTTTTTTAAATTGTGCCCGATACCCCTATGTTTTTTTGCATTACAGTAAACCCCTTAAAAGCATGCAAAATATGACATCGTCCCCCTGGCCATTGGATGCCGTCAAGAATGTTGACAGAAGGCAAGCATGTGTTGTTCACATGACATTTAATGAAATTTTATTTCGAAATTACTCTCTCCTTCATCCTTTAAAGTTCATCTTTCTCAAAAAGCTATTTTTGAGGGATATGAGATAAAAAAATGTCTCAAATTTAAAGAAGTAGCATAAAACTAGAGGAATACATAGAATCTCATCTGTAGAAAATTCATAATGGCATAGCTAAGGAGTTTCTTATTAAGTTATCGGAAACACATATTGGAACAACTTGTAGAGGAGTTAATTGGGATTGCCATTCTTTAGATAAGCTTCGCGCTATTGTTACTTGTGTTGGGTGCACTTGTTTAGCATCACTCTGCGAACTTTTGGCTTAAGACTATCAAAGTTGGTCTTGTGTAATGCTAGATTTGTTGCAAACTACACCTCGCAATCAAAATCCAAAAACAAACATAAAAAATTTGACAACTAGACACTTGCAATCAAAATATCAATTTTCAACTCCAAACCTTTCCAAAGAAAAAAATGAAAACTTAGAAAACTAAAAATAGCTCATATCTCATGGAAAGTTGTAACCTTTTCTTTCTAGGGAACCAAACAAACTTGTGATGGAAGAGGAGCACCAAATAAATCGATGCAGAAGGTTTGTGAATTAGAGGAGATGAGAGACCTGCACCCCACAATAAATCATAAGGGGGTAATTTTGTCATTTAACCCTACATTGAAAACATTAGTTAAAGTTGTTTTGCTAAAGGGGCCAAAAGTAATGCGAAAAAACATAGGAGAATCGAGCACATTTTTGAAAAAACTAAGGGTGCGAATGTAATTTACACTATTAAAAATAACTATAAATCCAAAAATCAATATCTCTGTAATAATTAATAAAAACTTAATTTTAGTGGTGGAAATGAAGTATATGTCTACATGGTATTTCATTTTTACCTTTCCCCTTTAGAATAAAAGTGTATGTCTAATTGGTATACCTTGAGACTGAAACATTTTACACAAACAATCTACACTATGATTAGAAGCATTATAAACTACTTCACGTAATTTATTATTCACTTCGTTGTTATGAACTATATATTTTAATTTCATTTCATTTTTCTCTTTTCTATTTTGAACTCCATAATCCACACATGCAATCCATAACTTTTTTTGAAATATGTAAAAATTCTCACTAGTATAAACTTCTTTTCCATGCTTCTCTATACCACGATCCAACTTTAGTATTAGTAGAAAGTGTAGTGAATTAGTTATCAATAAGTAACTCCTTATACCTTTATGCTTTTATTACAAACTCAAATCTCATCCAAAATTTGATCAAACCAACATTAGAATTTAGAAAATTACTATAAAAGGAATTTTCACTTTTTGATACAAATATTCTCAATATCCCACTCAAAAATATGTTTTGAATTCAGCTAGGATTCACATACTTTTAATGTCATACAAATGAGAGTCAATCATTATTTTGCAAATCAAACTTAATCATGATTGATTTCCATGTTGCTTCGAATTCATTTGGCGTCTTTGATCTAATAACACATGATTTGAAACTATTATTGAACTCATCATTGACATTCAAAGAAAATTAAAACTAACCTTTTCAAAAACTTTTCTCATAATGTGCTACGGGCAAAATTTATAAGAAGAAGAATAAATAATTATTTTGTATCACAATTTTCATGGAAGGATCTTGATGTGTTACTACAAAACTTTGTTTATGTTCCCCCATTACTTCCAAAATTTTTCTAACAACCAAATAAATGAATCAACTTTCTCGCCGACTAAGAAGGCAACTCCAAAAGTAATACATTGTCTATTTTGCTAAATGGTGCAAAAATCATTAAATACTTATTTGTTTCATATGTAGAATCAAACAAAATCACATCATTGATCAAAGAGTAATTTTTTATACAAATACCATTTGCTTAAAAGCATGTTTTAGTTGACCTTCATAATCTACCTCACATGCATAGTTAAATGATGAATTTGTTTCTTGCTTCCTCTTAAAGTTATCAACAAACACATAGGCATCAAATTTTTTAATCAAAGTCTTTAAATCTCTCAAACAATTTTGGAGATTATTTTGTGTGCAATTAACATTTTGACAACCTCCAAGTTGTTCTTTTAGTAAGTGGTATATTTTTTAGGGCCCCAATGTTTGCTCTATTATATGCTTACAATATACTCCTATGAATAGGATTCACCTTTCTTGTTGATCTAAGAAATTGTCTTTTTCTAAGTGAGGCAATTGCATGTGTATGACTCATGAAATCGAGTGAACTCATATTTTCCTCCCTTTATTAGTTTGAAACCAACATTCGCATTACATTTTTCTCTTATGAGACTCCTTCTTCTAGCATTAACTCTTATTCACATTATTCTTCACTTTCTGCTTTAATTGGTTTGTGACATTCTTTTGAGCAAACAAAATACTTCCAACACTTCACTCCCTTTTGATTTTACTTTTGGATGAGCAGCAGCACATTGTATCCAACATTGTAGTCATATGTTTTGTAAAACTTTTCACCATCTTTTAATGTGTCAAATAGATGCCTTACCTTAGGCTTTAATTTTTCACCACAATATGACACCTATTCATTTACTTATAAGAGAACAAAATACACTATTAAACTATTCCAATCACCTACAATAAGTAACAACTAAAAAAAAAAATACCTAAAATTAATAATCAATGTAAAAAATTTATTCACTTGTAGCATGGGTATATCTTTTGTGGTACCAAGTCCAAGTTTACCATCATGATTATAACTCAAACTTCAATAAAGAAAGAAAAAAGAATATAAACATTAGAATTAATATGTAAAAACACACCATTGAGAATTGAAATAAACTAATTGAAAAAAGGAACTACAAACTTCACTATATTTATTTATGGCATGGAGCATCCTATGTGCTGCCAAGTGTAAGTTCACCGTCATGATTACAACTCAAACTTCAACAAAGAGGGAAAAGTAATATTGATATTAAAATTAACATGTAAAAACACACCACTAAGAATTGAAATAAACTAATTAAAATAAGGAAACAAAAATCTCATAATATTTACTCGTGGCATAGGAGCATCTGTATGCTACCAAATCCAAGTTCACCATCATGATTATTCATGAGGAGAGGAAAGCAAACAAATATCATAATTAACATGTAAAAATTAAATGTTGAGAATTGAATAAACTAATACAAATAAGGAAATACAAACCTCATCATATTGCTTTCCACAGAAAATTGTACTTAGATTGTCAATAATGGGGGTAATAACATATAACGCAAAGGCAAAAGGCTCAGCTTCAAATACTAAGAAACAAGACCTGCGAGGGTAGAGAGCAAGGACGTTAAACTTATGTCTTAATTTTTGTATTTAATATGTGCTAAAATATTTAATTATGACTAAACATTCAATTATAGTGAAAAAACCTCCAATCTAGGCAATTATGGTTAGTTGAAATAGTCCTTTTATTTTTTTCTCAGTTTTATCTTATAATACACGCAATAGATGTTGGAATGTTTAATAACAGAAGTGGGGGTAGTGAGAGGTACCAGGTAGTGGCGTGATGTAAGGGCTTAACGAGGTTCTATCAACTAGTTACTTTCAACTTTGAGGTTATAATACATATACATATACATATATGTATATAGGGACTATTTCTTATGAGACCACTTGCTTAATGTGAGAAACAAGAACAACTAACCCTTAGATAAAAATTAATAGCCAGGATTACACTTTTAATTAAAATGCTCATGTGACCTTGGCTCTCCTACTTTCCCTCCATCACACCCTTTTTTTGGAATAAGATAGTTGTTCTCGATATGTGCTTGTTGTTTTGTCACTTCAATCTTACTTCAATTCCTTCACATGCTTGTTATCAAATAAGATAATCTTACTCCTAATTCTCCTTATGTTCCTCTTACTAAACCAGAATTTAGCCAATTCAGCCACTCCATCACACCCTTTTCGGATATATGTATATACATACTTATACACACACACACACACATATGTGTGTGTATATATATATACACACACACATATGTGTGTGTGTGTATAAGTATGTATATACATATGTATGTGTGTGTATATATAAATATATACATATAAATATATGTGTGGTGTGTGTGTGTGTGTGTATACAAAACATATACATAAATATACATGTATATGTATATATATATATATATATGTATATATTTATGTATATGTATATTGTTGAATTTGATTAAAAAAGAAATTATCTATTTCATCCGACTAGTTTCGGTGTTTGAGTCCCAAACAACCCATTATAATTAATATATCAAAGTTATATGTACATACAATAGTAATCTATAGAAAATTCACTTTTTTTAATGAATAAAATGAGGTAAAATAAGAAAATTCAAATAAATGTAAATGAATAAGAGCATACTATCGATATTGGTATTGGTTGACATCGTTATATAAGTCATGTTATGCTATTGAATAACAAGCCCTCAAATTATTTAATTCTAGAGAATTTTTGTGCTTAGGAATCCTTAATGATTAAATGAACCAAGATTTTACCATGACTGCAATTTTAGAGAGGCGCGAGAGTGAAAGCCAGTAGGGTTGCTGCTTTAACTGGGCAACCAGCACCGAAATATACATACATACATACATACATATATATATATATATATATATATATATAGTTTTGTGCTCAATAATTTATATTTAATATATAAAGGGGTATTGAATATTTTAAAATTAATTTTTAACTTGTAGTGATTAAAATTTAATATTATTTCTATTTGTCAAAGTCAGTTTTACTCTTATATTTATGGGCTTGTTTATTTGTGATTAAAAAAGTTATTTTAAAAAATTGATTTATTTTTAAGTGATTCTTGTATAAATAGAAGTTTTTTTTGTGTTTTGTTATAATCATAAAAAACACTTTTTTATTCTTTTCTCTTTTGTAGCGTATATATTTTTTAGAGAAGTAACTCTAAGTTGCTTATCAAACAAAAAAAAATTCTGCTTTTTTTTATTATATTTTGATTCTTAAAAAGAGTTTACTCAAACACTTTAAAAATTTCAAAAAGTGATTTTTTTCTTAAAAAAATAATTCTTTTAGAAAAGAAGTTGAAACAAACGCACTCTATTTGTTTCTATATCAATTAAAACCTTGTGGAAATTTCTATTTGTTGTATTGTGTGTTTGTGTCATTCATCTCTATGGATTAATAATTAAATAAAAAATGGTAGTAACATAATTTTTGTTATTAAATAAATTCTATATGAGTTTAATTAAATAAGAAATAGAATCACATTAATAGATTTTTTTTAATTTTACTTATATAATAATAGGCTTAATTATGTTTTTAGTCCCCCAAATTTAAGAAATGTATATTTTTAGTCCCCCAAATTAATAATTAATCTTTTTAGTCCCTTAAATTTTAAAAATATTGTTTTAGTCCTTTAAGGACCACCTATGGTATCATTTATAAGGCAGATTGAATCAGCTGTGTAAGCATCAATTGAGTTCGATGTGATGTTTTCATTGATAGAAATATTACTGGGTAGGTTTTGTGTGACAGATTCACTACTGTGTTTGGACAAAAGGACCAAAACAAAAATTTTTTAAATTTGAGGACTAAAAAGATTAATTTTTAATTTGGGGACTAAAAAAAAATACATTTCTCAAATTTGAAGAACTAAAAACATAATTAAGTCTATAATAATATTTTATTGAAAAAAACAGTGTTGTTAGGATTTTTTTTTCTCTTAACTATTAAATGTTTATTAATAAATCATGCTATTTTTGTTCACCAAAACATACTGTGTTATTATTTTAAGGAGAGTAGTAACAAGCAACATTACAATAATGGTTATGGTTAAGAAGGTTGAGAAATGGAGACTATCATTTTCTCTGTAAAGGTACCTATTGAGCCACAACTGCTTCCGTTAGAGTCGCTAAATAGGTGCCATATGTAAACAAATCTTCTAGGCCATGCTACTTTGACACCTAACATCCTAGTGTTTTTTTGAGATAAGGTTCTAGTTAAGAAACAAGCAACTTCTTCCAGTGAGGGAGAAGGTAGACTTGCTTACTCACAATCATGTACGAATTGAATATGAAGAATGAAATCATTTGTTCCGAAGGTTTATTTATAAATGACCGTGTATTCAATGGATTGTGTGACTTGTGACAATATGTGTTTGTCTTTAAGCTATTGGGTAAGAATATTGGCCACAATCTCATGAAAGAGAAATTGAAGAAAACATGGCGACCAAATGAATGCTTTAGTGTCATGGATGTTGATAGTGGTTTATTTATAGTTATATTGGATTTTCCTAAGGATAAAGAAAAGGTTGCTACCAGTGAACGTTGGATGATTTTTATCACTACCTAGTAGTCACCAATTGGAATCTAGATTTTGCTTCCCTACACACAATAGTGGACCATACTCTAATATGGCGATAATGCATTAATTTCCACATCTTTTATATTTCAAACTTAGTTTTTTTGTTTTGTTGTTAGACTTGTTTAGGTTTGATTAAACAATTTTTGTTTCAATAAGTCTTATTTGGACTTTGTGTGAGAATGTAATGAATCCTATGTCTTTTATCATCCTAATGCTTTGTTTTGTCTGAAGATCCTAACTGAGCAATCCATGTCAAAGTAGCATAGGATGGAAGCTTCAAGTAAAAGATAAGACGAATGCCTCCAATGGATAGGACAATTGCTGTCAAGACTTCAGAGATGAATGAAGCTGACGAGAACAAGATGATGATGTGTGATTCTTTAAAATTTACATTTGATTCCACACAAGTCTTGCTACTATGGCTTTGTTATGGGCTTGGGTTGAAATGTAAAAAGGTATAATAGAGAATATAAAGCCCATTTTATTTCTAGTATAAATAGGATAATTGTTTTTGTAGTAAATAAGGTTACGAAGTTTATAGTTAAGTAGAGGCTTACTTTGCTTAATGCATGTAGCTTAGTTCAAGAACATGAAGAATCAACTTTCTAATAGTGCTTGGTTGTTAGGCTTGGATTTTGTGACTTAGATTAGTCTTGAACTTTGGAAATGTTAGCTTGTGTTTTTCCTTATCTTGACTAAATCGTATTCTAAGTGTTTGTCTCATTAAAGAATCAAGGCTTAAAAATGTTGCTTATTCATTCAGATATAAACTAAGCACTTAGCAGTAACATCAATTGAAAGATGTTTGTGGTCTGGGATAGTTACAATAACAAAGTATTAAGTTCCAAGGATTGATGTCTTCATTGCTAAAGTTTATTATATTATTTTTGCTGATATTTTCAACAACAAACCCCTATTTGTGATATTCTTTTATTTTGTTTTTACTCTATTTTCTTTGTTTCTTAACACAACACAATGCCTTTGAGAGATAACCACAAATATCGGTCCTTTGAGAACGATCTTGGTGCTAGCACACCTTATACTACTATCTCTGTTTCTCCCTTGTGTTCATAACCATCTTATTACTCACCTTTTTATCTAATTTTTGCCACATTGATTGGGATGACGCGATTGGCTAGTGGCATATAGATACAATTTCTTGGATACAATTTGGTGTATTATGATGGAAGTTTTTTTTTTCTTTTTTTACTGACAATGGCCTCTATAGTAGGAAGATTTGAGAGGGTGGATAATAATACGCTAAAGGTTGAAAGAGCGCATTTTGCGAGGATTTGAGTAGAAAAGATCTAACCAAGCTTCTTGTTGGAAAATTAAAGTTTGGCTAAATGATCATTGGTATTAGGTTGCTTATGAGGGTTTACACATATTCTATGTAGAGTGTGGCTGCTATGGCCTTGTAGCATGAAATTCACCTCCACGAAGGCTCCAAAAAAAATCTTAATCCTCACATCATAGTAGATCGTGCTAATGGCTATGTAGTGGGAGAAGTTGTTGTGCCTAGTGTGGATAGGGATGTTAAAGTGGGATGAGCCTGATGGGTCAACCCATTTAAATCACCAAAACAAGTTGGGTTAGGTGATTCAACCATTCAATTCGCATAACCCAACCTTCATAACTTATCAACCCAACGGGTCAAAGGGCAGGGTTGGGTTGTGTTGACCTACTAAGTTGGTATTTTTTTTTTGTTAGATGTTTTGATAGATTATTTAGTTAAATATTGTTTTATTGGATATAATGTTTTATGAAGTGTTATAGATTTCATGTTATTTTGTTGCTTTACTTTACATTTATTTAACTTATGATGATAATTTCTAAAAAGAATTTTTACTAAGATAATATTCTTGTGATTGTGACATTATGTTTAGATTATTTATATTTATTTATTTGGTGGATTAACTTATGAGTCACATATTTTTTATAACTTTTTTTTTAAAATTGGTGGGTCAACCCAACCCAACCTGCAATCCATCTTAGAACAACCCATAACTAAACCCAACACATTTTTTTGTAGGTTAAGGGCAGGTTGAGTTGGGTTAGCATATTTAACATCCTTAAGTGTGAAGAATAATCAACATTCATTACCCATTAATGATAGGGCGAAATCAGTGGACATGGATTTGCACAATGATTGGATGGTAGTTACACAGAAAAACTGCAAGGTTTCAATCATGAAAAAGATGTTAAAAAATGTACACTTGAACTAAATCTAACATATTTAATGTTATTTCCAATTTGAATGCAGAACACGAGTTTATTTTTGGTGCAATGAAGACAATGTATGGAATTGGTAGCACCTTATCAAATCAAGGTCCACAATATAATGGGCAAGAACCAAAAACCTGGTGTAAATAAAAGAAGTGATGCCATTCAAATGGTCAAGGATCACATTGTTTGATCCATGCTACCAAATCATCGAGAAATATCAAGATGGGCCTACGTTAGCAACATGCAAGCTTTTGTGCCATGCACATGATAAATAATGTTGCCATGCACGTAATGGATACTATCCAATTACCTACTCCTTTGACTGCAATGTTACTTGCCTCTAAACCAAGTGCTCAGACAACAATCCATATTGGGCAAATGAATATTAGTACTCTAGGCAGTTGGTGACCAACCTACTTTGTTAGATCGTGAAATTGATGAAGTGGTTAAGAATTAGGAATTCAATATTATATTACGTCCCTTTATAGTGCCAGACCTAAGAGAAGGCAGCCTTGAAATGGAGGGAACGAACCATTGATGACTTTTTGTTGGTCATGCTTTCTCTTTAATATCTTGGTCATGGTGATTAAATTTAAAAATGTTTTCATTCTTTCTTCGAATATCTAGGGAGCCAGAAATGTTAGAGCAAAAAGACATGTTCTAGTATTAATTTTCAATGTCAAATCCAAATTTGTTACTATAATGAAGAGTTGTGTGCAATTTGCTACAACACAATCTTTAGAATAAACTTGGTTATGAGCCCGTGTCTATAGTTGAAGCTCAAGGGTAGTCCAAGGGTTTAATTTGGGCTCAAAATTTAATCTAAGCACTACATGTTTATGAAGCAGATTCAATTTAATCCGATTAGCCTGCTGGTCCATTTTGTCGCCTTTATGGTTTTTATTGTCAGGCGGTGACACTTGTTCTGGTCCATATTTAAAAGCTCAATTCACACATTTTAGGGATATAAGGATAACTTTTCAAGAGGCATTTAGTGAGGTTTCTTTTTACTGATCAATTTATAGAGCTTTCGTTCTCTTTCAATTCTATTATCTATTTGGCTTCTTTGTTATTTTTATGTTTAACATAAACCTCACTCTATTAGGGTTGGGTGAATTTCAATGAATCTTGAATATTCTTGATTTGGTTTATTAATAAAATTTTGGTTTCTTTAATTTTTGTATTCTTGACTTTGTGTTCTTAATGCATTCTAAGATTTGGCCATTCTTAGAATGATTTTTTATTTATATAGTGAATGAAAGTTTAATACATGAATATGTTTTTGGGATTTAGGGACCTTATAATTCTTTGAGTTAGGAGTAATTATTGAACATTCTCTATCTGTTTAGAATTCTTAATCCTATTACTTGTTCCTTTTTAAATTCACCTAAAGAATTAGGACTTTCAATAGGGAATAAAGGCTTATTTCCTAAGGAATTATAAGATAAATATTCAGCAAATCTTGTAAATAAAACAAAGAACCAAATTTCATTGATCCAGTTTAAGATTTTTAAGTCAAATTAGATGAAGCTTAACTCCAACATCTTAATCAATGAATTAAATCTTGTGTTATTATAAATATACATATATTTTCTCTTTCTGTCTCATTTTTACCTCATGTTTTTCTATCTCTCTAATCTTTCTCATATAGCATCACTTATCACATCTATTACTTTCTTTTTATGTCTTTTTTTCTTCTTCTTATATTTCTCTTCCCTCCACTTCAATCCACCCTAAAATGTGGTAAACATTTATTCTTTTTCTTAAATCTTTTGTCTATTGTATTCTCGATTTTCTTTGCTATAAAAATCCTAAACACCGTGTTGGTTTTCTAATTTATTTAAACACTAAATCTCTATTTGTTGGTTCTTATTAGTAATTGTTTTTGTAAAGTGATTATTAGTCATTGGTCTCTGAGGATAATACTTGATATTTTATTATTTTAATTATATATTAGTTGTAATAATATATGATACACTTGTCATTGTTTTATTAGAAATATTATATTTATTAAATTTTCAATCACTTAAAAATAATTATATCTTTAATATAATAAATATTTTGATTAAATATTTTTTTTGGTTGCAGTATTAAATATTTTATATACACTTTCATTTTTAATATAATAAATATTTCATTTATTAAATATTAAATACAATAAATAGCTTCATGGACACTATTACTATGTAGTTAATAATAATAATAATAAATCGTCCAAGCTCCAAGAGAGCAAGAGAAACAAACCTTTTGGCTTCTACTGTGTGCTTGGTTGTTTCATGCGTTACTACTAGAGCCTAAGAAACCTATATTCATTTGTTACTCTGCCATTTGTATGTCCATTTCTGTTTCTTCCCCGCCATGGCTGCCACGTTAATTGATCTGTTGATATCACAGCTGTGTCCCTCACCCCTCTTCATAATGACAGTCAAAGATGCCCATTTTCAGCAGCACCTTCGGTTACAAATTAGGAAAAACAAAAGCATAATTAAGTACCTCTCTCATTCTATTTAATTTCCTACCCTTCAAAAGTAGGAGCAGTGTTGCGTTTGTTCTTCACTCTGCAACTACTGAAGATGAATCATCAGGCAACAGAGAAGAAGGACAACATCGAGAAGCCATTAGCACCAATGCCTCCTCCTTCCAAACTTGAAAGGAAGCCTTCCATTGATGCTGAACCTAAAACTTTACTTCAGGATGAATTGAATGTAGCCAGGGTTTGATATTTCTCTTTGTTTTGTATTATTATTATTGTAATTGTATTTTTTATTTCTCTCCATCGCTCCTAACTTTAATTTTTCTCATTTTCTTAAAAAATATTCTTGAAAATCTTTCTGCAGGAGGCAGCCCTCAAAATCATCAATTCTCACACCAAAGAAGAAGCCCTGAAAATATTCCTGGCGGTAATTGAAATGATTTTTACTATTTCGTAATAATGTTTCACTTTTAATTCAGCAGATTATCAGAACTTTTTTTTGCGGGGTATACACGGGATCCTCTTGCTCTTGCTTTCAAAAGTTTTCTGAATGGAACAGGATCTATGTAACAAGCACCATATATGCTAGTAAATGAACGATTCTTAATTAGCTTCCGAAGATTGTTATATTAGAATTATATATACTTCTACTCAACATTTTCATGGAAAAGAGAAACTATTGAATGTTGAAAGCTGATATATGTTTACTGTCTTTTGGTGGTGTTAGGGTTTGGTGCCAGTGGGAACAAGCTCAAAGCAGGTAAAAGAGGATGTTGTTGTGTCTGAGTCTGACAGCGATGATATCGAATGAAGCATTATTCGATTTGAATATGCTGGTGCTGGAAAGCTAAAGCTTGAGGAGTGCTTATGCAAGTGCTTTTTATGTTTTAGTTGTTGTGGTTTCAATTATCAAACAGTTAATTACCTTCAATTGAGAATATTATTGTCTTGTTTTAGTTTTTCTTTTGTAAGTGAATGTTAATGTCTTGTTGATCCGGACTCTTGAAATTTTGAATTTGACATCATCTATTTTGGTTTATAATCCTCTATTTAGTACTACTGTATTAATAAAATATGGAGTTCTTCTTCAGCAAGCATTTAAGGCTATCTTGATCGCAGATAATACCATAAATGCAGCAGTCAATTTGAAAACATTACGAAAGTCAAATTTCAAAAAATTATAAAATATTATCATTTCCAAGGAAGTGTAAAATTGCATTAATTAAGGATTGCTAAGTGCTAGCCCAACTTAAATAAGATTAGTGGCGATTAAAGTGAACACTAATTTTGTATGGGCAGGGATAATGGTTAATGGAAAAGATAATGTTATATTTTTCTACCAATTTACCTCTTATTTTACCAAAAAAAAAAATATTAAATGAAAAAAAAACACATTTAATATTTTAGAAATATAAAATGTATTTAATATTCACCATATAAAAACAATATAAGGATTAATAGAAAGATGTTGTAATAAGATTTATAATTATTCAACCAAGAATCGTGCATGATAAAGATAGTTGTAGAAAAATAAAAATAATTTCTGCTCTTCAAAATAATTTTGTTCACTCCATAATCGTGAATCCAAATGCAACGAAATACTAAAATAGGTTAGTATATATGAGATTAGAGACGACGCTACATCTTTTCCCAAAGCTAAAATGCATGTTTAACAACTTCATATTATTGAGTTACGTTTGGATAAACTTTAAATTCTTTTATATAAAATAGTTTAAATTTTTAACAGTTTTTATTTTAATCTATGAAAAAAAGCATTAATTTTTTAATTTTTTAATTTAAAATTTTCCTAAAAATATTTTTAATGGTATTTTTTCTCTTAAGGAAGCACATTTCAATCAAGACGAAACTGAAATAATCTGTTCATTATTTTTAATTAACATATTGATTCTTTTTCTTATATTTCTCACTTTTAATAGCCATGTTGATTATATTTGTAAAAGGGTTGAATTACTTCTTGTATTTCCTTTTTTATATTGCTTTTGCTTATAAAAAAAAAAGTATTTCCAGTCATACCAAATAACAACTCATTAAGTATTAAATAATAAATGATAAATAATGACTTTTTACTATGTGTCAAAGAACAAATAATCACTCATTCACAAAAAAACAACAACAATAACAAATAATCACTTATTATTGAGTGTTTAATAACAAGGATTTAGTAATGTCAAAATCTACGAACATTGAGAGTTGTGTCTAGTGGACAAGGAGTAAGGCCATTAAGGCACTTGCCTAATGCAAGTATTAGTGTACATAATAATTATATAGTTTATGTTATATTTTAATTTTTTAATAATTAATTGGTGATCGAGAGTAATAAATAATTGAAAGTACAATTAGAAGGTGTAAGGCTCTAAATTGTAACACACATGAGCACACCACAGCATGTACACAATAATTAATTAATTATATAATTTGTGTTATATTTTAATTTTCTAACAATTAATTAGTTAGAAAAATAAATAAATAAGAGTGCAATTAGAAGGTGTAGGCTCCGAATTACAATACACAAATGCATACAGCACGCATGCACTACGCACACACACATCACACACACACACATATTTATATTATAAAATTTTATATTTCTACTTCAAATTTATTGAAACAAAACACTTCTCATATTGAATATTTTTTATACATAATATATCAGTCAATTTCTATTATTAAAATTATAAACTTTTTATATGATTTTTTTTATATTAGAAGATTTTGCTTTCTAATATCTATTAATCACATTATCATTAAAAAAACCTAAAATTAGAAACTAAAATAAAAAATAATTAATAAAAACATAAGTAGATATTAGATACAAAAACTTTAGAAAATTAAAAAAAAAAAAATTTTACAGAAAACTTATTTAAATTATAAATAATATTGAAGAAAAACTTAATCTTGAAAAAATTCATTATTTTTTTTTAACTTCAAACCAAAGCAACCTGATAAAAAAAAAAAAAAAATAGTTCACTTTTTGTCTCTTGTTATGATGAGAGCACAAGCGAAAATTAATTAAATATAAAACAGACAAACCACATAAGCGCAAGAAACGCTCAGGTGTGTTTCATTGTGTCAGATGAAATTTGACTTACATTAGTATTATCCTTCTCTTCATTACAGATAATTGAAAATGGTGCTGGAATACGCAACTTAATTATATACAAAAATTGGTGGACCTGCAAAAGTCCAATATTTTTTTTAAGAAACTAACCTAGGTATAAGCACAAGCTTACGAATAAACTTCTATTTTATTCTTTGAATTTGTGAAATACTATAATAATAGTCTTTAAAATTAAAATGTATTAAAAAATTTTAAAATTATAATTCTTGTCATTTTAATCTTTAAAATATACAACTTATTATTATTACAGTCTCTAAATTTTATAATTTATTATCATTATAATCCTTAATTAAATTAACATTAAGAACTAACTTGATTAATAAATTTTAACTTAAAAAATTTATTTAATATTTTTTTAATTTTAATAATTATTATGCCAGTATCTCTAAATTTTATAATTTATTATCATTATAATCCTTAATTAAATTAACATTAAGAACTAACTTGATTAATAAATTTTAACTTAAAAAATTTATTTAATATTTATTTAATTTTAATAATTATTATGCCAGTATCTCACAAATTCAAAAGTTAAAATAAGAGTTTAATCCTTACATGCAGGTATAACGTGAGCAGCACTGGTTAGTCTGCTTGAGGCTTTAACAGCTAAGCCAGAGTTATCTGATATTCAGGGGCCAAAAGAAGGTACTCAGAACACAAGGTACACGCCAATGAGACACGATGAATGACGGTTACTTTTGACTTCAAGAGGCAAGAGTGTATTTCTGTGTTTACCGAGGGTCTACACGTCACCGCTTTAGAAAATGTACTCTTTCTTGCGAAAATCTCGAGGCTCCTGAAAATGTACTTCAGAAAATTGTTTTTACAATGACATGACATAATTAGGCTGGGAGGGTGGCCCATTTTTACATGCTACATACAGCTCTAACGTTCACATTTCGAACCTGGGCCCTCATGAAACTGCTATTCATGGGTGTAGAGTCCACCGGGGACGGTTTCACTCTGATAAAGTGGTCTGCTATGCCAAATATGTGTAAAATTATTTGTTTCCAAAATGAAGCTAGCACAATATATATGCATGGTTTTCCCATCCTGGTCCAGATAAATAGTTCTCTATTTATAGCACCATTGCCTAACATTTTCTCCCTCGATCACTAAAACATTAAATATAAACATTTACTAAAAGGAATTCATCAATGGTATTAAACAGACGCCCAGCAAGGTTTAATAGAAGGCCAGATTTCATGCAGACCAAACCAATTAGTGAAGAAAAGCTGGAATTGTTAAGGGTAAGGGTGCGAATTGTGATAAAGTTTGATATCAATAATTTCTTTCCTTATATAAATTGGTACTCTTTTTTTTCTTCGTTCGTGATGATTAGGCTGCTGCTGCTCGTGTTTATATTAACGAGCAAGATCCTGCAGAAAAATCCTCGGTTAGTGTTTCAATAAGTAAGCATAAACGCTTTTGATTGGTGAAAATTAAAAGTTAAACTAGTCGTCGTTGAATTTTTTATTGTTTAAATATGGTATCAGGAAGTGAATACCGTAGCTGCTGGAAATGCAAATGTGAAGGACGAAGCAGATTATGACAATGGAGTGCAGCTGCTCGCAGCAGTTGCCACTGGAATAGGGATGGAGGGGGAAAAAAAAGAGGAACTTGGTGTCGGGAAAAAAGCATCCTGAGATATCACTGTGATTTTGCGAATTAAAATTAATTTGTACTGAAAAATGCTTGAGAGTCTTTAATGTACTCGGGTAGTTGATGTATGTATATCTCTTGGTCTAATAAACTAATATATTTGACTCAAACAATAAAGAAAGCGGTTAAAGAAAAAACCTGGGTTACTAAATTTCAAAAACATGCTAGTGCTGATATTTCAACCATTATCGGATAGGACCTGTTATATTTTGAAAACTTATGCATCACACAAATAAGTCTTGAACGGTAAGTTTTAGTTCGAGTTCTAACTCAATAATTTGTGATTTTTGTCTGCCAAAACTACATAGTCTTGCACATTTTAAAAGGTTAAACTAATCATTTAGTTTCTATATGTGTTACAGATTTTTCATTTGGTTTCTATATATAAAAACTTATTACATTGGTCCTTATATTTGTAGCGTATTCTTAAGTTAGTTCCTGTCATTATGGCACTATTCATGGATTCTTAATTTAGTTCATATAAATGTAACGTATTCTTAATTTAGTTTTATACGTATAGTATATCCTTAATTTGGTCCCTCACATTCTTAATTCTTATAAGATCAAATTAAGAATGCGCTACACGTATAAAGACCAAATTAAAAATGCGCTATACGTATAGAGCCAAATTAAGAATGCACTATATCTATAAAAATCAAATTAAGAATTCGTAAGCAGTGTCATAATTGCACGGACCAAACTGGTAATGATTGCACATATAAGAACCAATTTAATAAGTTTTTATGTACAGAAACCAAATTAATAATTCACGACATGTATAGGAGTTAAATTATATGTTTAACCTAACACAACTAACACATCCTTAAAATGAAAACACTGTAAGTCCCTCCACGATCATTGCCCCACCCTCTTGCATCCTCTCCCCAATTCACGTACAAGACCAAATGCCCCTCCCCTCGCATATTGCTCATCATCGATCAATGTTCATGATTGCCTGACCCACTTGCGTTGGTCTCCTGTTTATTTATGCAACGTTCTCCCTATTCACAAATGCAATCCTAGCGACCATTATATTGCTCAACGTCGATCAATGGATATATAGAGCCCTATATTCTAGCTTGTTATTTGAACAATCTATCTAAATACATTATTTCTTTAAATTTGTTTAGGTATCTATCTTTATTAATAATATTCTTTTAGCTTATAAAAAAAAAATTGTTTAGATGTCTAAACTTTCAATTACCACGACAATTAAACTCGGGCTTGTGGTGGACTTCTCAATTGCAAATTAAAATTTGAGAGATCCTTATTTATTTGACTCTGCAAAGGTAACAAATTTCTTTGGTTATCTCATTATATATTCCTGCTTGATTGGTATTTGAATACCATAATTTAATCTTTTATTTGTTTCCTTAAATAGAATAAAAAGATCGACACAGGAATATTTGAGGATTAAAATCAATCTATCCAATTAACTGTACAAGATTATTGGCCTATGAATTCCAGTTCAAAGAGCAAATGTATTTTTACATCATGATTTTATGTTAAATATCTTCATCAATGGTGTAGATGAAATTATTCTAAAAGTGATTTTTGGTAGAGTTATTCTATTTAATAATTTTTTGTATATATTAAATTTTAACTATCTAATTGTTAAATTAAAAGTTCTTATTGAATAAATCAACTTTACAAATTTTTATAAAGTTTAAAAAATATTTGATATTTCATAAAATAAATTTAAATTAGCATTTAATACACTTTCTAAAATACAAGTAAATGATGCTCATAAGACTATCTAATTACAAATGTTTGATTTACCTTGGTCCATGAGACTTTTTATCGTATGAGTTATTGATATGTAAGTTATAATTAACCTACCTTACATAAAAGAATGGTTTATGACATGAATGTTATTCTTATATAAATTTATTATCATTAACTTTTAATGTCTTCTTTTAGTCAAATTGAACTATCTTATTTTGGTTTTTATAACAATATGCTATTAGCTACTCTATATGTTCTTTATTATCTCCATAAATAATATTAGAAGATAATTAGTTGGTATAAATTAATAGGTACGGAAATTTGCTTAGCTTGTATTGTGTATGAATTTCTATTTGTTAGTTGTCATGCAAATGTTAAAAAAACTACGTACTATCACGAATTTATTTACTTATTTATTTCGAAACTAGTTGGTCGAGGTTTATTATCAAATATCTTTAACAAGAAAAAAGAAGTATACGCCGGGACCATTAAATTTTTTCATTACCAAATGTTTTATCAAAGTTAATACCTATACCCACTCTTACGATATTAAAAAATTACTATACTAGCCATACTGTAGATATTTAGTTTGCAATACCATAAAAGACATTATTGCAAGATAATAATTTTTAAAATTGTTAATCATAAATAATTTTTTAATAATTTGTTGTCAAATGACAATTTATATGACATTATTAATCATAATGTTGAACATCTTGTTATTGGCTAAAATGCACAAAAAACTTACTTAGAAGGTTATTGACATGAATGAGGACTAGCACTTGCTAGCTTTAACTCTCCATTAGTTTACATTTACGCACCATATTATTTAGATAAGTATTGTACACTTCATATTTTTTCATGAAAATCTATTTCCAAATAACGATAATGAAATCTATCCAATTTTTTTCGAAAGGAGGAAAAATTAAAAAAAAGGAAGAACATTTTTAAAGCAGTCATCATGCACGGGTTTATATCTGGTTTGAACTAAAACCGCTGATTATTTCAGAATGGAAGCTGCCATCATTAAGGAAGGGAAAGGAGAAGAATTTTGGGGGAAGAGAAGACGGGGGGGGTGGGGGGGTTTGTGGTTGAAAGAAACATTCAAAATGTAACCGATGATGACCTTAGCATTGACGTAAACGTTGAAAAATTGAAGAACAAAACAAGATGCTATCAAGGAGGCTATGGTTACATTTAAGACAAGAGAGATTTTTAAAATTTTTTATTTAACATCTTTATGAGGGGTATACACTTCTAGAAGGAAGAGGGGTCGATAAAGAGATAAAAAAAAATAGATATAATGAATTATACAATGAAAAAAGGAAGAAACAAAATTAAGTTTTTTATTCACTTGGAGGTTGGGGCTAAGTAATCGCTTGCATTCATTTTTTAGTGTGACAATGTAATACGTCTTAAGAGTTTTTTTTTTTATTATTCAAAAGTGACAAATTTGAATTTATCATCTCATATAAATTTAATGAGGAATATTAGTAATACTCTCTTTATTATGGACTAAAATTTATTGAAAATCACAAATTTTGATGAGTTTCACTTCTCATTTAATAAGTCTTTCTCTTTATTTAGAAGTGAGATTTACCAAAATTTGTGTCTTTTTCAATAAATTTCAGTCAATAATAAAGAAAATGTTAAATAGAGTGTCACTAGCATTCCTCAAATTTAATACTACCTTCGATCTTTTATATAATCATCAAAACCAATAAAAGTAGTTAAGTTAGTTATTTTAATTAATAATTATATAAATTTAAATTTTGTTCCAAAAATATCCTTAGAGTGTAATGATTTAAGTATTACGTGTATTTAATGTCATTACTCGTAATTTAAGAATTGCTGAAAATTTAATTAATTTAAACCAAATGGCAAAATTACTAAAAATCATGATTTCCCACCAAAATGGCTAAAAAACAAGGTTGATGCATCCACTATATTGAAAATTGGTAAGTATCTTGTAAATTGACTTCTTAATAAATTAAGGACATAAAAAAATTAAACAATTAATATATTTAAAATAAGACTTTATTTCTTATAATTAGGACAAAAAAAATCCTATTTATTATTTATATAAAGACCAGAAGAAATATATATTTATCCATATCCTAATTTTTTTAGTTACTTCATATTTCTTTTTATCTTTCTTTTTATATTACATCATGCATTACATTTATCATTTCAATAATTATATTTAAACATCTACTTTCTGTTTCATCTTAAATTTTATCTTTTTTTTGTCCTTATCTCTCTCTTCTATTCCCACTACATCAATTCTAATAAATAGCAAACACAAATTTACCCCAACACCACTTGCTAGTAGCTATTATACTCCATTGCCATGGCATGCAACCCCCCTCCTCCTCCTCCTCTCGGAAGGCAGAGTTCCTTCCCTACTCCGCCTCCAACTCCAGTCAGGGAAGAGAACCGTCCCACAAGGGTAGATGCATAAGCTAATTGTTTGAATTTTACATTTTAAATAATTTTGCTGTTCGCTTCTTAATTTTATGTAATTACATGCATCATATCTGGGCAATTCTTGTATATATCTGGTTCTGGCTATATATATATATATGTGTACAGATATACCTCTTCTTTGTATTCATTTCGTATTAATCTACGTATAGGATGTTACTGAGATGGATTCTGAAGAGGAATTTGTTTTTCCTGCTGTTGAGGTGATTGTTGAGGTACATTACGACGAGGAAAATGCTCTTAATGTTATTACTGTAAGTGTTCTGATGAATAACAGTTTTTTGTTTTTATTAGAGTCACATTAGAATCTAGTTAACAGAGATACAAGAATTTTGGCTTTTCCCCACTTTAGTAAGGAATTTTCGCGTGTTTGTTTCATGGTTTCTTGTAGGAAGAGAAGCCGGCAGAAGCTGAAAATGCGAACGCGAAGAAAGTGTCTCCAAACGATAATGGAGCCAAGAAGCCAATGTGAGAAGCTCGGGTGCAGCTTCCAACAGACAAAAATGAGTAGCAATATTCCATAAATTAGTGCTATGGACATGCATTTAGCATGCTAAATAAATGGAAATTACCCAGTAAATAAAGCTACTTGCTTGGTTTCAGGACTTGGCCGATCTAGTTTTAATTTCATTTTAAATATACGAATTGCCTGTTAGGAAAATTCTAATCGAGGGAGTGATGAATCAGTATTAATAATCTAAATAAATTATAAGCTTTAATGAGGAATTCATTGATCGAATTTGTATATTTGGAAACAAGAAACACAGATTTAACTCGCTCTTTGGATTCACTAGAACAAAACCGTCTCTCATAACATATATGATTTCTTTAGAGGCTTTCATTAATACCCTTTGTGTGTGAAACACTAAATGTTTGTTTAGGACATTGAGATTATAAATGCTCTTTAAAATTAATTTATTACCACTTTAATTTGATCAGTCAACTTGTTTTGAGCCCCATTTGTCTCTTTGGGTTGAAGTAAAATATAAATACTTCTATAAACGTCTTTGAACACAGATGTTTTTCATGCTTTGAACCAGGACACCATCCCTTCTCTCTACATTTTCTATAACCATAAAAAAGAAAGTCAACTTGCTTTGAGTTATATGTCTAAAAAATTTAGTTAGAAAGAGATACTAGAGGGGATTTGATCCCAGGATTCATTGGTTTTTTTCCCAATCATTTAAACCAAATTCATTTAAACAAGGGATACTTAGAGTTAATTTTCTATTAATTATTTAATTTTAGAAATGATGACGCAGAGTTAAGTGGACTAATATACGAGATGTACGTACGCTAGAAGGCAAAAACGATTCTAAAGTTTTGATGATCTATATATATATATGTCACTTTACTCAAAGAAAAATGCTGTTTGTTATGAAGCTGTACGTTTTCGTAAATTTCACACAAATGAAGATTTCTGTCCAACTACATTTTATATATTTTTTTTAACTTTTAAATCAATATTTGTTTCAAAAACAAGTGAGCTTTTCACGATGCTTAAATGGTGCGTTTGGAATAGTACGTGGAAAGAAAGTGAGAGAAGAAAAAAGTTTGAAATTTGAATAAAAGAAAAGAAATTTTGAAAATTTGTTTTTAGCTAGAAGTTAACTTCTCTCTCTCTCTTTTTCTTTCATTTTTTCTCTAACCAAATAGAAGAAAATATATGATTTTTCTTTATTTTATTTCTTCCAATTAACGTGTAGAGTCTATTCATAAGAAATAGCAACACTATTACCAAAATTATTGTAATTATGAAAGGTTTTGATCTTGTTTGATTGTTAAGACAGGATAAAGATGAATGAGATTGATAAGAGGAGGATAAAAGTAAAAAGAATGAAAAAGATAAGCTCTTATTTGGTACGTATTTAATGGGAACTACATAAGCCAATCAATATAAATATAAATTATATGTAAATAACAAAATTACCCTTATGAAAACAGTGATGGAAACAACAATGATGACAATAGTGGAAACGGAGTTAATGACAATAGTAGTGATGATGACATTGATGAAAGTAGTAATGGTGGTAGGACAACAATGATACCAATAGTGGGGATAATGACAAAGATACCAATGACGTTGTTGATAGTGGCTTTAGCAATAATAAGAAGTTAACAATGGTGATAGTGTTGTAATGATCGTGACACCTATATTAGTAGAGGTGGAAGAACAATAACAATGGTGATCACGACAACAATAATTACAATCATATTAAATGATAATTGCAAAGATGTAGACTAAACTTGCGTTGCATAGGGTTGAAGGTGAAAAAGGAAAAGTGTATCATATCTTTTTTTTTTTTCTTAAACTAACTCTCTTCTGATAATATTTTTTGAATTTTGAATCAATAAATGGAATAGGATAAATTTATCTTATTTCATTGATTCACCAAATAATAGATTAGTATATAATAAAATAGCTTATTCATTACACCAAAATTTACTTTTAATGACAATTATTCAGTGGCAATAAACTAATTGCTAGTATTTCTTTCACTCTATCCTAAAGTTGTTACAGCTAATGAATATTAGTTAGTAAAATTTTAATTTATAATGATAATTTTTGTTAATTGTCTACAGGTTATTTCTAATTACCCATGGAGACCCTCCACCTAAATTCATCTCCCTCCAATGTATAAGTTACTTCTTTAATTAAAGTTGAGTACTACCTTTGCCTTCTCTCTGATTCCCAAATTCATCTTCGTCCACCTTTGCCCTAAATCAAGCATAACGATAAGCCTTAGCCCAATTCCATCCCACTGCCATTCTCAATAGCAGAAACTCCTTCTACTTGTGAATCTTCGTTCTCAGTCATGTTTGCCCTATCTGTTCTACCCTAGAATCTCACCTTTTCGTTACTTTCACCTAGTGTCACTGTGCCTATGGTTTCACTATTTTGCTGGAATCACCGTGCCTCCACCCTATACGCTAGGGTTTCTCTTCTCAACGATGATCTTGGAGTCTCTTCACTACGCTTAGGTTAGGGTTTCTCTTCACAACAACTACCGTGCAACAGATTTCTCAGTAACTTACGAATCTCTCTATCTCTCTTTGCATTTTTCCCCATTTGACGCTATTGGTTTTTTTTGCTAATTTTCTGACTCCGAATTTTATTAAAAATTTGAGTATCACCTATGAAACATAGTTTACACAAGCTTATATCTATTGCTAAGCTTGCCTTGTGTTGAATTGTTGCTGATATAACTTTCAAATATTTCAAAATAATTTTCAAATATTTTGATAATATAGTCATTTGTATTTATGTTTTGGAACTTTCACTACCCTATCACACAACTTGTGTAATGCATATGTCTCAGATGATCTATGCAATTATTGCCCTTCATGGGGCTCTTTCCTAGCCAATATCGAAGGCACTATGACTATGATAGTATTTTTATATCTTCCTAAAAAAGATATTATGGTACATCTAGGTATTTTAATGATTTGATAACTTAGTGGAAAATGCATTGTATGATATTATAACATAAACGTCCTTATAGAAGTAGGCGTAGTTCTCATTTAATAGCAGCCTTTTCTATGCTACAACAGTGCAAATTTGGTTCCAAGTCAAATTTGAGATGACAAGGGAATGAAGTTTTTGCATCTAGTTGCCCATACAATAAAGCAGAATGTACTGAATGAAAGTGATAAGATTTCTAGATTAAAGTGAAAGGCCTAGGAACAAAAATTTTGCTTAATAGGTTCAAGAAGACTGTCAAAGCTAATGAAGCTCGCAAAAAGATTTTTTTCAAGGACAGTTTAAGAAAACACATTAGGTTAAGAGACATCATATTTAACATACATAAGCTATGATGCCTCGGTACATGCAGTGTGGTGCTTGAAACTACTCTTCAATTGCTTCATCAGTACAAATCTACATTTGTTTACTTTGTTGAATAATTGAATATTTAATTGCATGAGCTTCTAAGTCAATACTTCTATTCAAAACTATTGCCAAATTAATTCTTAACAATCGTTGCATACTGATGTTTCATTGATATTCATTCCCTTTTAATGTCTATAGTTATAGCTGTTTGTTATATTCTGTAGGAGCGAGGGTTGGTGGGGGGAGGGTGTTGTTATTCTTTCACCTTGAATGACTTGACAATGCACAAGCTTAAGGAAAATGGATATACATAAATGTTATTCTGGATTTGATTTTGGTGGTTGAGAAACTTAATTTAATAACTCTGCTGCAGTACTGCTGATCTTCAGCTCATCTTATTTCAAGAATTTTTTTCTTAGATTAGTATTGAATAAAAGATCTTTGATTTTGCTGTCCTAAAGTTATGTTTAGTGTGCAATAGTATATGGTTTATATGAAAGCTTGATAATTGACTTGGGAGCACAACACAAAGCAATGCTGCCACTGCTAACTCATTTTAATGTTTTTAAACTTCAATTGCTACCAGTTATAAATGAACTTAAATAAATATTACCTTCATCTCCATGCTTTTGTAAGGGTGGATTTATTTGTGAGCTGGGGTGGTCCGTGATGGTCTAGTATATTTTAGCCAATTTGAGGTAGAAGGGATTTGTATTTATATGCGCAAAGATAAATAACGTCTTCTCCTTGTTTTTGGTGCTCTCTTTAGTGACTCTTTAATATTATGCTATCTATTTTTATTTTTATTTTATAATATTTCTTTATAATGAAAACTGATTTAGTTGTCATCATTTGCTTCTGCAGCTACAAAGAAGTTATTATTCTCAAGGATTATAAACGACTAAAAGAGACACCTCTTTAACATTGAAATTTTAAAGATTTTGTAATTATAATAATTAAGTAATTTATTTGGATTCTGATTATATAATGTTCTCCAAACATCTATTCTTGTTGCATCTTACTTTAAAAATAATATATTTTTTGTTTTATTGTTTACACTATGATCATCACAAATCACAAAGCTAATTGTGGAAGACTACCTTGTGATTGAGAGTTGCTATATCTTGGGTGCGCGATATGGTGGGACTGTCTAGCACAGACACCCCCAAGCATCCCTGAGTTACAGCAGCTGGCGGAGGCAACGCAAATCGGGGAACTGGCAAATTCTTCCGCAGAAGTCAGGCAGCTAGTAGACCACCTCAGTGAGCAAGGGCTACTAAACAAGGCTTTCTCTTGTCGTTATGCCCCTTCGGGGATTTGGTAGAAATCCTTGTTTATAAACTGTGTTTTGTAATATGACCATGATTACAATAGTTGCTAGACTTAGAATGACATTAATTATTAAATCCAAATGACGTAGTTTTTTTTTCTTCATAATACTCGTGGATTTAATGTTGATACTTGATAAATATTATTTTTTCTGGTTGTGAATCTTTTTTGGTTACTTTCTGGTTGTGAATTTTATGAAATATATTATCTTTTTCTTTTAGTATAATTTATTTAGAACATTTGTAATTAATTCTTTTTAGAAGCAATTATTATTGCAATTAAAATGGACGTTAATCAAATACTTTATATCTTAGAAAACAAATAAACCCAATTTTTACTAGCAATAGCTATTGTTGTTACAAGTCTTCTTTAACTTTTACCAGCTACAATTGAAGGACTGTAAATGGGTGTAACAAGTTGTCTAAAGTTCACTTTTAATGATCATTAAAATTGTTGCCGTAATTGTCACTGAATGTTCTTGGTTTAAATTGGATCTTTATTGGCACTTGCTATGATTGCCAATAATACTTTTACTATGCTAAATATGTTAATCATAAGTTAATTGCTGGTAAAGGTTTTAACGACGGTATATATGACTGCTAAAAAGTTATTTTTGTTATAACGATCCTATCTTGCTTTTCTCATCTTAATGACCAAACAGCCTATTCTTGTTTATTCATATTAAGAACAGAAATTGAGTATATATTATACACATAATTTATAAAGGATTAATGAATACATTTTGTACCTAAGCTAGGGCCATGTAAACAAAAGTTTGAGAGGAAATTAATCTTATTTTTAAGGACTCATTAGTCATCTCCTCTTTATGTTTCTTCTACCTCTTAATAAGAATTTGACATGTCAATCAAATATTACAGACACTACTAGAAAAATCTAAATCAACGACAGAATTTCGAGATGGACTAAAATTTGTCTCTCACAGAGACGGATACAGAGACAAATTTTAGTAACCAGAGACGGAACAAAAAATTGTATTTTAGAGACAATAATTAGAGACGGGCTATATTGTCGCTATTATCCTCTGTCTCTAGATCCGTCTCTGAATTGTTTAATCATTACTAGAGATGAATGCTATAGACAAATGTCAACAAAGTTTGTCTCTGATCCTGTCTCTATATTATTATTTTGATTTTTTAAAAATATTAATATGTTAGAGACAAAAGTAATTTTGTCTCTAAGTCTTTTTTAATTGTAATATCAAAATTTTTATTATCATTTCATTTTTAACCATTCAATCAAAGTCAAAGTCTCTTATGATTGATTTGTAATATATTTTGCTTAAAAATATGATGATTTAGTATTATTTATAATGTAATACAATATAATTGATTGGAAAAACACACTCATATCTTAAGGAGAAATTGAGAAATTAATAATCGATTAAAATAGGCTTAAATATGTTTTAAGTCTCTATAAATATGACTCTGTTTAATTTTAGTCCTTGCAACATTTTTTATTATTTTTAGAATCTTGACATTTTTTAAGTGTACTTTTTTAGTCATTACCATTAACTCCAATTAATTTAGTGTTGATATGACTAACAAAATAAACAATATTAATTAAGATAATTAAGGTAATGAAGAATATTTTAAATTAAGATAATTAGATTATTTTTATGTATATAATTCAATTAAGTTATGTATTTATTATTTTATATAAATAAGATAATTACATATAATTTACTTTTATTATTTATTTTTAATTTTTGATATGTTATGAGCAGTAATTTTTATTGCTTTCAATATGTTCTTACTTTTCAATTCACTAATTTACTTTTAATATTATACTTTAAATATATATATATATATATATATATATATATAAAATTTACTTAGACACTTATAATTTACTTTTAATATATTACTTTTAATATTATTTTTACGTTTCAATTCATTAATTTTGACGAACTGTAATATAATTTATTTTTTAATATATCACAAGCAATGATTTTGTATCCAAAGACAAAAATAATTTTTAAAAGTAAATTATAAGTGTCTAAGTAAATTATACTTAAAAAAAAAAAGTAAAATGTTAAAAGTAAATTAGTAAATTAAAAAATATTATTAAAAGCAATAAAAATCACTGTTCATAATATATTAAAATTAAAAATAAATTATAAAAGTAAATTAGATGTAATTACTTTATTTATGCGAACATTAAATACATTACTTAATTAAATTGAATTACACACCTAAAAATAATTTAATTATCTTAATTTAAATATTCTTTATTACCTTAATTATCGCAATTAATATTCTTGATTTTATTAGCTATATCAGTACTAAATTAACTAGAGTTAATGGTAAAGATTAAAAAAGAACACTAAGAAAGTGTTAGGGATCTAAAAATAACAAAAAAGTTTGCAAGAACTAAAATCGAACAAAGTCATATTTACAGGGGCTTAAAATATATTTAAGCCTTAAAAATATTATCAATAGTTAAAAATATATTTATTGTGTTATATAAGAGTTTAAATACATTAATTTAATTTTTTAATTAATTTAGAATTTTTTTTTAATTTCTTGTTAATTAATAATGTATATATCCTTTAGATTTTTAAAGAATATTAATTAAATGTTATATTTTAATTAAAAAGTTTGATTAATAACTAATAATATATATATAATATAATTAATATTAAAATATAAAATAATATATATGTAAAAAATAGTTGACACACTCATATAATTTTTAATGCATATATATATATTTAAGTTTTTTTATTAAACAAATGATATAATAAATATTAAAAATTAAAATTAAATATTTTTTTCTCCTAACTTTTTTATTGTCCCAATTTTTCCTATAAACTTTTAGTGTTTCTCTCTTTTGTCCAGTACTTCCAAGTCGATTATATTATATCAAAGAAAAAATTGTGAACATGAATTATACCACGAGACATCATGTAGACATATCACAATAATTTCATTTCCCGCATTAAAAATCTGAGCAACCATAATTCCAATATTAATATAAATTAATCAAGATTTTCAAAAAAAAATATAAATTAATCAAGACAAATATTATATTGAATCAAATTACATTATTTTCATTATTGAATATATAATCGGTGATGAATGATAAACTTAAACATTTGTTATAATATTATTTAATATAACTAATGATAAATGTTAATTACGTTTATTAATTGTTGTTTTTAGTTAGCCAATCTTATAAAATAAAATAAATTATTTGATATATAATGTGGCTAATTTAATACAATCAAATAATTATATTAAATTGATTAACTTTCGTTGAATGATTTAGTATGCGAGCTTGTAACTTTCGAATAAAAATTCATTTGAACGATTTAGTGCAAGTGTTTTAAATTTTGGCACAAAACATCATTTGAATAAAAAATGTCTCAAATTTTTTACTATTCCAATTTCCCTCTAACTTTTCGTCTCCCTCTAACCTAAAAAGGAAAAATACTAAACCCAAATAAAATTAACATAAAAATACAACCCTAAAATTTCTCTTCCGTCTTTTGTCTGCTCCTCTCTGTCCATTCAGTGTATGAGTTTCTCTCAGAGTGGTGTCTTCCTTCATGTTTCTCTCATTGCAGTCCTCCCATCTCAGTCAGGTAACAATGACTTCTCTTCTTTTCACATATACTATTAGCTCGTTGCTTGCTTTGTCCTGCTTCTACTCCGTAAATGATGACCACCCCGCTAGTGCTTGTGGCCTTCCATGGCCACTGTGTGCCGCTTTGGGGCTTGAATGAGTCCTTGAATCTTTTTTCTTTTCTATTTCTTTTATTGTCATTATTTTTCCTTTTCTGCTTTAAGGCTTGAATGAGACCCTAAATCTTTTTACTTTTCTGTTTCCTTTTCTCAGAATGGCCACTGTGTGTTGAACCAAAACTGGGGCTAGAAGGGTTCAACATTCATTCTTACCGAGGTTTTGCTACTCATTATTAAAATTGTAACTTAACTGTGTGTTGATTAATTTGTTATATTTAAACTTCTATGATTTTTATTAAAAAAATTGCTAGGAGGATTTCTGGGATTTATTGTTTTTTTTTTTTTGTGTTATGGACGTCATGACAATAGTTGTTATTGCAATAATCTTTGGGTCCTCATACTTTGGGCAGTTCGATTCTCATTACTGGTGGGGGATGTTGCGTCTGATATGTGGGTTTTAAGGGGCATTGTCCTTTTTTGTCCTCATTATAGGATGTTCTTTTTCACTATTTTGATTTTTCTAACCATCCTCTGCCTTGATTGAAATGATTACAATGTGCAGATGGTATACTGCTTATCATACCATTGGTTCATTACTTCATTCATTTTATGTCTTCAATTTGACATGTCCTTAATCATTAAACAGAGAAAGAGGGCCACAGGGTCCAAGCTCTTCCCAAAACGTTGCTCTTATTGCATCTTATACCTTTCATAACACATTTAAGCCATGATGTCACTACAACAAATATACCATTTTACAACTAAATATAAATAGGTAGAGATAGGGAGGTACCATAGCCCAGCTGAATATAAATAACAATGTAATGGCCCAAGTAGGCCAATGGAGACAAATGGAAGCAGTTGACCGATATTTAGTAGCTATGAAATTTACTTTTGAACATCAATTTAATTTATTGTGTGTTTTCAAATTATTTTAGGTTGAATTTGTGCTGCTTAAGAAGATTGAGAGACTAATGACATGTAAGGCTTCTTCATATCAAAATCTTTTAGTGACGAGGGTGGAAGAAAATCTTGGTTCTATTGGGACTTCAAAGGTATCAACAGGTGATATCAACATGTGAGGCTTTCATATATATATATATAGAGAGAGAGAGAGAGAGAGAGAGAGAGAGAGAGATCTTTTAGTGACGAGGGTGGAAGAAAATCTTGGTTCTATTGGGACTTCAAAGGTATCAACAGGTGATATCAACATGTGAGGCTTTCATATATATATATATATATATAGAGAGAGAGAGAGAGAGAGAGAGAGAGAGAAAGAGAGAGAGAGAGAGAGAGAGAGTTTTCATAATAATCCACATGGCATTCATCTTTTAGGTTTTACATATATACAGAGCTTTTTTTGCTAAACTGATATAAATAATAATTTCCAGTATTATAAATCTTGAGTTATCAACTTATCTTCTTACTTGAGAATATGTGGGAAAATGAAAATTTGTAGCATTTTTGACTTCTTAAACATAGACACAAGTTGATCTCCTTTGTAGTTCAATCTCTGTAATTTATTTTCATTAGTGAAACAAAAAAAAAGTGATTAACAAACCTGATATATTCAAATAATATTTACTATTTTAAATTTAGTTGTGCATTATTTATAATGAGTTGGTTGTTAAATTTAATTGACACGATTTCACCTTGTCACTTGTGAATTAGTCAAAACAAGAAATATATTTTTATTGCTATTAACTTTAATGAAGAGCATCCTTATATTGCTAATTGCATCCTTTGTTACAAGGCCATCAAAACAATTAGCATATAACAAAGAAATTTTTAAATTAAATATAATAATATTTTTTGCACGCTCACTTTAAAGACAAGTTTACTTTAAAAGTGTTTTATGTCTACATTGTAATTTCTCATTTCCATGGCTTTGTTCGTTTTTTTTTCAACTTACAGGTGGAGTAGGCGTTGCACTGTGAAGGTCCTTTAAATAAGTTCTCTTTTGTACCACTTTCTTCGGTTCCACGTAAGTTTTTCCTTTTGATTGTGATGTTCCTTTAAATAAGTTCTCTTTTTTCAACTTACAGGTGGAGTAGGCGTTGCACTGTGATGCTGATCTGTCTATGTCAGTTTTTTTTTTTTACCAACATAATTATCCAGCTTTGGTAACATTGTTAAGGGCACTTAGTACTGCTGTTTTATTTTTTTAATAGCTTCTTTCTTGTTCTACTTTGCTTTTTATTTTCTTTGATAAGAAAAATTCATTTATAATTAAGCACAATGTATGTGGCTTTGGATCGATATGTATTTGGGAAGGTTGTTATGTTCATGTCTTAGGTTGGTGCTACATAAAGGTAAATTTACATAAGGTTTGGTTCTATTGTGGGCTTGGTTCTACAGAAGGGTTATGCTCTAAATTTGTCATTACATCCATATACCATACCAAACAAGAATGTTATTTGGTTTTGTTTTGATGTTGCCGTTATGTTGGAATTAGACTACAAATTTTTGGCAGTGTGGTTAGCTGTTGTTGTTATGTGTTGGTATTAATATGTGCCGGTGTTGTTCTCCTATTATGGGGTGGTAATGATATGTGCTCCTAATATATGTTGGCATGAGTTGACATGTTCATTCTGAATTCATTTGTCAAGGTCGAATAATCTAATATGGATGGACAACATTAGCCAAACTTTTGGTAGCAATTAACTTGTATTTTGTTCATGTAAAAGATTTTGGTACTACATTACCTTGGCTGGTTGCTAACGTATAGTGGGGATATATTGTGTATAGGGGTACAATTTGTGTAATGGGGCTTCTAATGACGAGATATTGATGTAAAGAGGCTGCATACTTTTTGCGTAAATTGATATTGTGTACTTTAATTGTTCTACTTTATTAGTGTCACTATTTTGGTAAAGGAGCCTTATGGACCAGACCCTGTATGCTGAACTATGGCATTCCTTGTGCTATATGCTGAATTTATGCTATAGCAACAACTGTTTGCTAAATTTATGCATCAATAATTTTATGAATTTATGTAGCAATTACACTTTTTTTAGGCTATGTTGCTTAATTGTGCAACAACAAACAACTATTGTTTGCTGAATTTGTGTAGCAGGTAGCTGCATTTTTTGGCCTTATGGATGTTATTATTTGTATCTTTGTTTGTTTTGGAACCTATTTGCTACATTATTTTCAAAATTGAAAGCTACATTGAATTATATAATTGATACAGCTTCATGGGTCCTATTCATGCCATGTTGATTATTTTTTTGAACTTGCATGACAATATATAAAAATATATCATTTGTGTGCTATTTTTTTAGAGGTTGGAGATGAATAAAGAACCAACATGTTTTGAGCTTTATGAGTGACTTCACAGGCCTAAGGGGAAGCCAAATGAATGGCTTAATGAGAAATTAGGAAAGATAGCTGTAAGTAAGTGCTAACCTTAAAGTTATTTTTTGTTAATATAAATATTACTAATAATTCTATTTTTAGGAAATGTACCAAGCACGAATAGCTGAAAGACAATCCCAAATTGGTGAAGATGACATTCAACAATCTACCCTGCAATCTGATGATAGCATATACTATGATGTTGTGGGAGGTGTCAACAGCAAAGGACGCATATTTGGGTTGGGATCTCAAGCTACAATTGTTAAGGTTTCTTTTACTTCACGTTCCACTTCTATTGATGAAGCATCAACAGGAGAAGTTGCTGGACTGAAGGCCAAATTGAAGCTTTAAAGACTGCACTTCAACAAAAAGAAATGGAGCATCAAATGATGAGGCAAGAGATGAATCAATGAGCACAGAAAATTCAGAGGCTCATGCTACATAGTAATTTGAATGATTCATCAGTTGAAGTTGAAGGAGAGAACAACCTATGATTTGCTTGACTTTTTTATTTTTTTGAAAACAATATAGCTTAGGTTATGTGTAACTTTTGGAACATAGTATAGAGGTATACCTTTGGAACATAGTAGAAGGGGTATACTTTTGGAACATAATACTGTGGTTGATTAATTTATGTTTTCAAATTTAGGAGTGTCATTTTGATTCATCTTTTCGAACTTAGTAGTATTTTCATGTGACTTTCTATTAATGGTATGTTTTACTTATTATTTCCAATTTCATCTTTATTTAACTATTGTCAATTTGATTATTTAATGCTTAACAGGTAATCTGTAAAAAAAATAGATAATTTGCACACAAAAAAAATCAAAGAATTAGAGACGAAGTGACTTTTGTCTCTGATTTGCGACAGAACATTACAAAATAGAGACGGGCTAGTATTGTTAAATACCTGAGACAGAAATAAATTTGTCTCTGACTAGACATGGACAAATAACCTTTAGAGACAAATATTGTTGTCTCTAACAGAGATAGAATTGTAACTTTTTTCATTGAAATTAGAGACAGATAATGTTAGATACAGAGACGAACAATTTTTGTCTCTAGTTAGAGACAGACAACAATGATTTGTCTCTATATACTTAGAGACGCGTAAAACCGTGACGGATGCACTTTCGTCTTTGAGTTCGTCTCTAATGTACACAGAGACGAAAAATATTGCTTTTAGAGACAGAAAATGTCTGTCTCTATATCAAATTTTTCTAGTAGTGAGATAAGGTTTTAAAAAACGATCTATAAGGATTTTGACCACAATGTCAAGGTTTTTGGAGTCACTATGACTACAATTGCGACCACAATGGTCACATTTATCTATAATATTAAGGATTCTCGCAAAATTGCAATCGTGACTGTAATTTAAAACCTTGATTATAGGTTAATTTTTACTTGGCCTATTTTTTTGATGTCGTCTAGAACAATCCCTTCCTTAGCACCAATCTAAAGTCAATGGATATTAGAATTCTTGTGTTGTGAATTGCAAGTTGTTTAACCTCATGTCTCCGTTTACCATGAGTGTTAAGTATAAGTTGAAAGGTAACATTCAGAGCTTCAAATTGGGGGCGAATGGGGCGTAAATGATGGGATGACATTATATGATACAGTCAGATTTATTGCATGATCATGAGAATACTTATGCTTGCTAGTAATAATACTCAGAATGATAGTTTGGCTGGAAATCAATCTTATAATTTTTATACGCAAAAAGGAATATTAAAGTGAGTGTACAAGGGCTACTTAAGCCCATGTACAGCTATACATCATCAAAACAAAGACACTAGACATAGAGAGAAGCAATCTAGGGGGCTAGAATACTAATTTCCTCTTGTTACTAGCCATTATCCAAGTTATTGCATTCCATATGATCGATATGCCAGAAATCAATCCTATATTTAAGGATTCATCACCTCTTTGTGCCTTCTTTTTTGTATCTTCTTCCTTGTCCCTCTTAATAAGAATATGATAGGTCAATTAAATAGTATAGGTAAGTTTTTTCTCAATTTAATTATTATCTCAACGTCATTATTCCTTGTTTACATCTACCTCTACTTTATCTCCCTAAAATTCCGCTCTATGTTTAAAGAACAATAATTGCAAGCCAACAACTTTAATGTCCCGTCCCCTCTTTCACATATAGAACAATCTCTTCCTTAACACCAATCTAAAGTCAAAGGTTATTAGGACCCTTGTTTTGTGAATTGCAGCTTGTTTTACCCCACGCTGGGCTTCTCTATCATAATTGTTAACAAGTTGAAGGGTAACGTTGAGAGCTTCAATTTAGGAGGAATAGGGTGCAATGCCGGGGTGACAGTAGTCGATCTTGTTGCAAGTTCATAAGAATACTTATACTCACTAAGAACAATATCTAGAATTGATACTTTTGGGAATAAGAATGCATGCTTATGCCTAATTGCTTGTTTTGGGTTGGTTATTCCACTAGTGTTGTTCTTTAACAAATTTGTAGATAGAAAAAGAATAAAGTATATAGGCTTATTTATGTGATAAGGACTCATTTGGAGCTAACCATAAGGTATTTCAATGTGTTTATTAGGAACAGCAAATAAAATGGTGTTGGAGTTATTTGTTGTCGTCATTCTCGAAATAGAGAGCGGGATTGTAGGGAGATGAAAAAATGAGATGTGGGTCAATATCATCTCAATTTACTTTTCTTCTCTCTCTATCTCTAAATTAAATTTTAATAGTTTTTTAAAATTTTACCAACAATTAAAAATAATTTTATATTACAATTTAAATTATTCATTGTTAATCTAAAAGATAATTTATATAATCAAAGATATTTGTTTATTATAAATTTCAATTATAATATAATTTGGAGTTTAATAATTGTGCACTGTCAATGTAAAAAGTTTACACTATCAACCAATTAAAAATCACCGTTAGTATGACTTTTAAAGTAGTTATTGTAAAAGTCAACAAACTTGTTACACATGGTGGTTTCTGATTGAATGACAGTATAAAACTGTTTTACACTGTCAGTGCATAGCCCATTTTCTCTATAATTTATATATTAAAAAATATTTATTTATTAGAAATTTTAATTATAAAAAAACATATTTTTCCTATGCAATACAAAGACTAAAGGACTAGTAAATAAAGAATTAAAAATGCAACAACCATTTTATAGCAAGGACTAAGAAGCAAAAGCTTCGGTAAAAGTTGAAATTCACAAGTTAATGTTAAGTTATCATCACCGTTAGACGGAGGGTTAGTTGGTGATACCCAATTAATGAGAAGAGAAATTAGACGGTTGAAATTTTTTATAGTTTAATAAAATTGGAAAGGATTGCATCCTATAAATAACATAAAACGATATTCTATTTCCTTTATTGAAAATTAAATGTTGTTAAAGCAAATATTATAAATATGAATAAAATTAATAAATGGTATCAATTATGGTAAATTAGTATTGTATTCCATTCAATTTAAATACTACAAAACAATGAAAATGTTTGAAAAACTGAATAATGCTTTTTAAGTTTGAAAAATTAATAGATAATTTTTTGTGTATGAACTCTTAGTATTTAGAAGACACTTAAACCCTATTAAATTTAGATTTGAGTAGAATATACCAACCACTTAAAGAGCTAAAGTCTTAAAGTATTTTTTTGTTTAATTCATAAAATTCAAACCCGAGACTTTATTTAAATAAATAAAACTTTTACTATTTGAATCAACTAAGATTTGGTAAAAAAAGATAAATTATACTAAAAACAAATAACTTTTTCTAATTTTTGTCAATAATATTGAGTAATAGAAATGAATTTAGCATACATTATGTAAAAAATTATTCTAAAAAGTTTTATATCTTTGATCATGGTATCTCTATATGAATCACTATCAAATTGATCTCTCTATTAAATACATGTATACAAAAAATATTAATGACACTTCTCTCTTTATCTATATGTGTGCATTGTGCCCCCAAATTTAGATTCCTAGATAGGAGAATAATTGTGTATGTATAAGGTGGAAGTAGTCCCTTATCATTAAGCTCAATGGAGAAAGGTTCAGTATGAGCCTTTTCAAAATAAGACTCACAAACCTATGGAAACCCTTGGGGGAGATAGAATTCATTGATATAGAAAATGATTATTACATTGTTTTATTCTATGAATGTGCTAATCTCATGAAAGTGGTGTTTGGTTGCCCGTAGATGGTTCTTGACAATTACCAATCATGCAAAGACAACAATTGGAGTTTCAAGCCCATATGGAAGACTTAAAACATGTAGCATAATGGGTTCGTATTCCTAGCCTACCTATTGAGTATTATAATCTCCACATCCTATGAGCGATAAGAAATAGGTTAGGATGCATAGTCAAGGTCAACACAATTACGCTTAACAAGAAGGTGAATGATATGTAGGAGAATTATCGAAACAAAAAGGGTGGGGTGAGGTTTGCTTGTGTTTGTAAAGAAATGGACCTTAAGAAAACTCTAGTATCAAAGTTTTGAACTTATTAGTAGAATCTATGGGGTTGAATACAAAGTGCTACACCGTATTCTCAATTGTGGTAGATATGGATCAACACTGTCAGGAGCACTACACCATTACATTAGAGACTTTTTCAGTAGAGAAGGAAGTAGGGCAGCAAAATGTGACCATGTGCTGATGAAGAAGGCACAAAGATCTCAGCAGAACAATGATTGTACCCTTTAGATAGTCGTTATGAGTGATTTAAGATGAAGGCACATAGAAGTTGAAAAATGGCACAGCATATTAAGGAGAAGTCATTAATAGACAATCAAAATTATGGAACAAAATTATGGATTGGATCATAATATGATGTCCTCCATAATGAGGAAGATATGGTCAATAATTGAAGTACCTCAAATTAACCCATAAAGAACATCAATACAGAACACGCAAAAAATAACATCGAATCCTGGGAAACTGATCATAGGTCCACTAGAGTAATTAGTCATGACACACCTACCTCACTAAGAATGACAAAATAATTTGCATGTGGCTAAGCCTAACTGAAGCATGGGAAATAAATGCAAAAAGATCTAATCACTAAACCTAATTCTTGGACCTCAAGCTAGTATTATGATTGGACATGAGGAACTATTAGATAGTATGGATATGGATAGAAAGGTAACAAGTGGTAGTAGACAATGTGGAACCCACACAACAAGATAAAATAAAAGAAACCTTGGATCATAATAACTTTGTTGATACAAACTCAAGATAAGAAACACAATCTATTGATCTTAGAGACAGTGAAATACTTGCAAGCAAAAAAAAAGGCTAGTGCATGAAAATATCTCATGGTCAGGATGCTCTAAAACAAAATCTCCAGATCATTGAAATAAGCATGTAGTGGCTAAAGAAAACCCATCTCGATCTTTAAGAAGTACATCATGAAATTATAAAGAAGTCTAAAAGTACTTCGAGAATCACTGTTGGGTCTTCTGACCCAACCTTTTCTTAAGGATCTTTATGAATTGTTTATCTTGGAACTATAGGTGAGTTGCAACCAAAGTTTTATTCCCCTAATATGAGACCTTAAAAAGGATTTTTCTTTAACTTTCCTATGCCTGCTAGAAACTCATGTAAGTGGAGATAAAGTTAGCATGACTCTAAACAGTCTAGGCTTTTAGGAGCACTTTATTTGAGATGCCACAAGTTTATTTGGCAAGATCTAATTCTTGTGGGATACTGATCACCAGAACATGGAAGTTCTTAGTCATACAAAACAAAATAAATTGTTAGAGTTAAAAAAATTGTATTAAATAAATGAATTGACTTAATGATTTAGAATAATTTAATTTATTTAGGTTCTAAACTTTTTTTTTACAAAATCTTAGAATTATAATAATAACTATTTTAATTCATATTTAATGGGAAGATTATAAGTGAAATATTAATGAATTTATATCTTAAACCTTTTTTAATACATATATCTCTATAAAGGGCATTGCTGTAAATACTAAAAAAAATGAGACCATGTACAATTTCAAGAAACCTCAAGAGTTTTAGTATAATTTGCCTATAATAATAACATTGTAATCCTTCCTCTACTTTCTTTGTTATTTCACGCTCATGTTCTATCATTTGTTTTACTACTCCTGTCTTATTTTATGTTACATGATTGCTGCACCTCATTTGCTATATTTGTTTTATAATTTGAAGATGATTACATCATTGCGTGACTTTTATGAAGTTGTATGTTTAAGGTTTAATTTTTATAATTTGTTTTGTCAATCATTGGTGCACTCATTGTAGGTTTAAATTTTCTACTTTCCACCAATGCATTTGGAGTGCTTAAAGGTGAAATTTTTATAAATTTGGCTTAATAATTGTTCAATCCCTATGATATAGGATTGTTTCAATTTAATGATTTTAATTTTTTGGTCAATATAATTTTTTCATTAGATTAATGGATAGAACCTAACTGTATAATGAATATATATATATATAAAGCAAAGCACTCATATATTGTAGGGACTAAAAAGTTATTTAAGCCTTTTTTTATTATCTTAACTTTTTCCTTTTATTTTTATAGTTTTAACATTTTTTTTAAGAAAATAACAAGATAAACAAATAAAATGAATAAAAGAAGGATTTTTTGTTTTTAATTATTTTTCTAATTGATACGAAAATGGGAAAGTTCAAGTAGATACAATAAAAGGGATTTTTTAAATTTTTTAATTCTAAAAAAAAGATCAAGCAAATAATAATTAAAAACTCAAGAAAAATTGGGTGTTCACACCAATCAAATTGGACCACATGTTGGAGAAACAGGAAAAAAAGAGAGTTTATTATGGTCAGTAGTCGTCTTGAAAAGATGCCCCAGGTCACACAACACCCCAATTAGAGTAATTAAGCACTAACTAATTCAAACAACCCATTTCTTCCTAGCTAGAGGAAACCTACATCACTTTGTAACCAAGTCCACTAGACTTTTTAGCATAAATCAATGACCGAGGTAGAAGAGGTTACCTTGGCCAGTTTAACATCTCAAGCAGATGATAAGCCTATAGATGGACCGACCTTGGCAAGGGCGTTGAAAGCACCCTATTCAGAAACCCACCAAAAGGCTCTAAGTAGAGAACAGAACTTTAGATGGATCAACATTAGTAAGGGTGTTGAAAGCTCCCAAGTTGGAAACCCTCAATAAGGCAACACAAACACAACAGTTGACTCAACATAAATTCAATGACAAATCAAAAGAACGAATTGAAGGAATTGAAAGCTTTTTGAGTTGAAAAACCAGTTAGGGAGAAACAATAACCGACTAGATAAAATGGTTAAAATTTTGTTCAAGTTAAAACCAACCTCACTATCCAAAAGGATCAGCTACTTAAAACAACAACAATTTGTAGGGATGCAAAAAAGGATTTATAAGGAAGTTCAATCAACAAATAACTAAGACTTTTTAGTGATTTATCATAAAACCTCATGCCTACTTGAGGAGCACACTTCAATTATTTAGTACTATTAGAGTTGTTCATGCCAATTGTAGGGTACATCGACATTAGTGCATCATTCAAAAAGGGTTAAGTGACTAATTCCGATGGTGAATTTTACTCTTGTCAAAACATAAACACACATCACACGACAATTGACTACTAGAAAAGTATAGGAATTGTCTCCCACCAATGAACCATCTCAAAATCTCACCTCAAGGTAAATATTTAGATAGTGACAAAGTCAAAGATTGCAGACTATGCAAACATAGATAAATAAAGGAAATGCAAATTCAAGACGAAGACATAATATCTTTAAAAATAATGGCTATGTTCATCCCAAAACATCAAAATCAAAAATTAAAAGCAAAAAAAATCAACATTTTGACTTTTCGGTTTCCAACTTTGGGTTTTCGATAGAAGCTTCAAGCATAACCTCAATGGCCACATCAATGGAAGGATCTAACAATGACACTTGAACAGGAACATCAGCTTTTACCTCCTTTGCCTCCACCTCAAAGGTTATCTTATGAAATGGGATAGTCACCTAACAAGCCACAAACTGTGCAACTATCGTAACAATCTCCTTAATTTCAAGGTCAATTAAGGCGTCATCCTTCACCACTAAACCAATATCCATACCTTGAAGAACTGGGACGACATTTGGATTTAAGAACATAACTTGATCTATAGTATGTTGAAACTAGTCCTCCTCTATGTTGGACAAAGAACCCTAGATGTTCGCCAAATCTTTATATTTGTCACATAATTCCCTCAATCGCTCAACTTCATGACCGACACATTCTACCCTATTAGTCCAGAGGGAAAGTTGATCTTCCAGATTTTTAATTTAGCCTACCTCAACCATCAACTCCTACACTTGAAAGGAAATCACGACATAAGTAAAACTAGGTATCAAAAAAAAATCTAAGACAAACGTTATGCAATTCAAGTTTGAACTTCCTAAGGTTAAACTCTAAAACCCAATTCACCTTTTGACTTGTTGTGTAACCAACTTTTCGATCGCTAGATATTAGCTTTCTTTTTTTGCAATGCCTTCTCAAAGTCAGCCTATGCCGCTTCCAGTTCTTGTAACCTCTCAATTCATTGATTATCTATCATCTTGAGAAAAATCACTATAGCTACACCCCTTGCTAGTCAAGCGGTTACCCCATTCATCATTTGTTGTACCCTGCCTTATCCTAGATTTGTAAATACACCTTATGAACAGGGGTAGAAAATAATCCCAAGAGATCAAATCTAGATTCTACTACTTGAATGCAAAGGGAACATCAAAAAACTCCTCAACCATGCTCTTCCCTTAGGAATCCCAAGCAGATTCCACTCAAGAACATCTTGTCACTAACTCGAGATCAGTTACCTCCTCATCTTGGTCTCGAATGGTCTACCCCACCATAGCCACCATCTACAGATCAACATCTAATGTAGCCACTAGATTTCCAATAGTAACAACTCTATGTGACAGTCTTAACACATTAGGTTGAAGGGGTGGGGCCGTTAGTCCGATAGAACATTTCTTTCTTCTTAAACAAGGAAAGTCAAAACTCACGATCACTTATCTTTCTTGAAAAGAAAATGCAAGGTCATATCAACGTCAATATTGGAAAAAAGAAAAGGATAAAAAAAGATTGAGACCACTTTGCAAGAACAAGCTATACCTATTTTAATTCCCATAATATCCCTACACCTAATCGACTTATGATTCTTCATATATCGGGCAACAATTTTGAATAAAATAACGTAGTGTTATACATAAAATGTTTGTTATTCCAATATAAGGGATCTAGAGTACACAACACCTTCTTTCCTTACTTGGTCAACTTAGGGAAAAAATAATGAGACTTAAAATTTTTCCAAGTAATCAAAATATGCAACAAATACTTTTGTATGGGCATTCTTAAGCACAAGACTGACTGCCAGTATTTTTTGGTCTTTTGTAAGTATAGGTCAAAAAAGATGGAAGAAGGTACAGATAGTATTGGCCAACCCATGACTAGTAAAAAAGTGTTTGAAGGCCCTAATAACCACCCTTCCCCAACAATTCATTGGGGTGGAGTTGAAAATGAACTACAAACAAATGGTTTAAGATATCCTCTTCAAACTTTGAGAAAAGGGAGTTGAACCCCTAATTCTCTAATAAAAAATTCACCATCTTTGGCATTACTCTTTGAGGAAATTCTTTCATCCTTCTTAGGAAGAACAAAAGTCCATTTGGCACATTCCTTAGGAGCACGAGCTAGTTCAACCTATGAGGTAATATAATCTAGTCATCATCTAAGATCCATTTACGCCCTAATTATATATACCACCTCCACATTAACCCAGTCATATCTTTCCACATTGGAGGAGGGGGAGTTCTTACGAAGCCCCATCAATTTGCCTTTCACCTATTCTAGATGTTCCCACAACATCTAAGGGTAGATCAAACACATAATCCATAAGATCGAGATTCACATCATCCCCTAAGGCTACCAAATGTGAAAGACTCGCAAGTGGCACACTCCTCAAAGGTGACACCATGAAAGGAGCTTGCGACACCCCCTCATTGGACGAAATGATTCGAGGATGCCTTTGAAGAAGAAACTCACTATCACTCCCTTAACCAACCCTTAGATGCCCCGACCCAAACCATCCTAAATAAGAAACAAAATCAAAAGCAATTGCTACTTGACAATCAAACCAAAGAACTAAAAGAGTAGACAAAAATAGTTAAAACCCTAGTGAAGCCAAAAAAATAAAAAGCACAATAATCAAAGTAAAATCTGAAGAAGGAAGAAGAGAGAAATGTTTGGATCCCTTTTTTTATTTTTATCATTTTTAAAGGAAAAGATGAAACATTAGAAAGAAAGGTGAAGAGTTAAGGATGAGGTTCAATGAGCAATGATTGCAAATTGGCAAAATTAAAGCTTAAGGATTAATGAGCAATGATTCTTCAACAATTGTATCTCCTCGAGAAGCGAAGAGATGGAGATAACAATCATTCAAGTCAGTCTGCTATGATTCTAGCTACAATGCCAGTTAACAATACCAAAGTAAATGGGCTATATGCTGACAATAAGCCCAACATATCAACCCCTAAAATAATCAAGCCCTTATTAAGGAATCCATATACAAAGAAGACAACATTAGATAGGCCTAGAAACTTGGTAACACGACGAGCCAAGCCTAAATTCAATAGTCCATTATAAGACAACCCAAAAGGTAATCAAGAAGAAATTCAGGGACATAAACAACATCAATCTACAAGAAGCAACACAATTAGTCAACATCGAATCTTAAAAGGGAACAATGTCAGAACAACTTGAGAACACTAGAATAAAACGAGCATACTTAAGTAAACTTAAGTGACACCACAGCACCACCTAAAGGCAAAGGAGCATCACATAAAGAGCGTATCAACAGGCAAGCCACAAATACTACACAAAGATCAGAACAACATTAACAAGTTGTCACCTTACGCTCGCACAAGCTATCATTTTGGTGGCAACTATTTTGGACCTGACCTAACTTAGGTTCAGCCAAGCCTAATAGCCCAAACCAAAAGAAAACTTCTCAAACTAGCCCAATAGGCCCAAGTCAATGAGAAACTATATGACATTAGCAATGAGCTCCCTAACAGCTTGAGGGCAACACTAACCCCTAATCATCCCACCAAAGATCAGAATACTAACTTATCTTATCATACCAACACAGGTCAGAGGCCTATAAAGAGATTTAGCATCACATATTAGGTACAATTTCTTTCTTAGTCACCATATAGCTGTGACTTTTAGTTGACTTTAGTGTCAATGTTCTTGCAAGTGGCCTCCCCCCACTCAACTGACTAGGAGATCATTCTCAAGGTGTCAACTTAGCAAAGACTGACTTGGAGACATGTGAGAAGCACATGCTCTTCGGCTTTGGCTTGGTAAGAAACAGTAGTATTTTCAGCATAGGCAAGAACGTCATGTGTTCCCATTAGAACACCGAAGAGGAGCAATTATATATTGCCATTGGACTTTAAAGCAGAACAACAAAGCTTGATGATACAGTTGGGACAAAGACGACCATGTTACCTGCTTCATCCCACTAATCCTATACTTGTTTCATCCGGTTGATTTGGGTGGATTCTTTCGTGCTGAACAGCAATATTACTTCATCTAATTGATATGGCTAACTTTGTATAACGGTTAAGATCACATCAACTGATCAACCCCTCACTCAAAACTTCCGCATAAAGAGGAAAAAGTGTCATAGCCTCATATCATAGGATCACATATCATTCTTAAAAACCGTCTCAAATTTATATTAGTAACTTTTGTTACCATGATCAACACCTCAGAAATTCAAAATTATGGTCATCTCAGCAAATCGTATTTCTTTTGGCCTCTTCACATTGGTATAAAATTTTCTAGTTGCAAATGACAAATTTGCACTTTTATTTGGTAGGTTATAACACTTGGGAAAAGCCACCCACATAAAATCCCTGAGACCAGGGGAAGGAGCTACTAAAAACTCAGACAAACACGTTTGATTCCGTGTGCAATATTATCGGCTAAAGGTGCCAGTGTCTTGGCAATAAGTAAATTACAGCCATATATGGAAACTAAAATAACAGCAAACCAAATCATAGAGGTGCTTGTTCTCAGTTGCAGATTATGCAGCTGACAAATGACAAAGATGACTATTGTCATTGGCAAGTGTTGTAAGCCAAACGAGTTTCTTGACATATCATCCTTGAGTTCCATTTGCATTGGATTGCTTCCCTTGTTGGGGCTTTGCATCGCCCATCTCCATGGACTCCTCCTCTGTTGGGGCTTGTTTTCTTGCAACACCTTTCTTGTCTCGGTATATGAAATACAATATTAGTTGCATTGTCCCCAAAGCAGAACCAACACCGTTAGGTACCTGAAAAATAATTCCTGAACCTGAGTCTATTCTACTTCACTGCCAATACCTTAATGTGAAACTACGTACAATTGTTAAGTTAAAATAGCAAAGTGACGTACTGCAACAAATGGGTCACGGCCTAGCAGACCAAAGATAAACCAGGAAGTGCCGCAGAGAAACACAAACAGCGACAAGAAGAAGGGCATGAACTCCACACTCTTAGTTTTGATCACTAGTCTCTGCACATAGTTTCAAATCCACAATAAACACACACCCACAATGAATCTTGAACTACTAGTATACCAACAAATAGCACGGTTTCCTTGGTCGTGTACCCAAATTTGTATACCATTTTACATTGACCAATTAGCTATGTGAATCAAAAGCTGAATATAACCGTTAATCAATTTATACAGCTTGTTAACCAATAATTAAGACAATATTACTCGTTTTGAAAATTTTGGTACACAAATAACTCCTAGTGGGTGCATTTTAAATGAAAAAGTAGAGTTACAGTAATTTATTAAAAATTAACAGTGAATGCATATAACAAATTGTAAAATTGTTAAAATTTACTTTGTTGATTTTTAATCAACAACTGTAACTACAACTCAATTAGATGGAAACTTAGCTTACCATAATTGAGAGTGGCGAGCCATACATGATTATTGAAAATATGGCTGCAGCGAAGCCGCAGAAGAGCTTTCTGGAAGTGCCATGCAGGGCAAAGAGGGACACGAAAACAACAGCGGAGAACACGGACAGCACGAAGGTGAAAAGACCAAGAATTTTAGCCTTCTCCTTCCTGGGTGCCAATATGATGAAGATCAACACGTATATGATTTCAATCAATGTTCCGGTGCCATTCACTGTTGACACTAATATGTTGTGGGGAGACACAAAAGGCAGACCATACCTGAGGATTTTAAAAATCACAAGGGACCAAAAACAGACAAAAACTTTTACTAGGAACTATCTTTGTTTTAAATTTTAATGGAATTGATTTTGATGCATTGAATATATATATATATATATATATATATATATATATTGATACTTGAAGCATTGAATATAATTAAAATATGTGTCTGAATTAATCAATTATAAATTTCAAAATAAAGCAATGATGTACCATTCAGTAGCTAGCAAGTTTAGGATTTAGTTTTCTATGCAAAGATTTATTTAGCAATTGAAAGCGAAAATTCAACTACTCTTTGAATTCTAGTCCGACAAATTGACCCCCAAAAAAATTACCCTACTATTCGGCACACTTACCTTCAAGGATTAACCAACAGACAAGCAACTTTTCTCAGTTGAAAAGCAATGTACGAAAAAAATATCATCCGGGTATAAGAAATGAGAAATTACTTCCAAGGGAAAAATGAGGCAAAAATAAAGACAGTTGGAAAAAGTAGCAAAAATAACCACCACAAAAAATGATAGAAAGTACACGTGATTTGACAGAAGATTTGAGGGGAGGAGACCATAAAGGCATACGGTAAAAAGAAAGAACAAGCGAGAAGCTGACCAAGCTGAAAGGAGACAATTGAGCAGTGTCATAACATATGGAATGCCCGAGAACTTCTCTGTGGATCTGTTCTGTATAATCCTCTTGAATGTGATCCTACAAACCCGAACTCGTCACAATTTTCCCTCAAACTTGCACTATTCCCATATCAATAAACAAAATAAAAAGAATGCTGATTTTATGCAACATTTATGCACAAATGGTTGAATTGCTCAATTTCGTAAACCTTTTAAGAGTTTGGGTTTGGAATTAACTTAATTTCAAAAATAAGTTTATGAGGTTAGAGATACATGCTTACCTATATTTTGAACATTTTAAATGTAAAATTTGCAAGATTAAATAAGTGACCCAACAATGGGCGGCTTAATATGCTCAATAATAACTACTAAGTTTGGTTCTAGTACTATTTTAGAATTTGTGTTTGAATTTAATTTAATTTTAAAAACTAGCTCATGTAACAAGAGTTGTCTTTATGTATATATATTATTTTGATCATATCACTATTCAACATGAAATCTCCAACAAAACCATGTTCAGGGTGTACATAGAAGAAACAAAGAAAAATTTTAGCAGGATCCATGGAAACCCCTCCATACCCACAAGCAGAAAAAAAAAATTAAAAAAATAAAAACAAAGCCTCGACAATATAAGAGAGAGATAACAAAGAGGGAAGGAGGCAGCTATGCAATGCATACACTGGAGCCAGGAAGAGGAACAAAGCGGAAGCATTCCCTGTACCAATAAAGAGGAACCACAAGTTCAGAAGTCAAGTATATAAAGAAAAACTTTCATCAGGGTAATAAAAAATATGAGAGAAACACATGTAAAACTAAAAGGGGTCTTAAACCTACCAAATATGCCAAACAAAAAATGTGCAACATCCATGACCTTTGAAGGATGAACTTATGTTATGTTTTCTTTCTTCTGCCTAGTCTGCAGAAGCGGATGGAGAAATAACCCTGGGAGTTGAGAGAACCAAAGTGCTCAAATAATGCCTGTTTCTTTGGAAATGGTAACGAGCTACGATGATAGGAGAGTACAAGTTAGGGGGTTTTATAGGAAACTAACGCAAGGATAAAATTTAAATACAGTATAATACTGTATTGGTCTTATCCTTGGGATTTGATGTTGAGAACTGTTTTCCTTCATAACCATAATCATAATCATGTATACGGTCTTTGTCATGTGTCTGATTTGCGCCAACCCGAAATAATGCAGATGCTTATGTTATATATATATATATATATATATATATATACCATTGTCATACTCGTCCATAACTCACGGAATGAGGTAAAAGGAAAATATGGCGTCAATAAAATAAAAAAAAAGCCAATAAAAAAAAAGAAGGAAAATATGGCAGTTCCACATGACATCAACACGAGACATGTGTGCACTGCAACAGTGTAGCTTCTGCCATTAAGGAACAGTTGCAATCAGATTTTAACTCAAGTGTTAAATAAAAAATTAACTATTTACAAAAAGAGGCCAAAGGCCGAGAAAATTAAAAAAAAAAACTACTTGACGAATTTATCCCGTGGATCATTTTGTAACTGGACAAGGACCAAGCAGAAAAGGACCTTGTTTAGTTTCTGAAAATATTTTTGTTCTTTATAAATAAAAAAACAATAAACCTTGTGATAGAATCGAATATGAGATCAATTCTTTGGAGAGGTTTAACGACTGCGATGGTTCTATGAATTGGGATAGGTTCTGTGACATCAACTCTTGTCTTGATTCTTCTGTGTCACCGTTCTGTGTTTTTCACCTCTGTTTATCTAATTCTATGTTTTGCTTCTGGGAACAAACTCGGGGGTAGAAGACCTGCAAGGAGCTAAGGAGAAATTGTTGTGCTTTAACCAAACAAATATATATATCAATTGGCCTAGTTTTACTAGATTTCCCCTAGGCGATCATAGAATTCCACGAATCCTTTGGTGGATAATCCAAGGACTCAATTAAGTTGTGAATTGTGCAATTTGCTGTGGGTAATGTGAAGCTGGATAAAATTTCTTCGAATTTAAAAATGAATGAAATTAATTAATTTTTGTGTTAATTAAAAAGTTAGTTAATATTATTTAATTCTATTAATTATATTTAAAAAATAAACTTTTTTCTTAAAGTGTTTTTCATTAAAACCTAATATGAAGAATAAAAAAAAATCATTGAAAATATAATTTTAATTAATTGAAGGATATTTTTGAAATAATATCATTAAATAAGGTGAAAGTATGTCAACAGATATAAAAACAGAAATTAGTTAATTAGTATTTATTGTGCTAGTTAGTTTTTATTTTGTTTTATTTTATATCTATGCTTCTTTTACTTGTATATAAAGCCTCGGACTCGAGGGGAGAGTGTTAGAAAACTAAAGTTCCACCTCGGACAAATAAAATCAAGTCAAAGGATATACAAAGATAGAGAGATCAAATCCAATTAGTTTAAATTTTTTGGGTGATAATCTCTTATCCTTGATATACACCTAAGTCCAATCAACATTCTCCCATTGGGCCTGGACTACATATTCTAACATGGTATTAGAGCCCAAATGACATAAAAAGTTTGTATCGATCCAAAAAAGAAGAAGAAAAAGATTAAAAAAAAAAGGCCTCTGAGACTAAACGAGGCATAAGCCTAAGCGACTAACAAAAAAAAAAAGCATAAACCTGAGGCCTCTGAGGCTGACTTGAGTACAAGTCCAAAAAAAGAAAAAAAGAAAAATAGAAGCCAAGTCCAAAATTAAAATTAAAAAAAAAAAAGATTTATGGCCTACTCAATGATGGTACGCAAGTCACAACTAGAACAATCCATGACTACCCCTACACAAGATCCTTCTAACCCTTTTTACATCTATCCCAATGAGAATTTCTCGTTGGTACTGGTCTCTCCCATTCTTGAGGGGCCCAATAATCACAGTTGATCCCATGCCATTACCATGGCTCTAGATATGAAAAATAAATTTGGGTTTGTGGATGGCACAATCAAGAAGCCTTTTAAAAGGGTTCCACTTACGCTGCCTATAAGAGATGCAACACCCTGGTGCTTTCATGGCTTAGTCATTCCATGGTCCCAGAAATTGCTACAAACGCTCTATGGATCGATATTGCTTATGAAGTATGGAATGAACTCAAAGACCACTTTTCACAAGGTGATATTGTACACATCTCTCAGTTACATGCTTATCTTTATTCTTTAAAACAAGGTGATCTTCTCGTTACTGCCTATTTCACAAAGTTGAAAATTCTTTGGGATGAACTTTGTAATTTTTGCCCTATCCCTCCTTGTGAATCTTCGTTTTGGTTACTGCAATGCTTCCATGACTGTGCAAACATATAGAGATAATGATTATGTCTTGTGCTTCCTACAAGGCTTTAATGATAACTATGCTATTGTCCGCTCCCAGATACTCCTAATGGAACCTTTGCCTTCTTTGAACAAGGTTTTTTCGTTGATCATTCAACAAGAAAGGCAGTTACAAATTGGCATTTTACCAGAACCCACCATTTTAACAACTACATCTCAACCCTCCTCTAGTTCCAACTCTCAAGAAAAGGGTCATTTTACCAAGAAGAATCCTTCCAAATCTAGTAATCAGCGCCACTGTACGCATTGTGGTCGCAACGACCACACGGTGGATACTTTTTTCTTTAAACACGACTTCCCACCTAGATACAAATCCAAGAAGACCATCAACATGGCTGCCATTGAGTCAACGCCCATTGCTTCTTCCATCCCTGTAATTATCCATGAACAAATTCAAAACTTATTAGCTCTGCTTCCCCAGACTTCAGCCACTACCACTTCTCATTCCACTAACTTGGTGAGCATATACAATCTCACTACCCAACCTGTTTCAGGTAATTCTCATGCTCCTTGGATCCTAGATTCAAGCGCCACTAATCATATTTCATCTTCCTTGATTTTTTTTTCTTCTTATAAACAAATTAAACCCATTCCTATTTGTCTTCCAAATGGGCAGTATACCACCTCCACTTTCCACGATACTATTCATCTTACTGATAAACTCATTTTACATGACACATTATATATTCCACACTTTTCTTTCAACTTGATATTTGTTGCGAAAATAACTCAATCCTTTTCCTGTCAAATTTCTTTTCTTCATGATCATTGTCTTATACAGGACTTGAGTACCTCAAAGATTATTGGCAAAGCTAGTGTTGTCAATGGACTATATGTGCTACTCATATCCCAACCTATTTCTCTCTTTACCAATGCTGTAAATTCAACCACTAACCTTCACACAAATATTTCCCCATTTGATGTATGGCATTATTGCCTTGGACACCTATCTTCCCAATGTTATACTACTGCTATACAACAGAATTCTATTGTATCAACTAATACTCCAAAGATATATGATATATGTCAATTTTCTAAACGAAAAAAGTTGCCATTTCTTATGAGCACTTCTAATTCTGTTTCAATTTTTGATCTCATACATGTGGATATTTGGGGACCTTATGAGACTCCCTCTTTAAATGGATATAAATATTTTTTGACTATAGTTGGTGATAAATCCCGCTTTACTTGGATCTGGCTTATGAAAGCTAAGTCTGAAACAAGATTACACTTAGAAGACTTTGTTACTCTTATTAAAACACAGTTCAGCATCAAAATCGAAGTTATTCGTTTTGATAATGGTCAAGAGTTCATCTATCCTTCATTCTACCAATCTAAAGGCATCCTTCATCAACTTACTTGTGTAGAATCACCCCAACAAAATGGAGTGGCAGAACGCAAACATCAACATATTCTAAATGTTGCCTAAGCCTTGTTATTTCAAGCCAATCTCCCAATCCTTTTTTGGTCATTTGCAGTCACACACACTGTTCATGTTATTAACATGCTTCCATTAACCAAACTCAACAATATACCCCCATACCATGTACTTTACAATAAGCCACCAGACTTATCTCGTCTTCAAGGTCTTCGAAACTTTATGCTATGCTTCCACACTTATAGCTAATAAAAAAAAATTCCACACCCAGGCAAGGAAATGCATATATCTCGGTTACAAATAAGGTGTCAAAGGGTTCCTTTTATATGATTTACACACTACAGACTTGTTCCTATCAAGGAATTGGATCTTCTACAAAACTATATTTCCCTTCCCTTAAACCAACAAGTCTATTGCACTATCACAACTCTCGACAATATGCCTCCCTTCCTACAACACCTCTTTTGATCTTACCATAGATAACCTTAACAATATCACATCACAATCCACCCAAACATTTCACTCAAACCTTGTCCCCATTCCTCGGTTTTCCACTAGACAGAGACATTCACCAAATTACCTTAGAGATCACCATTGCAATATAGTCCATTCCCAACAACCAACAAGCCTTTCATCAGGTATCTTTTATCCCTTTCTCAGTTTCTTACTTTTGATCATTTATTGTCATCATACAAAGCCTTTGCTTTATCCATATCGCATGTACTCAAACCCAAAACCTATACACAAGCAGCCAAGCTTGCATGTTGGCAACAGGCATGGATCAAGAAATATTAGCTCTTGAACAAAACAAAACATGGGAAATCATTGACCTTGCTCCAAGGAAAACAATCTATTGGTTGTAAATGTGTTTATAAAGTGAAGCACACATTTGATGGAAGCATAGAAAGATGTAAAGCCCGCCTTGTGGCTAAGGGCTACACACTGCAAGAAGGGATCGATTATTTTGAAGCCTTCTCTCCGGTAGTAAAGATGGCAATTGTTAGACTTGTTCTTGCCTTAGTACCCATAAAGCATTGCCATTTACAACAATTAGATGTTAACAATGCTTTCTTACATGGAGCACTCAATGAATAATTTTATATAATGCTACCTCAAGGTTTCAAAACACGCAAGCCGAATCAAGTTTGCAAGCTGCTTAAGTCTCTTTATGGCCTTAAGCAGGCTAATCGACAATGGAATTCCAAACTCACCGTAGATTAATTGGCAGATTGATTTATCTCACAAACACTCAACCTGACCTTTCATTTGTTGTGAACAAGCTTAGTCAGTATGTATCCGATCCTAGAGTAACTCATCAAGAGGCAGCAATTTGAATTCTTCAATATATCAAAAGTTCGACAGGTGTAAGCATCTTATTTTCAGCTTCTTCTGATTTGAAACTAGCTACCTTTAATGACTTGGACTGGGCATCTTGTCTGGATTCACACAAATCAGTAACCTGCTTCTCTATCTTCTTTGGACTGTCTTTGATATCTTAGAAATCAAAGAAGCAAGCCACTGTATCTCATTCATCTTTAGAGGCAGAATATAAGGCCCTTACCTCCACTATATGTGAGGTCCAATGGATCTTATATTTTCTTGCAGACCTACATCAATCACAAAGTCATGCAGTCCACCTTTATTATGATAATAAGTCAGCCATCTCCATAGCTCAAAACCCAACCTTCCACAAGAGAACCAAGCACATAGAAATCGACTACTGTCTAGTTAGAGACAAACTCTAATAGGGAATTATTCATTTACTTCTTGTTTCCTCTACAAATAAATTGGCAGACATTCACACAAAGTCCTTACATCCATCACTGTTTCATTCTCTTCTCTCCAAGCTGAACATTATTGACATATATTGCTCAACTTGCGGGGCACATCAATAGATATAAAAATAAAAATTAGTTAATTAGCATTTATTGTGTTTTTAGAAGTTAGTTAGTTAGCAACGATGAGTTTGGAATTCCATTGTCGACTAGCCTGCTTGAGGCCATAAAGAGACTTAAGTAGCTTGCAAACTTGATTCAGCTTAGGGTGTTTTGAAACCTGGAGGTAGCATAATATAAACTTCTTCATTAAGTTCTCTGTGTAAGAAAGGATTTGTTGACATCTAATTGTTGTAGATGCCAATGCTTTATGGCTGCCAACACAAGAACAAGTGTAACAGTTGTCATCTTTACTACTAGAGAGAAGGTTTCAAAATAATCGATCCCCTCTTGCTGCATGTAGTCCTTAGCCACAAGGTAGGCTTTATATCTTTCTATGCTTTCATTGGATTTGTGCTTCACTTTATAGACCCATTTACAACCAACGAGTTGTTTTCTTGGAGGAAGGTCAGTGATTTCCCATGTTTTGTTTTGTTTAAGAGCTAATATTTCTTAATCCATGGTCTGTTGCCAACATGCAAGCTTGGCTACAAATAAAGTAGTTAAAATTTGTTTATATTTGAATCCACTAAACCTTTTTTTTGTTGCTTATTTTGAGTCTGGAGTAGTATATAGTACTTCCTAGTCTTTCTATCTATGGAACAGGACATGTTATATTCAACTTATATTATAATAATTGGTTAAATTAGAATTTATATTTAATGCACATAAATAACATAATAAAATTTCCAAAAAAAAGTATAAGGAGAAGGATCAAATGACACCGATGTAACTTACACCAACAATTACACTATCAATAACTTTATATAAAATGTGATTTTATCAATCCAATCGTTGAATTGTAACCATATATTACCTTAATTGTTTGTGTCAAATTTTATGAAAATTGAACAACAGTAAGAAGGTAATTAAATAGTTCATATTTTTGTATATTTTAAACATATATATTACATCAATTTTGATGTATATGAATTATGTACCACATAATTTTGGATTAATATAATATTTTGTAGATATAATCTATATGAAAAGAACTTTGAATCCAATGGTGGGTTTTGAGATAAAATCATTCAATTGAAAGTTATTGAATGGTGTAATAGTTGGTATAAGCTACACCTATGTCATTTAATTCCTCCCCAAAGTATAAAATATCATTCAAGAATATATAGTGAATAAAGAAATTTTAAAGAAATGTTATAATAAGTTTTAATGAAAGATATATGTATAAAATGATGTAGACAACATTGTATTAAAAAAAATTATGTAAATAATAATGAATTATATATCTATAACAATACAATTAAAATATAAATATATTGCTTGAAGTTCTAAAATAAATAGGAGCAAAGATAATGGATATAAGAGAAATGTAAAAGTTGTTAATATTTATTAAATATAATATTAAAACATAAAAAACACAATTGATTAAGCATGTTTTAGAACAAAAAAAAAATGAATCATAAATATGTTAAAAAATACTATATTACAACAGCATATTTAATACCACCGACTAGATGGATCAATTGGTATGTGATTGTTCCAGTTTAATCAATGATCTTGAATTTAAGTCCAAGGTATGTAGCTGTTTTAAATATTTGGAGTGAGAGATTTGCAGTCTATAGTGCTCCCGCAAAGAATATATGTGATCTATACAAAAAAAAATACTTAAAATATAAATATAAATATTTTTATTAGTACTATAAAATTTGAAATTTAAAATACTACACATTCAAAATATTATCACAACAGCAAAGATCGCACATTTTTCATGAAGGATTTGATACAATTTTTTAAAGACTTCATTGAAATACATTAGTATTAAACAATTTGATGTTAGAAATAAAATGTATTAATTACAATAATAAAAACCTTTAAATGACTTGTCAAACAGTAAAATGTAAAATACAAAAATAAAATAAAATAAATAATTAAATATTAAAAATAGAATGCATTAATTATATTATTAACGATTCATTAAATAATCAAGTGTAGATTATGAAAATACCCCTCTTTTGGGTGAGAAAAATCAAAAACTAATACAAACCTATTATTACTTTTATATATATTAAGATGAGATTATATTATACAATTATATTATGAGAAATACTAAGGGGTTGATTAAATAGACAAAAAATAAAATTTATTAAAAATATTTATTATAGTACAGATACGAAAAGAGGATATAAAATTATTTATAATAACTAATTTTGTATTTAAAATTAATTATTAAAAATCAGATGGGAATAAAAAAAGTCAACATCATAAGTTTTAAAAATTTTATGATAAAAATAATCCCACAAAAGAAGGTATTTCTATTAGAGTCTAATGGTCATGCACTATTAATATAAAAGGTTTTACACTGTCATTCAATCAAAAATCAGCATTAATATGACTTTTAAAGTATTTATTATAAAAGTCAACAAACTTACAATAAATGGTGGTTTGTAATTAGATGACAGTGTAAAACTACTTTACACTGTTAGTGCATGACCATTAAACTCTTTTTATTACTCTAATTATTTTATCAAACATACCTTTTTTTAAGAAAAACTATTTCTCCTTAGAAAAGTGTCTCTCTCCCCCTCCAAATAATTATATCCAAATATACTCTTGAATTATTGTTTTAAATTTTAAAATCATCATTTGGCAAAAAAAATAAAATAAAACAATTTTTTATTTAAATCATAATTTAAAACTTCTCTAACAGAAATGCATGCATATACACTACAAAAAATTTAGTTTTTACTCTTCTAAAATGAGAGAGCTATATTTTTAAAAACTAAAATGCAATAATAGTCATTGAACTGTTAAGATTATATATATATATATATATATGTGTGTGGTGTGTGTGTGTACCCTCCAAATAATTGTATCCAAATATACTCTTGAATTATTGTTTTAAATTTTAAATCATCATTGGCAAAAAAAATTAAAATAAAACAATTTTTTATTTAAATCATAATTAAAACTTCTCTAACAGAAATGCATGCATATACACTACAAAAAATTTAGTTTTTACTCTTCTGAAATGAAAGAGCTATATTTTTAAAAACTAACATGCAATAATAGTCATTGAAACTGTAAGATTTTATATATATATATATATAAAATTTAAATCATAATTTAAAACTTCTCTAACAGAAATGCATGCATATACACTACAAAAAATTTAGTTTTTACTCTTCTGAAATGAAAGCTATATTTTTAAAAACTAAAATGCAATAATAGTCATGAACTGGTAAGATTATGATTATATATACATATATGTATGTATATATATAGATACATATATGTATGTATATATATACATATACATATATGCATATGTAAATAGATATAAAGTTGTATAAATCTTGATTATCTAACTAATAGTCATTATTCTACCCTTTACGGGTGAGGTTTGACAAAAGTAAAATAAAATCTTTATCAACTAAATTCAATTGGATTATATGTTCGACTAGGGTTTAACAAATTCAATGTAAACTAATTTGATTAAACTTGAGTTGAATTGGATTGGATTATTAAGTTGATATATATTTTTAATTTTAAAAATTTTAAAGAAAAATATTTATAAAAAATGAAAATTTCTTAAAAAAGGATAAAACTTCATATTATGCATTTATTCATGTTTTCTAAAATTTATAAAGAAAATATAAATAAAAATAAGTAATAAAATAATAAAAAAGGAAAATTAAGTAATTCAACACAGGATCTGGTTGATTGAACTCGAGGGAATGAGAGTAGGTAACATGATGTTCAATCCAATAATGATCAAGATATAGGGCTAGCCCAAATATAAGGCTATTTGAAGGTCAATCTTTAGGCCTACTAACAAAAAATTATTTATTATTAATTTTTATAAAATAAAAAAGGTCATATATGTTGGTAAAAAAGTCTAACATACAGCTTTCTCATTTAAAGTAAAAAAGTTTCTCTCAAAATTTATTTTAAGTCTCACTCACTGTTGGGCTGACCCTGACAAGATATACTTTTTGAGACTTAAAATAACCAAAAATAACAAAATCAACTAGTATCTTTTTTTTGTGGACTCCTTGTATTAATTGAATTCATGGGTTGAATTCATTTGGATCCATAACCACTATATTACCTTTTAACTTTTAAAATACATTTCACACCTTATATAGAAAAGTTAAAACCAAGTACAAAATAAATCCTAATGGAGATTTCATCGATAATCCTTTGGATTAATATTTAATTAGGAGAAAAAAGTATACGCAATGATAGTCACAACTACAAAATACGTTTTTTATAACAAGAATTTAACTCGGTTTAAATTGAACAGGTTTAAAATATGGATGTAGTGGCATTTTTGAAATTTTTTTTTAACTCGATTCACAATGAACTGATTTAAAAACATCTTTGCAGGTAAGATTTGAAATTTTAAAGCAACGTTTTAACTCAGTTCATGTAAAATTGATTTAAAAACTTAGACATTTTAACAACAGCTGTCAAAGTGAGTCATGACCCGGTGAGCCAACCCGGCCCACCACAGGTTAGGGCCGAGTTGGGTTAAAAAAAATCAGCTCACAACAATTATAAAGGAAAACTGGCCCAGCTCACTTAGCTCGTGGCTCACCCAAGTTGAACTTGTGGTGAACCGAGCTGGCTCACAGGTTATTGGAAAAAAAAACGTGGTTCAGTGCTGGACTGTTGGTGGGCTTAAGCACTAGTGGGCCTAGGCAAAGCAAAGCTGCAAACGCAAAAGGACCAAAGGGAAAGGGTTGCAATTCACAAGTTCAGTTCCGTGAGTTCACTGAATAGTGAGTTTAGTATAGTGTCTTTTAACTCTAACCTGTGTTCCCTCTTGACAGCCACTACCCACCTTTTATGGTTCTCACTTCATAGCTCCCTCTTTAGCAGTTTGGCTCTTCTCTTCACACTTCCGTGTTCCATCCTCGACCTTCCACCATTGACAACAGCCGATGTCGTCACGCTTCACGCCGTCACGCGTTCTGGTTCCGGCGTTCATTTGGTTTAGAAATCTGTGTGAGCTTGCGCCGATTCTTCACGCCGTCTGTCATTTTGGTTCCCGTTGGCCGTTGTTGACTTGCTGATCGATCCAGTTGTCCACTATAGCTGACGACCTGACTTCTCACTTCAAGAGTCAAGAACAGCTCTGTTTGTTCGAACACTGTTAGTTTTTTTTTCTTTCTTTTATGTTCTTGTTGGATACTAATTGTTAATGTTTGATTGACTTTTGATGTGAAAATGTTAAACTGGAATCATGAAAAGGGGGTTTGGGCTAAGGTGGGGATGTAGGATTGATTACGAATGTGAGAAGAAAAGGGGCGAAATTTTAAACTCACACAACCAGTGATTGTTGAGTAACCATGTTCTGTTTGATGTGGTATAGAAATACTAAAATATGGTTTTCATGTGTTCTGTTTGTTTGTTTTTATGATGAGTAATAAGCTTTTACATCTTTATTCATTAGAAATAAGTTTTTGTTTTTTTGTTCATTACACATGCAGAATGGAATCTGAAACTATACATCAAAGTGCAAATGTAAACCGTATTAAGGGGGGTTAAATAATACTAATGAAACTGTGCCAGCACCATCAAAGCCTAATGAGATTGAGTTAGAGATAGAGGATGAGGGTGGTGATGTTCGTAGAGCAAGTAAGAAGCCTAAGACAACTACATCTGAGGTCTGGAATCATTTTAGTAAAATTGGTGTCAAAGATGGTAAAGAAAAGGCTAAGTGCGATGGTTGTGGACAAGAGTATGTTATTAGTGGTACAAAAATAGGGACCTCAACATTGTTACGTCATGTTAAAAGGTGTAAACTAATACCTAATTACCAAGATGTGGAGGGGGATGATACTTGATCATGCCGGGAAGTTGAGGTCTAGGGAAATTGACCATAAACGTGTGTGTGAGGTGATTTCAATTGCTATTACTAAGCATGGGTTGCCATTTAATTTTGTTGAATGTAAGTGGATTAGAGAATTGCATTCATTGCTAAATCCAGATGTAAAACATTTGAGTAGGAATACAGTTGTGGCTGATATTTAGAAATTTCATCTTGAACAAAAAGAGAAATTGAAACTTGCATTGCATAAATGCCAAAGCCGAATTTGTTTGACATCTGATTGTTGGACTTCTATTACTCAAGAAGGGTATATTTGTTTGACTGCTCATTATGTTGATAATAGTTGGAAGTTGAATAGCAAGATTCTTGCCTTTTGTAAAATGGAGCCTCCACACACTGGTTATGATTTGGAAAAAAAAGTTTTTGATTGCTTGCTTGATTAGGGAATAGATCGGAAGATCTTTTCTATCACTTTAGATAATGATAGTGCCAATGAAGTGTTGCAAACTATTTTGAGTGAGCAACTGAAATTGCAAAATAGTTTGTTATGTGATAGTGATTATTTTCATGTGAGGTGTAGTGCCCATATATTGAATCTTATAGTTCAAGAGGGTTTAAAGGTGGCTAGTGGTGCTTTGCATAAGATTAAAGAAAGTATCAAGTATGTGAGAGCATCCAAGGCAAGAATGATAGCCTTTAAAGAACCTTCAAGTGAAGGGCATTGATACTAAGGTAGGTTTGAGAATCGATGTGCCCACTAGATGGAATTCCACCGATGCCATGCTTGAAAGTGCACTTAGATATTGACGTGCCTTTGGAAGTTTGGCTATTCGTGATAGAAACTACAATCATTGCCCCTCAAGTGATGAAAGGGCTGAGAAGATGTGTGAGTTCTTGAGATCATTTTTTCTTATAACTAATTTGATTGCAGGCACTTCTTATCCAACTTCAAATAGACTTGAAAATGCTAAAAGTGATGATCCAGTCATTAAAAATATGGCACAAAACATGATGACCAAGTTTAGCAAGTATAGGCATGAGTATAGTGACATTCTTGCAATTAAGGTTGTTCTTGATCCAAGGATGAAATTTGATACAATTCGGTTTTGTTATTCAAAGATTGATCCATCTACTTGTGAAGAGAAAATTAGTCAATTGAAGGTGAAGATATACAAATTGTTTGAAGAGTATATGAAAGAAAGGCCACATGAATTGATTGCTTCAAATTCTCAAATTACACCTTCACCGATGCAACAAGTTTCTTATACAGAGAATGAACAAGTGATGGATGTATTTGATGTAAGTTAAATATTATTTGAAGTCCATTTATTTTTCTTTTGTTATTTTGATTATTACTTAATACTATTTATAATGGCATCATTTATAGAATTGGTTTCAGTTATTATATATAGTCCTAATTTTGGATTATTTACAGCATATGGAACGAAAAAGAGCATAAAAAAGTAATCTGATTTACACAAATTATTCCATAAAAAATGTATTTGTTTTAAAAAATATATTTGTTTTAAAAAAATATATTTGTTTTAAAATTAAGTGAGCCAACCCGTGGTGGGTTGAGTCGGGTTGGTAATTTCTTGGCTCACCAAAAAAGTAAGTCGGGTTGGGCTAGCTCACTTTCTTCTTAACCCATGGTAAGCCAACCCAAGTTAGCTGGGTTGGCTCGATTTGACAGCTCTAATTTTAACTCAGTTCTCTTTGAACCAACTTAAAAACGTACTTTTTAAATTAGTTTCTTGTTGAACTGATTTAAAAAGTAATTTTTAAATTAGTTCTTCACCCAACTAATTTAAAAACTTTGCCCCAAACTTTACTTTATTGTTTCGCGTATTCTCAGAAACGATTGAAATCTCATCTGCCCCAAGAAGCCCCATTTCAAGCCCCACAAACACTATAACTCCCAAACAGCCTCTCCCTTTCCCTTATCATCTCCTCCATCCCAAAAAACTCCTTAGCCACCAAATCCAACACCGCAAGCACATCCTCTGCATAGACCCTGGTCCTAGGCCCCACCTCCGTGTTCCCAAGCTCCCCAACTACAAATGCAAAAAGGTAAGGCGGCACTGCATGCTCCATCACAAACTCCTTCACCACCCTCCCTTAAGAACACCATGAGGCTCCACGTGGTGTGCTGCCATTACTGCAAATAATTCTAAAGGGATGTTGACACGCACAAAGTAACGGATTCTGGCGATGGGGGTGTCCTGGCAGGGGAAGATGACGCATGCGTGGATGGCTTGGCACTGGGTGTAGACAAAAAAGGTGTGACTTGTTGAAGGTTTAGGGCATAAGAAGCCATTGTAGTGCAGAGAAGGAAGGGGAGGTGGTGTAGGTGATAAGAAATGAGGCATGGTTTGAGAATGAGAGTGAGAGTTGGGAGCCTTTGATGGTGTAGGTGATGAATTGGTTGATTTGGTGAAGCTGCAGGTTTGAAAATGGTATTATTCGTGTGTTTCAAATTTTTTTAACTCAATTATGGCTATAACTGAGTTAATTTTTTTTAAGTCGATTCAAAATTCAATTTAAAACTACCAACTTTTTTAAACTACCTATATCTAAATCGATCCAAGAACTGATTTAAAAAGCTTTTTTTAATTGATTTAAAAAGTGTTTTCTGCATTAGTGAGTGTAAAGTCTTTTTGCATTATCATCTAATCATAATTCACCGTTTATGGTAAGTTTTTTAATTTTGATAATAGACACTCTAAAATTAACACTAAAGCTTATTTCTAATTAGTTGATAATGTAAAATCTTTTATACTGACAATGCATATCCATTAAACTCTTTAATTGGACTCTTAATTAATTGTTGATAAAGAGTTGGGTCATCAAGTAATGTGACATTGATAATTTCTAGGATTATTTAATTTTTCTTATTATTTTTTAAGAAATTTGAACTATTTGTTATAAATTTTAACTCATTTTATCCTCAAATAAATGAATTTTAGAATATTAAAATGAAAGATATTGCTTTTTTTCTAAATTTTTAATTTTTGTTTATTTTCTTATATTTCTTCTTTTTATTTTTAGAAAATAAAAGAAAGACTAAAAGAGTATCCCGAAAAGAAAGTTTATAAGAGTTATAGACTTTTTCCTTTAGTAGGAGTTATTCGGCCCACAAATAAAAATGAGCAAAAAGGGTGGATTAGGTTTCTACTTTCGAATTTGGTAGTTGTTGTCAAGGGTTTTGGCTCTCGCTCTTCTTGTAGGAGTTCTAAGGGTACGAGAATGATGATTAGGGTGGAAGCTCACGTCTTTTTATGAATCTATGGATCTTTCTTCCTCTTTTTCTTTTGTTATCTTTAATTTTCCTATGTCTGGTTAAACCCCTAGTTAGGTTTAGGTGAATTTCTACTTGCCCTATGGATTTCTAAATTGGGATTTTTAATTAAATTTGATGCTCTTCTCTTTGTGTTTGTATTCTTTTTCCTTGCTTTTTAAGACTTGATCACCCTCAGGGAGTTTTTTATTTATGTAGTGAATGGCAATTTGTTCTATAGATGTGTTATGAAATATAAGCCTAGTAATCCTTTAGCATAGGAATAGTCATTAGGTGTTTGCTACTGTTAGGTATTTCTAAAATATGCTTATTTCTTCTTAGTTTTAGTTAAAGAATTAGGGTTTTTAATCAGGGGTAATGGCTTGATTGCCTAAAGAATTAGGATTCAAATAAATTAATTAGAAGATCCAATATACAAAATAACAAATTAAATTGAATTAAAACTCATTATGAATTCTAGGTAAAATAGAATGAAATCTAGTTCCAACATTTTCCTTATTTGAATTAAATCCCTTTTCTTGCATTCTTGCATGCTAAATTAGAAAGAAAATTAAAAAAAAAAAAACTACTTTAGTTTAATTTTAATTTTCACTTCCTTCAACCAAATCCATTATAAATAATCTTTTGGCTCCTATTAGAATTATGTTTGTAAAAATTGCAAATCACTCTTCGATCCCTAACAATGATACTTGGTCTCTTGCTATTTTAATTATTACTTGCAACAACTCAGTACACTGGCTAAGGTCCCATTAGTCATAACATTAGTCTGTAGGGAGTATGGATAATCTTATTGTCTACAAGTCTAGCTCATGCAATTAAATTAGAAGCAAATTGGGCCTAAGATAAGAATAACTGATAAGTGTTATATATGCTTACCTTTTTGGTGCATATTGTAACACTTATCTCATATTTTGTCAATTTAGGACTTTGTTTGAAACATTTTTATGCTAATTTCATAAGTAAATAGACTTAAATTCAGAGCTTTTGATTTCTTTTAGGAATCCTATTAGTTTTAGATGTTTATTGTAGGTTTATAAGAAGAATTAAAGATCTTAGAGGAACTAATTTTGATGGCACATGCCTAGACCTTTGAGAAGCAACTTCAAAAAGTCACCAAGATGTTTTTACCTCGCCACGCTAAGTGCCATTTCTCACGCTTAGAGCTAACCAACTAGAACCACCACATTTTGATTTTTGCGCCCCACGCTAAGCGTCAGATCTTGCACTTAGCGCTGTGCTACCAGAGAAGGCCCCCTGTTGGTGTTCCTCATCACACTTAGCATGGAAACACTATCGCTTAGTGCTTAGTTGTTGATGTGTCACTTAATGAGCAAAAGACAAAAAGATTTATGCCCTATGTGACAAGACTTCGAACATTCCTTCTGCTGGTGACTTCTTAGACTCTATGTGGCAGCTAAAAGAGCTTCTCCATGGCTTCTTCACCAAATTTCTTCATTTCTTCATCATTTTCTCTTTTATTCATAGCTATGTGTAGCTAATTCCACCCTTGTTGGGGTTTAATGTAATTAAGCTGACCTTCATGTAATTACTTTCAGTTATTTATTCAATATAGTTCCATGTTAGTGTTCTTCTTCTACTCTTAATGCTTGTTATGGTTTAATCACCCTTAACTTGTTCCTTTTTAGCTAGACTATTGTTGGAAAATGATATTTAATCTTTGAACTAAAGAAGATAACTAATATGCCTTATGTCTAGGAATAGAGAAAGGTGTGTTAGTCATCCTTAATCCTCTTTCCTTAAGGCAAGTTGTTTGGCTAGGCTATCCAAGGGATTGGTAATTCAGTCAAGGAATTTAGGTTCTATCTCCTAAAGAATTAGGGTTGGAAAAGTTTTATAGGTTCATGATAACTTGGTAACTAAATACTGAATGATTAACTTTGTGTTGCATGATAAGAAGGCTTAATGAAGTTAAACCCCAACGATCTCCATTTATCTGTTTAAATTAGTTTTCTGCATTTTAAGAGTTTGAAAAAATATCAAAAAGACTTTTAGCTACTTGTTCTTTAAAACCCTTATCTATTTACATTTTTGCAATTAACAATTTCGCATCCAATCTGAATATTTGTTTACAAGAGTTTAGGATAGTGAAACTTGTGATTTTTACCAAGTATTGCATAAGTTCCTTAGGAGACGATATTCAAACTCATTATTTTGCTACTTGTACAATTTGGTATGCTTGCCAAGGACGTAACAAAAACCCATCATTAGAGGATAACACTTCAAGGCCTAAGAAATAGCTAAGTGGCTTAAAATCCCTCATTTCAAATTTATGATGTAAGAATTGTTCTAACTTTATGATACTTGTAATGTCATCACCTATAATAATCATGTCATCCACAGAAAGAAAAAAAAATTCAACCTTGCAAAGAAATAATGCAAAGTAGTGGTCAATGGAGGAGAAGCAAAGTTGATTGATAGTGTTATATGAAACTTAGCAAACTAAGCTCAGAGTGCTGGCTTGAGACCATGCAAGTTTTTATAAAGACAACAAACTTTGTTTACTAAACATTGGTAACTGGGGTTGGTCGCATGTATACTTCTTCCAAATCATCATTGAGAAAATCATTTTTCTCATCTATCTAAAGAAAAGTCTATTTCTTAATGGCAACAATGGCCAAGAGAATGTGCACTGATGTGATGTTGGCAATAGAGGTAAATGTCTCCTCATAGTCGATTCTAAACAACAAGAACCTTATTAGAAGGGGAATTAACCAAGTCCCAAGTGTAGGTTTGTTCTACAGGTAAGCATAGGACGAGTTGGAATGAGTTTATCTTTGACTCTACCTGACTTGAAATTTTGGCAAGATTATTTATTTAAACTCAAACCCAACTCGATAATATATGAGATAAGACTAGGTCAACCCGATTTAGTAACATAATATATCAATCTTAACACTATCTATAGTTAAATCATACAACAAAAAAAGTATAAAACTTATATTATGGTATATTATACAATACATATTTCCAAATAAATAATATCAATATAAATATAATATCATGCTTTACAAAATATTATCTATTAAATCAAAAGGTTTATTATTAATACATAATTGGTAAAAACTTATACTTTTTAAAATAATATAGGACATTGGACAAGGTTGAACAATTTGAAGTATATATAACCAAATTCGTCCTCAAAAAACATTGGATCTCATTTCTAAAGCTTGAAATTGTCAAAATCGACCCCGAATTAGGCTGGGTTAATGAGACAAGATAGATTTAACACATCCCAAATTTATTTTACAACCTATAATTCTTCCTACATTGTTTGCTGTCAATTAGGATTTGTGGAGTTTTCTTTATAGGACTGAGGTTCATGAGAAAGAAGCATGGTTGAAAAACAATGGTAATCACAAAGGTAGGTAGGTTTGTTTCTTACCCATTCGAGGCTAGTAGGAGGAATCTCAATGGTAGAATCATCGCCGAAGACATCTTTAGTAAGAGTGGATGCAACATCTTTAGGTGGTTGATTAGAATCTGCATAAAATCACTAGGAGAAAGTTCGATAGAAAAGTTAGTAAAATGGTTTAGAGGTAGGAGGAACATATTTGAAGTGGGAAAAGGAGGAGAACATGGTATCCTCCAAAAAAAAAATGGCAAGAGCCATGAATTCTTTGATAAATAGGATCTTAACAATGATATCCTTTGTGCTATATCCACCAAAGCAACAAAGAGATGAGCGCAAGGCTCAAGCTTGATGTATTCGTGAGATTGAAGAAGAAAAAAGCAAACACAACCAAAGACACAAATGGAGTTATAATTAAATGACATATGAAAAAGACACTCATAAGGAGAGACATTACCTAAAATAGAGGAAGGACGGTTGATGACGTAAACATGTTGTCGAGGATATTTCAACATGATCATTTTGTTGAGAGGTTATGATACCATGTTAGATTTCATGACTTAAAACCAACTGGCACTAAGTAAAATTTTCTAACATGTATAGAAGTTGCACCCCAAGAATTAAAACACTTGGTGTAGGACTTTCAAGCAAGGAGAATATTGAATTATTTAAAGAATTGAATAAAGAGTATTGCTATTTTTATAAAAAAAAATTATTATTTGTTTTTTTTCTATTTTATCTTTTTGTATCACGTTATTTATTTTAATTTTCAATTCTTTTTTATTTTTTAATTGCAAAAATTATTGTAAAAATGGATCACGGGAACGTGATTATCCTTTTTTAAAATGCTAATGAAATGTATGTTCAATATCTATAATATAATATAGAATGGTTTTTCCATATCAGAAGAGGGAGAGGAGAGTTAGGCTATGTTTGGATTTCCATTTGGGCTCTTCTAACACACTTTTACCTCACTAAACTCAGTTGAAAATTTAGTTTGCTACTAAATTGAGTTTGAGTTGAAAGCAACATAAGAATTGCTTTTGAAAACTCATTTTTTCGTTAGTAGTATATATACAAGTGTGAAAGTACTTTTGATTAATATTATTCAAACAAATTTCACTTTGTCAACATACTTTTGAACAAAAAAATCTAAACATAAATCACATTATTGTAAACTCATTTTTTATCAAATTTGAGTTTACAACATATTTTTTATGCAAACTTATGTTTGTAAACTTTAATCCAAACATGCACTTACACTTTGTTTAGTAGAGTGGAAATGATGGGAAAATAGGAGGAGAAGAAATAGGTAAGAAAAATAATTTTTTATAAAATTTAGATTAAATGAAGATTTAAAAAATTAAAATTAAAGTGATTGATTAACTCTTTTAATTTTAAAGACCAATTTACGTCTGTTGGCAGCCACATTACGCAACTTTATTTTTATTTTTTTTTAATTTCTTGACCATGCATTGTATAGCTCATTACGCTAAACAGTTCTGGTATATTTTTATACTTTTTTAATCGCCATTCGTCTTCACGAAACAATAGCTTTTACACATGATCCAAATATGATAAAAATTTTATATAGATCAATAAGAATTTTAACGCTATTCGTCTTCACGAAACAAAAGCTTCTACACATGATCCAAATATGATATAATTTTGATCAATAAGAATTTTAACGCCCAATATGATATAATTTTGATCAATAAGAATTTTAACGCCATTCATCTTCACGAAACAAAAGCTTCTACACATGATCCAAATATGATAAAATTTTTATATAGATCAATAAGAATAGAAACATTGTAAAATAAAATAAAAAATGCGTACAAATAAATGTCAGGGGGCGCCCAAGGAATAAGATACCTAATCTTTTTTTAATTCACCTGAGAAGTACACTTCTAGTTTCAAGACTATTAATCGTTGGTTTGTTGGAAATAATTCTTTAAATACATGCTTTAATCTTTAATTTGAGAGATCTTTAGGCGAAAGCGATATAATAATAAAAGCATGCATATATCAAGAACAACCCCGTTCTTACTCACATAGGATCTACAACATGCTGGATTACTAAGGATAGGATAAATACCTGAATCCATAATCGGTTTCTGATCTAAGCGTTCTTCACAGAATCTTCGAGGCAATTTATCACGAACACGAACAAAGAGAGCCGGTGGCTTTATGGTTCTTCCTCAACCGAATCTCTTGAGTTCCTGATGGGACCTTAGCCTCTCTTCAGATGGGGAGAAGGGAGTATGAGTTTTCTGTGATTCGATGTATTGGGGACCATAGCCTTCTTATAGTGTGTTAACCTAATAGAGTTCCCATTATCCCCTAATGGGCCAACACTGACATCTGCTAATTTAAGCCCATATCATCTTATTTAAAAGTCTAATGGGCTCACTTAATTTGACCACATAAAATAAAGCCCACTAATGATAAATAGCTAATATAATTGTCTTATAATATTAGCCCATATTAATTATTGGAATATAAAATTCCAACAACCTCCCACTTGGGCTACATATTGTAACAATTATATCACAATTCTTTAGGCGCGTGTCTGTATGTTATTTATCTTTAAACTTTTACTTTAACAATCTGGTCCATCTTATGCATCAATAATGGAACCACCGCGGCTTTCGTCACTACTGTAAAATGTGACTAAACCCCAATGACCACCACATTAACACACTTAATGACATAGATCAATATGGATGAGCAACATGGAAATTACATGTAATGTGATCTCAATTATGCCTATTTCCAACTGGTCCAACTTTAGTCTTTAGTGAGATCAATCCAAAGTCCTTAAGCACAAAATAATTTTACACACAACAAGATACAAACAAGTTGATAAATTCATAATCTTTATTTCTGCAGAAAAATAAAACAACATAAAGTTTGTATCAAATAAACATAGAACATAAAGAAAGACTCCCACTAAACTAAGGCAACCTCAGTGACAACACCCATATGAGCAACATGCTCGTGAAAGACCTTAGGTGTCAAGCCCTTAGTTAATGGATCAGCTAGCATAGAATTCGTCCCTATATGTTCTATTGAAATCTGTTTTTCCTGAACTCTTTCCTTAACTACAAGATACTTAATGTCGATAAATTTCGACTTCATAGAACTCCTATTGTTGTTAGAATAGAGCACTGCTGATTTATTGTCATAATAGATTTTGAGTGACCTCTCAACTGTGTCAATCACGCATAGGCCCGTGACAAAATTTCGCAGCCATAACCCATGGTTTTATGCCTCATAACAAGCCACAAACTCCGCTGCCATGGTCGAAGAAGCTACAAGAGTCTGTTTGGTAGACTTCCGAGAAATAGCTCCTCCAGCCAACATGTAGATGTAGCCTGATGTGGAGTGTCTGTTGTCGAGGCATCCCACAAAATCGGAGTCAGAGTACCCAATGATCTCTAAACTGTCAGACTTCCGATAAGTAAGCATGTAGCTTCTTGTTCTCTTCAAATAGCGCATCACGCGCTTCACTGCTTTCCAATGCTGCATACCAGGATTACTCATATATCTCCCCAAGACTCCCACTATAAATGCTATGTCAGGACGAGTGCAATTTTGAGCATACATAAGACTCCCCACAGCGGAAGCATAAGGAATCTTTTGCATCTCTCTCTTTTCAAGATCAGTAACGGGGCACTGTTTGAGACTAAACTTATCTCCTTTAGCAACGAATGTATCTTCTAGTTTACTATCTTTCATGCTAAATCTATCCAGAACTGTGTTGATATAGCTCTTTTGTGATAACCCAAGAATACCTTGAGAATGATCTCTAAGTATTTGGATTCCTAAGACAAAAGAGGCATCCCCAAGATCTTTTATCTCAAAATTTTTTGTGAGAAATTTCTTGATTTCGTGCAATAAGCCTATATCATTGCTGGCTAGTACGATGTCATCAACATATAATACCAAAAAGACAAATTTACTCCCACTAAACTTTTGGTATACGCAATCATCAACTAAATTTGCCTCAAAACCATAGGAGGTTATAACTTGATGAAATTTGTAATATCATTAACGGGAAGCCTGTTTAAGGCCATAGTGGATTTCTTTAGTTTGCACACCATGGACTTTGGATCGCCTAAAACAAAGTTTTCTGGTTGCACCATATAGATTGTTTCATCGATGTTGCCATTCAGAAACGCAGTTTTTACATCCATCTGATGTAGCTCTAAATCAAAATGAGCTACAAGTGCCATTATAGTCCTAAGAGAGTCTTTCAAAGAAACCGGAGAGAAAGTCTCTTTATAAGCAATGCCTTCCTTTTGAGTAAAGCCTTTGGCAACAAGATGAGCTTTATATCTCTCAACATTACCCTTTGAATCCCTTTTGGTTTTAAATATCCATTTACAACCAATGGGTTTCGCACCTTCAGGCAATTTGACAAGATCCCAAACGTCATTGTCAGCCATCAATTTCATCTCGTCATTCATGGCATCAATTTACTTTTGAGAGTTAGAACTTCGCATAGCTTGACTAAAGTTTATTGGATCTTCCTCAGTTAAGCCAATGCCATCCTCATGTTCTTGAAGAAATACAATATAATCATCTGAAATTGCACTTCTCCTTTCCCTAGTGGATCTCCTTAATAGCACTTCTTGAGGTTGTTGAGTTTGAACTATAGGTGGTGGTGCTTCGGGAGGAATCCCAGTGTTGTCTTGTTCTTGAGTGATGTTAGGAATAACATCATTATTAAGTACTGGATCTGTTTCTTGAACAATGATAGGTGCAAAGACTTGTTCATTGCCAATGACAAGTTCTTCTTCAAAGTCAACACTCCTTATGTTTCCTTCCTCTCCAAACTCAACTTCCTCAAGGAATCTTGCATTCCCCATCTCAAAGAAGGATCTTATAATGGGATTGTAAAACTTATACCCGCGAGAGCGTTCAGCATAACCAACAAAGTAGCAACTAATTGTTCTTGAGTCTAGCTTACCTTCATGCAGCCTATAAGGCCTTGCTTCAGCTAGACATCCCTAAATTCGCATGTGCTTGATGATGGGCTTTTTCCCAATCCATAGCTCATAAGGGGTTTTAGCAACTACTTTACTTGGTACCCTGTTGAGGATATAAACTGCGGTCTTTAATGCCTCTCCCCAAAGCGACTCTGGTAGAGAAGAATAACTAATCATACTCCTTACCATATCCTTAAGAGTCTAGTTTCGTCGTTCTGCAACTCCGTTCATGCTGGGTTTGCTCGGCATAGTGTATTGTGGAATGATTCCACATTCATTGAGGAAAAGTGCGAAGGGCCCTGGACGTTGTTCACTTGATCCGTCATATCTGCCATAGTATTCTCCACCACGGTCAGATTTGACGGCCTTAATTTTCTTTCCTAGTTGAAGTTCAACTTCAACTTTGAAAGACTTGAAAACGTCTAGAGACTGAGACTTCTCATGTATTAAATAAAGGTAACCGTACCTTGAGTAATCGTCTATGAACGCAATAAAGTATCTTTGTCCATTCCATGAATCCGTAGGGAAAGGACCACAGATATCCGTATGTATTAGTTCTAAGACATCCTTTGCTCTTTCGGCACCTAAATTCCTTTTGTTTGTTTGTTTACCCTTAATACACTCAACACAGACTTGGAAGTCTGACAAATTTAAGGGTCCAAGAATTTCCTTCGACACAAGCCTCTGAATTCTTTGTTTAAAGATGTGGCCTAAGCGCTTATGCCATAAGGTGGCAGAATTCTCATTTAATTTACGTTTCGTACCACGCGAATCTATTTACAATATCTCGTTATAGGAATGCTTAACATCAAGCATATAAAGATTGTCAATTAAAGATCCGTAACCAACAATATTTGAATCATAAGAGAGACTAACTTTATTATTTCCAAATGAACAAGAATAACCAGATTTGTCCAAAATAGAAATAGAAATTAAATTCCGTCTAATAGACGGTGCAACATATGTCTCAACCAAATCCAAATAAAAACCAGTCTTTAAAAGTAATCTAAAAGTTCCTATAGCTTCAACTGCAACTTTATTGCCATCTCCCACATAGATGAATCTTTCAGCATCACTTGGCGGACGGCTCCACAGACAACCCTGCATAGACATACTTATGTGAGTAGTAGCACCAGAATCTACCGACCAAGTGTCCTTGGGTACAGAAACTAAATTAACTTCAGAACAAACAAAAGTGAGAAGTTTACCCTTCTTTTCACGCCAAGCGGCGTACTTGGAACAGTCCTTCTTCATGTGTCCTATCTTCTTGCAGAAGAAACAAGAAAATTCCTCATCTTGCTCTTTAGCTTCTTCTTTTGAGAAGAACTTTCCACAGTTTCCTTATGTTTCTTCCTCTTTTTATTCTGAGAGGTCAAAGCCAAATGAGCACTTTCAGTCTTATCCCTCTGCAGTCTCTTCTCCTCTTGCACACAGTGAGATATAAGCTCATTGAGGGACCATTTGTCCTTCTGAGTGTTATAACTCACTTTGAATTGCCCAAAGTGTGCAGGAAGTGAGATCAAAACCAAATGCACGAGCAAATCCTCAGAAAGTTCTAACTTTAGTGCCTTGAGTTTTGATGCGAGATTAGATATCTCCATAATATACTCCCTTATGTTCCCTTTACCTTTATACCTCATAGAGATGAGTTTAGCCAAATTACTACTCGTCTCAGCTTTTTCATTCTTGGCAAAGAATTGCTCTATTGCCTCCAGGAACTTCTTGGCATTCTCGTTCTCAGCAATCGAGCCCCGAAACGCCTCCGGAATGGAGCGTTTGATGATCATGAGGCACATTCAGTTGGACCGATCCCACCTCTCAATTTTTGCCTCATTAGAGTTCTCTAGAGTGGAAGTGGGTCGTTCCGTCCTCAGTGCCAAGTCCAAGTCCATACAGCCGAGAACAATTTCTACAGCCTCTTTCCATGACTTGAAGTTCATCCCATTCAGCATTGGGATTCCATTAATTTGAGTAGTGAAGTTAGGAGCAATAGTGGTAGCAACTAAAGAGAGAACAATAAACATACAATAACATTAGTGGGCATGTCAAAAGATAATTAATAAGACATGCACAATCAATCTTTATGGCAAATTTAAAGACCTAAAACAAGATACCTAGCGTACCATTAATCCTCAATCTTTGGATTGAAAGAACTAATTGCAAGTGGTACTCTCAACGCAATGATCAAACATTGGTGATAAGTCCTGTCAAACAACAGTTGTCTTTGGACACTCCATTGTTCACATGGAAAATCAATCTTTATAATCACCACACATTTACCATCGCAGGCATGTAATTATCCGGCCAAACTGTGTCTTCCTTTGGGCCAAGCACAGTTTGCATGAATAATTCCATGCAACATCTATGTAAATTGAATCAAATCAACCTACGCAACAGATGTTACTTTGGCAACATGTTGTTTCAATTAATCCAACCAAAATTACCAGACAATAATAAAATATGGGAAGGGTCTAAATTTGTCGAAATCACGCATAAGCGTTGACGTCAATTTTAATTCCATATTTTCTAAATATATCAACAACATATTAGTAAATTGAATAATTTAGAAAACAGAATAAATCATAGATATATAAATATATATTGCTGGATCCAAATATACCAAAATCTAAATATATACAAAATAAATAAACCAAACCGTTTGATGTCTCTGGATTCGAAAAGAAAGTACAACCATATATTGTATTAATATAAAAAGGAAATATATATTAGCATATATTCAAAAAAAAAAAAAAAGAACGAACTGTTCCGACTTTGCTGTCCAAATCATATGTTCATGATATATATATTACTGAAATCAATATGCGTAACACTGGATCCAATTTCGTGAACAGTAAGGAACCATTCCTTATATATATACAATACAAATATAGATTTGCACTTTACAAAGAAAAAAAAACGCAAATGCATTTAATTGAATGCTATTGGTTTGTTAAATGAGAAACAACGGAATGCTCAGTAACACAATATACAGTAGCTAATTATACAATTCAAATTAAAACCCCAAAAGCAATTGTATTACTGGATCCAAATCACTGAATCAGCAATAACAGTGAATCCCAAAAAAAAAAACATTACAACAGAATTGGGTGTTGTAGTTTTTAATAGGATACAGTTTAACTTTATATCAGCACAATTAGGGTTCATACAAAATTGGGGAAAAACTCATTCAAGAAAAAACCAAGAATTATTCAAATCATCAAAGATTAATCCTAATAACCCAACATAGAAGACCGCTCTGATACCACTTGTTGGAAATAATTCTTTAAATACATGCTTTAATCTTTAATTTGAGAGATCTTTAGGCGAAAGCGATATAATAATAAAAGCATGCATATATCAAGAACAACCCCGTTCTTACTCACATAGGATCTACAACATGCTGGATTACTAAGGATAGGATAAATACCTGGATCCATAATCGGTTCCTGATCTAAGTGTTCTTCACAGAATCTTCAAGGCAATTTATCACGAACACTAACAAAGAGAGCCGGTGGCTTTATGGTTCTTCCTCAACCGAATCTCTTGAGTTCTTGATGGGACCTTAGTCTCTCTTCAGATGGGGAGAAGGGAGTATGAGTTTTCTGTGATTCGATGTATTGAGAACCATAGTCTTCTTATAGTGTGTTAACCTAATAGAGTTTCCATTATCCCCTAATAGGTCAACACTGACATCTGCTCATTTAAGCTCATATCATCTTATTTAAAAGTCTAATAGGTTCACTTAATTTGATTACATAAAATAAAGCCCACTAATAATAAATAACTAATATAATTGTCTTATAATATTAGCCCATATTAATTATTGGGATATAAAATTCCAAGATGGTTCCGGACTTTAGCTTGCTTCAGCTTCACTTTAGGAGCCTTTTGACGCATCCAAAACACATCATGCTTATCATGTTCATTTCATGTGCAATCAGAACGAGGAGATAGGACGAAACAGTGGAGTTAACCTTTATTTTCATGGGACCATTGTTCAAATCGAAAACCTAACCAAATTATTGAATCATGTATAGTATAAGTTTCAAAGGTAGGAGCATAGTAAGCCCTTCAGAGGACGGCTCTTCCTGAATGTAAGTGGCTGGAAAGTGTAACGCCTAGAAAGCGGGTTCCCTCCAACTTCTGTTTGGTCACATAAAGACACAGCATTAATGATATTGAAACATAGGATAGACGTAAAGTTCACGGGCATACATACCAACACCCCCAACTTGTTCTGTTTCTACCTCAATTAAGTTGAAACCAAAGATGTGCACGCAATTTCCCTTGTCATTATTTAATTGACGGTGCGAAGTTTATGTTGGCCGTGGGTCAGATCCTGCCTTGACAAGGCTAGGATAATCAAATCGTGATGATTACTGATAGATAAGCTTAAGTAAAAAGCATTGAGTCATGATTAGTAACTATAAATTTTGACTTAGTAGTATGACTTCGATTTTGATGAGGGGAATTAATTAAAGGCGAGGTCACAAGTTTGATTTTTAGAAAGACATGGGCTTTTATCTCCAATGGTATAACTATCTTTTTAGTTTTTGATTTATTTTTGTAGAGTTTTTTATATTATATTAGATTTAAGAATTTTAACAATTTTTTACTCCAACCAGAAGAACCATTTAAGAATTTTAAATAGGTCCCTCGTCTTATACTACATTTTTATATTTTTATTTATACTTATTTTTATTTTAACTTAAAACAATAACTTATTTATAATTTTAATTTTGAAATATAATAATAAATAAATAAATAAGTAAAACATATTTAAAAAATATAGGAGTTTTATTTTGATTATTTTTTATCTCAATGATTAAAAGGTTATTGAATTTCTCGTCACTTTCAGAGGCATTTTGCTTCACTTTTCTCGTCAAATTTCGATGCTTTTGTAGGTCCCTTAAAGATATTCGACAATGGGACTTCATCATTCGGTTGAAGATGCTTTTGTGTTTGTGCATCTCGATTTTTGCATCTTCATTCGGTTGATTTTGAGTTTCTAACTGGTTGATTTGGTTAATTTTGACTGATTGTTGTTTTTGATTTTGGTTCTTTCTTCTTCTCATTATTGCATGCTCAGATTGTTCCATGTTGGAAGAGGAAGACGAAAAATAATTTTTTAATCCTAAGCCACCGTTGCTTGTAGAAGAACGGTTCTTACAGCTGACATGCCACATAGATCTTCTCCAATAATGAACTTCGTAGTGAAGGGGGTTCTTAAGTTAAGAATCGTGCAAGGAGATGCTCTTAGAGGAGAAAGATACTAGTTCTAGGCTAGCTTTTGGTTTAGGAAAAATATCAAGGTACATTCTGTTTGGGGTAGATTAGGATGGAAAAAAGAGAGAGATTGAAAAAAAAAATTGAGAGAGAAAAAGTAATCAATATGATAAGTGATGTTATAATAAAGGGAAAAAAATAAAAGAAAAATGAGATGAAAAAGAAAAATAAGTGCATCTTATAATAACTCTTTCCTTTAGTACAAGCGTTTTTATCCAACAGCTTACTGTTGAAAATTCAAGTATATGTGATAGAAGCCTTGCATTAGTTAGAATAAGCTAATTCTATATAAAAGACTCGTTGTGTACACGTATCTTCGTGTTTTGAGTCTGAAAGGTGGTGTCATATATTATTTTTGCAATTTTAACTGTACTTTTACATAACCTTTTATTCTCTATCTTTTTTTATCTCATTATTCATTTTATCTATCCTTCATCTCTTTATATTGTAAAAATTATCGTGAAAGTTTATTGTGAAAATATTGTTTCTCTTTAATCTGTCGATAAAACCCAGCTGTCAATTATTAGCTTTAACTGTACCCAAAAAAATATTATTAGCTTTAACTACATTGTCCGGTACCAACAAATTCGGGCACAATTGATAAATAGTTGAATCTCTTAGGTCCTCCTAGTAAAAAAGAAAGAAATAGGTGGGAAATAGAGTGAAAAAAAAAATAGGTGAAAAACATGGTGGATGAAAATAAAAAAGGTGCATAAAAATAAGTAAGAAATAGAGTGAAAATAAGGGTGTTTGATTTAAGAAAAATATATAAAAAATAGAAAATAGATAAATAGATAAAAAAATAATAATAGAGAAATATAGTGAAAATAACTAGTAAGCCTCACAACCTTTTGTTTTGCTCATTTCCCACTTCTTCTCAATCAAATACATTCACTTTTTTATTTTTTCACTATTTCTTTCCTCTCCACCTTAATTCGCCTCTACCAAACAAACCATTAAACATATTATTACGGGTTCAATTTTTAGTTATGTGTATGGAAAAAAAAAATTGGGAGAGACAATACCCATTTCAGTCTATGCCTCAAAGAAACTAAATAAGATAAAAGGCTTGAATCTTTCAACTGAGGCAAAATGATGTGCATGAATTTCTTAAGAAAAGCAGGATTAAGTAAAGAAAATGTGACAATAAAATTTATTTATTATTGTGTCAAATAAAACAGAACAAAATTGGTACAAATTTTTTTTTATGACTATTTATTTTACTAAATAAGATTCTATTCAAGTCTTACTTAGAGTCTTCCAATGCGAGAGAGTGATATAGCTTTTGTTTTTTGCTGTTTCAGATGTAATTTCTACATTTGAGCTAAAAAATTGTGCATGGACACACATTGTCAGAAAGACTTGAACTCTAGAAGAAAGCCGTGTAAATGAACTTCTGCAAAAAAGAGCAACATTGCTGATTCAATAACATTAGACTGCATCATCTTCTTATGGCACCTAGCTAGCATAAATCTCAAAGCTGAGCACGGACCTTTAACTCAATTACCACCAAATTAAATTATGGAGCCACCCGACAAGAAGAGACTAATTGCGGATTTAGGCATATTTGGTGATGAACAAATTAATATTGCCAACCTTCCCCTCAAGAGATTTGCTTTCTTTTTCTAGCTTTTTTTATGTCCCCACCGAAAGTGATGAGACTTTTATGCCTACACGTCTTTTATGCTCGTTAAGACCTTGGACTTTTATCCCTTACCACTAACTTCTGTGAAGGAAGGCTTACTAGTTACTACCCTTTCTAAAACAAAGTGTTTTCCGCAGTTTCAAGATTCTTTTGAGTTTACCTTATAGTAGAACTTTACAAGAGCAAATGACCAAAAATTTAAAACCCTTTAGAGGAAGTTTTCGTGGGAATCATGCCTCTTGGATGAGATTAAACTAGGATCCTTTCCTAAGGTAGGGAGCGGGTAGATATGTATTGTTCCCTAATCAATATAGCTTATATGGTTAAGCTTTTCATGCATCATTCTCACTTTCTCCATGAACATGAGATGCAATTAAGTTGTAAAAGCGTCACATCGCTATCTAGTTTCATGCATCTTTCTCACTTCCTCTCTGTATCCGTCCTTTTGACTCTTTGAATATGCTGGCCATTGAACCGATTTTTGGAGCAGTCCATGACTTAAATCCTATCAATACCTTCTCTTAGGGTCTACCATCGGCATGTTACCAAATATTCCTTAATTTAAATGGTTAAATTTTTTATTAGGACTTGTGAAGCTTCCACTTGAGCCTCAAGCTGACAGAAAATAACCATTGAACCCAGAATTTTAAGCCACCATACGGGAAGGGTCAAAGAAATTGCCATATAAAGCATCATCCCAGCCCACATTGATCTCCTTCGTTAAAAATTTGGACCCTTGGCCTATTTTTTTGGAAAGTGTAGAGGGAGGACTATTTTCCTCACATGTATTGCCCTCTTCACTTATCTTTTAATGATTGGTTATGTATTTGCTCTTAAATTTATTGAAAGCAATCTGCACTTCATAAGATAGCCCAATAAATGAGAATCATTGCTTTAAGATAGAACGTGAGAATATAAAACACGTCCCATCACCGGGCTTCATAATTTGTACCATTGCTGGTACGTGTTCCTCTAAAATTAGTTGATCTTTTAAAAATGGGTTTACAGTTTACCCATTACCAACAGTTAAATCCACGTTAAGGACAGATGCTCATTGTGGACTCGTAGGGAATTTCTTTAGTCTTTACCACCCCGAAATTCCTGATCAATACAGCAATAAAAAATATATATTAAATAGAAAGAGAACCAGAATATTGCTTTGATTAAGGCAGTGAAAACCATAAAAGCAAGAATTCAGGAAGAATATAAGGGTATATTTAGGTAGAATAGGAACACTTCAAATGCTAAATGAATATTTGTGGCAACTTGGTGCTCATAATTTTCGTTGTCAAGAATGTATTTATAAGAGAATTCATATTAGTAATTATGGATTGCAGTTGTTAATTGTTGATTTGGCAATAATTTTGGGTTGCCAATTGCCATGATGCCATCCCAACAATGTTATGTTGGATTTGATGCCCGAGTAGACTTAACGATATATCAGGATGTAATGGACATGGTGATACTGACGCATTAGTGAAAGGAGAAAAGACCAAGGGATAATGGCTTCTAGAAGAGATCAAACTTCATCCTTTTCTGTAGCCTGTAGGTAGAATCTGTTTAAAGGAGGCTGCAGCTTTATGTAATGAAATGACAAATTGTTTGCTTCTGACAAGTATACAGAAAAATGATAAATAGAAAAACTTGTGGGTCCGACCAAGTCCAAGATCATTTCACTAACCGGATGAGCAGCGACACTGTTTTTGATAACAATACACAAGAGATTCCGAAACACAGGAGAAGAAAGGCGTTTAAACAGATAACAATCATTGCTAAAGACTACACACAAAAGACCTTTAACCAAAACTACACACAAACTCAACCTTCTAACCAAAACAACACTCAAAACTCTCTCTTAAGTCTTAACTAAAGCAATTAATGATAAAAATCAAGTAATCAGTAGACTCTAATAAAAGTCTAAAACATCACTAGTTTAAGATCATCAGATCACGTGAGCAAGGGACATTGCAAAGGCTCTTAAAACTGGACTGGTAATACCAGTTGAAGGTTAAGTAGTTTAATTTGAATTGATAATAATTAAATAATATTATTTTAATTTTAATATAATATATTAAGTAATATTAAATAATAAAACATAATATTTGTAATTGTTTGATATTAAAAATTAAATTTCGCTTTCTAAATGTTATAACCCATAACATAATATTTAAAAACAAATATAAAATTAAATTAAATAAATCATAACATTTAGATTTAACAACATAATAATAACAACTAGTAAATATATTCGAAATTGATTATAACAGTAATTGATTATTAAAATAGTTTAATTTTTTCAGCTGTCCTAAACATGCAAAATCAAAAATATATATATTTAAAATTAAATGAATATAATTGATACAATTATCAATTATTATAATATTAGGTTAAATTGTATAAATTATCATAATATTAGGTTAATTAAAAAAATCTTTTTTTAACTTATTTTTTCCTTAAAAGGAGATGTTGGGTCAAACATATTTCAAGAAAAGCTCTTAAAAAAATAAGCTACTTATTTTCATAAAACAAATTTTGAAAAAAAGTAGCTTATAATTAAGTTGGTAGGGAGAGCTTTTTTCTGACTTATAAGGAGCTTCTTCATGCAATCTCTTCTTTGAATCCTTATGTGACCAAAAATACTATCTTTTTTAATTTTCCATTGTTTTTCAATTTGAATGCTTCACCGGCTTCCTCATTAAATAACACTTACATATATTAGTTTATTTTAATTATGTTTATTTACTGTAAAGTTTTAATTTCTTTTTAAATTGATTATTTTATAAGATTAAAAAATATTATTTATTTTTTAAATTTTTAAATATTCTTTATACAAAATAAAAGAACATTAATCACAGGAGAAAATAATATGGTTAAATAAATTTTTTATATTTTAAAATTTTATAATTTGTATTCTTTAAATTTAATTTAGATGTCATATTTTTAAAACAAAACTAATTTATAGTTAAGTTTTTGAATTCTTAATTACAACAATATATTTATTAAATATTTTTTGGATAATTTATAAATACTTTTTAATATATATTGACATTATTGAATTTTTTTTAATAAATTATCTTTTATCTTCTAAAAATATTATGAGACAATAATATAAAGTTTTTAAATATTTTAACTTTTGTAATTACTTAAATTTATTTAATTAATATTATATATAATAAAATATTTGTAAATTATCTTCAAAATTAATTTTTGTTAATTAAATTCATTTTTTACATTTTTAAAATTAAAAATTTTAAATATAATTATTCAATGAAATAAAAAAAAAGTTACTAGAATGAGTAAATAATATAGTTAAATAAAACTTTTATATTTAAAAATATTTATAATATTTATTCCTTAAATTTAATTTAGATTTCAGATTTTAAAATTTTGAATTTGTAGTTAAGTTTTTTTCATTTTTAATTACAACAATATATTTATTAAATATTTTTTAAAAATATATTTTAAATACTATTTAAAATATATTGACATTATTTAATTCTATTTAAATAAATTATTTTTTTATCTTCTGAAAATAATATTGAACAATACAATTTTTTTAAATATTTTATCATTTGTAATTAACAATTTTTAATTAGTATTATATAAAATAAAATATTTATAAATCATATTTAAAATTAAATTTTATTAATTAAAATAGTTTTAACATTTTTAAAACTAAAAATTTGAAACTTATATATTTTAATTTTTTTCTGTATTTTATTACCATTAAAATAAATTTATGTTAATTAAATTAATTTTACATAATTGTAACTCAAAATTAAATTTTTTTATTTTATTAATATATATATATATTATTCTACTGAGTGAGTCAATTAGTTTTAAGTAAATTTAAAATTTTAAAATTATTTTACCAAACAACTTTTAGCTTAAAAGAAGCTTTAAAACTAAAAACAAAATGAAAATTATTAAACAACTTCTACTTTATTTTTAAAGCTCTTATTTTGAGCTTTAACTTTAAAGTAACTTTTAAGCTAAAAAACAAGCTGGGCTAAACATAAATATTCAATTTTGAACTAGTTTTGCATCAATTTTTTGCAAGTCAATTTTTAAGATTAAATGAACCAATCTAATATTTGATTTCCAATATGACCGACCTATCCAATTTTGACAAGATGTATCAAATGTAACAACCATTGCCTTTAAACTAGACTTTACTATGCAAAAAATATTAATTTAACCGATGTTAAATTTATAATAATAAACATATATTTTAAATTTACATATTAAATATTTGCCAAAAAAATTATATATTCAATACAAACCAAATAATTGTTTATAATTAAATAATAATGACATAATTAAAACTCATTAGGATCGGTCTAGTGATAAAGAGTTTGAGTTGTTTGCATGGAGTTTTAGATCTAAATCCCAGCTACTATAAACAAAAATAATAATAATAATAATGACCTAATTATAAAATAGATAGTATCACATTTTATTTTTTTGGAATAGCATCACATTATTAAATAAAAAAATTAACACCATTCAAGTAAAATAAAAAGTTCAAAATCAGCCCAAAACTATTCTAACTTAATAACCCGTGTTTCTTTCTTTTTTTTTCTTTTTCGAACAGAATGTATATAAAAGGAAAAAAATGGCCCAACCCAAGCCCATTCTCCTAACATCAACCGTGCATATATTGTGAAAGCTGCTGTGTACGCCGCTCTTGCTCTTCCTTTGATGTTGAGTTTAAGTTTTGGGCCTTGTTATTCCCATCCCAATTTTCACTCTTTTTACTCCAAGATTTGTTTGTTAATTTTTTTCAAAAATATCTCTTGACAAAAACACGTTTCCACTATGTACTGTACATCCATTGTATTAGGGTGATGCGCCATACATGGACAACAGAAACGTGTTTCTTTGTGCATAATATACAGCTGAAACACATTTTCGTTCTATATCAAATTCAATACATAATAGAAATATATTTTTGTTGTGTTAATTTTTTTGAAATAAATTAATTAAAATATTGATTAATTACGATAAGTTATCATTTTAATAGTAATCGAAATAATTATGATATAAATTTTCTTTTTTAATAGTAATCAAATTAATTATGATACAATTTTAAAAAATATACGAAACAAATGACCATTTTTAATAAGAATTGAATTAATTATGATGTAAATTACCCCTTTTAATAGTAATAAATTAATTATGATGCAATTTATAATGCTATTAAAAATGGTAATTTGCATCATAATTAATTTGATTATTATTAAAAAGTGTAATTTACTTCATAATTAATTTAATTATTATTAAAAATGGTAACTTGTATCATTTATTTTTTAAAATTGTATCATAATTAATTTGAATAATATTAAAAAGGAAAATTTACATCATAATTATTTTGATTACTATTAAAAATGGTAAATTGTATCCTAATTAATTTAATTTCAATTAAAAAGAGTAATTTATATCATAATTGATTCGATTAATATTAAAAAGGATAAATCATATCATAATTAATTTTTCAAAAAAATTAACACAACAAAACGCGTTTTCGTTATATATCGAAGATGTATCGAAGTTTGATACACAACGAAAACACATTTTTGTTAATAAAATAGGGGTGGGAAGAAGAGAAAGAGTAAAAGAGAATAAGGACAAAATGAATATTTTACACTTTTTTGTAAAAGTTGGAGGTGAAAAAAGAAAAAAAAAAAGTGGGAACAACAAAACCTTAAGCTCTTCCTTCATGAATTCAATGGGTTGTGGTGATGAGATTAGGCAGAGAAATGCTAGTGATGGTAAAGGATGGTTGTTGCATCGCTCATTCTTCATTGACGTAGCCTAGCCCATGGTAGAGGATGGCAGTTGCATTGCTCTTCCTTCACAAAAGTTGGTATTGTTTATCCAAAGAGTGCATCGCTTTCTTGTGGGTATGTATTGCGCTATGAAGTGAATCTGATAACAAAGAAAAATCAATCAAGACCATTAAACCAGCAATTTTTACCTGTTTAGTCAGACTTTGAAAACATATAGTTGTTGTTGTTATAAATAAGAAATAAAAGGCTTAACTCAAAATTTAGCCTCACTTGTCCTTAGGCTTCAAGCTAGAGGTTGTATATCCTTTTGAGTAGGCTAACCAAGTCGGGTTTCAACCTCATTTGCCCTTGGGCTCAAGGCTGGAGGCTTGTGTACCCTTTCAAGCATACTAACCAAGATATAGTTCGAATTTCAAACTCTTTTGCCTTTAGGCTTGAAACTAGAGGGTTGTGTATCCTTCCAAGCAAGCTAAACATATATAGCTCAAATTTTAGCCTCATTCGCCCTTAGGCTCGAGGCTAGAGGGTTGTGCATCCTTTTGCAAGTTAGGACCAACCTATACCTTAAGGAAGTTAGTTATCAAGCTCAAACTAGGGACGAGCATTTTAAGGTAGTTGGTCTCGTAGGCAGTTAAAGACCCTAGTAGAGGCCACGAATCTCAATAGGTGTTCCACCACAACAAGAGTAACCACCAACCCACACAAGAATTAATCCCTCCAACATCTAAGGCAAGGACAAAACAAATATTCAAATGGACTAGCTATAAAAGATCTTCAAACAACCTATGAAGGTTTTCTCTAATCAAAACAATTTCTCTCTTTATTTTCTACCACATCATTTATCACATATGGCACTTTTTTTCTACTTTTATTTTTTTCTATATCTCTCTCTTCTTTTTCACCTTAATATAGCCCAAAATAAAGTGTACGTTTACATTTTTCCTCAAAAATATATAGAATTTTCTACAATTAAGTTAGGAATTTAAATTTAATTTTAGAGTAAACCATTAATTTAGTCTATGAATTTGTAAGGTGTTATTATATTAGTTCCTGAATTAAAGAATTTTTTAAAAAAAAAATCTTTGAAAGTGCATTATGTCCCTAATTTGGCACATTATGTGCAACATACTATCTCCATTGTCCTGTGTTTAGAAAATCGGACCAAAAAATCGGTGAACTAGTCCCCTGACCAGTTCAAATAAACCATAAAACCAACCTAGAAAAAAACTAGTCAAAGAACCAAAAAACTGGCCAAAAACTGATAAAATTGGTCAAAAACTGGCAAAAAATCAATTCACAGTGGGTCAATGCAAAATACTTAATACAACATTATTTTAATTTTTTTCTTAGAAAAATGAAAATCAACGTAAAATATTTGTTATTTTATTTTTTATTCTATATATAAACTTGATTTTATTAATAAATGTTTATGTATATTGTTAAAATTTAGACTTAAGTATTATGTAATATTTGATTTGAACTTTTCTAAGTATTGTAAATGTTAAGAACGTGTAAAATTATGTTTTATTTTTAGTTTTTAAAATTATGTTTCTCTAATATTATTATTATTATTATTATTATATTATTATTATTATTATTATTATTATTATTAACACTGGTTCGATCATGGTTCAATGACGGTTGAACCATTGAACCTTAAATTAGTGTTTTGATTGGTTCAATAATCGGTCCGATTTTAAAAACATTGTCGTTATCTGTCCACTGACATTACTAAAATTAATAATTGAAAATGTTTTTAAAAAAATGTTCTATGTAGACCCTCTGCTAGCACCTCTTATCAACTTGGTTAAGGTTAAACTGTGGTCCTTTTACGGAGCTCTCATCAACAAATTAATCACTTTTTGGCACTTTAAACATGTTAATTCTTCTTCATCTAATCTTTTTGTTTCTTTTGTTTTCCATTTTTATACACGATTGATATTTACACAGTAAGTGCCATGTCATCCTATCTTTCACGAGGCAACATTCAGAGCACTACAGAAGGAGCACCTAATAGTATAACCTAATATTATCAAGTATTTGCTGCGTCTACCTAATAGTATAGTAAAATTAGATCAAAATTTTTAGGTGATTTTTATCGTTAACCCGTGTAACAAATGGTTCATAGGTAAGCCCTAAAATTTTACCGTTAGATATAAACTTAAAATAATCAACGATACTGATTATATTAGTTACTTAAATAACTTATTAATTAGAAAATTATATTAAAAACTGAATTGTCCTTTTTAACCTTGAACTGATAAAAGTGGCACTCCAAATGAAAAAGTGACACCATAAGTTTTCCCATAGGAGGAAAAGCATGAAATATGCCTAACCTCTCCCTCGACTTTTCTACATTCTCCGTCTCCTGCCTAATTTCCCCCTTCATTGCCTGCCGCATGGTCGAGAAATGTGGCAGCATCCGCCACAGCATCCCCTTCCTCCAATCGCTGGCGTTCTTCAACTGCGCCGCCATTCTTAAGGCTTCCCCTGCCTCGTCGGAGCCCTACAATAAGATGCTTGACCTTGCCAGAAAGCTCATCCACTTCGACCTAGTATGGCACTGTGATCGACTTAAAGAAGGCTTGCAAGCGTTGAGATCATTGTTCACACATTCTCCGCCTATGCCCGACCCTATATGAGGGCCGAATTCGTTGCGAAGGTGGTACTATGGCTACACGCCTGATAAGGTTGCGTTTTCAATTGTGATTAGTAGCTTGTGTAAAAAGCAAAGGGCAAATGAGGCTCAATCGTTTTTTGATAGTCTCAAGCATAGGTTTGAGCCTGATATTGTAGTTTACACTAGCTTAGTTCATGGTCAAGTGTCATGCTGGTAACATATTTAAGGCTGAAGAGGTTTTTAGGGATATGAAGATGGCTGGAATCAAGCCTAAAGTTTATACTTATGGCATTGTGATTGATTCATTGTGCCTATGCAAGAAAATTATTTGTGCTAATAATGTTTTCTCAGAGATGATTGATGTAGGTGTGATCCTAATGAGATTACTTTCAATAGTTTGATGTGGGTTCATATAAAGGCCAGAAAGATTGAGAAGGTGTTGCAGGTTTACAATCAAATGAAGAGGCTTGGGTTGTCCTATTGATACAATTAGCTATAATTTCATAATTGAGAGTCATTATAAGGATGAGAATCTCAAAGAGGCTGTGAAGGTTCTCAATTTGATGGTCAAGAAAGGGTTGCACCTAATGCATCCACTTTCAATTGTATTTTGGATGCATAGGTAAGTTGCATGATATGAATGGTGCACATCAAATGTATGCTAGAATGAAGGAATTGAAGTGTCAGCCCAATACATTGACTTTTAATATATTGATAAGGATGTTTGTTGAGTCGAAGTCTACTGATATGGTGTTAAAAATGACGGAAATGGATAAGAATCAAGTTGAACCTAATGTGAATACTTACATAATTTTGATTTCGTTGTCTTGTGAAATGAAGCACTAGAACAATGCGTTCAAGTTAATGAAGGAGATGGTTGAATAAAAATGCCTAAGACCAAATCATTCAGTTTATAAAATGGTTCTGGAGCAACTGAGAAAGGCTGGACAACTTAAAAAGCATGAAGATTTGGTAGATACAATGGTTACAAGGGGATTTGTCACTCGCCCTTTATAGAAGTTGCTTCATCCTACATATCCTTGAGTTGAATAAGAGAACTTCCAAAAGTGCATCTCTTCCCTTTGTAGATAAGATATCTTTGAGTTGAATAAGTTAATTCAAATGTTGGACCTGTAAGTCAATAAGACTTATCACATTAAGATCATGTTAACTGTTGTTCTATTAATAAAGTCTTGGTTATTAGGGGTTAGTTTTGCTTCTTTCCTTATCAGATTCACCACGTCTTTAGGTGATGTAAACGTAGTTGTTATCTTTTGATTTTATGTTTGAGCTTTGCCACGTCTTTTGATTTTTATCTTTTAATTCTATTCCTTATTAGCTTCAAACTCTTATACTGAGATTTTTCTCTGTTTTAGAGCTTTAAGCTTCCAACACAGAATACATTAAGAATGCAGCATCAAAAGTACATAAATGTGTGTGAAAGTATATCTGTCATGCTTGCTGCCATTCAATTCTCTTATATAAATGTAGCATTGAAAGTACGTATAGTAATTTGAACCTAATTATCGTAAAGGAGTACCATGACAATTGGAAAGAGAAAAACAATTATCACTACATCACCCAAGAATTCTTACACAATCCATATGTCAATATATTATAGGTGACAACATCAAGACTTAGACCTTCCCATAACACACTAGCCAACAACCTAATAGCCAGGTCAAGAGCACATTCCCTACAAAGCACTTGAACGAATATATTGAAGGTGAACAAATTGGGACAAACCCCCTCTTCAAAATCTTGTTGAGAAGCTTCTCACTTTCAAAGACAAGACCTTTCTTGCAAAGCACATGCACAAGCTTATTAAACGTGACAACATTGGGACGTAAACACTGCACAAGCATTTCATCGAACAACACACGTGCCTGGTCACGGTGACCAAAATCATAGAGCCCAACAACCACAGTGCAATAGCCACAGCATTAGAATCACACACAAGTTCAGGCATGTTACAAAGGAGCCTGAGAGTAGCTTGAGGCCTAGCGGTCCTACAAAAGGACTTGATCCTTACGGTGTAGGTGTACACATCAGATTGAACCCCTTTGTCTCTCATCCTCATGTACACTTTGTGGGCTTGGTTATAAGAATGTTCATGATGGCGTTGTAGGAATGAACGAAGGGGTCGCAGTTGCAGAAGTCCATGCATTCAAATGTGTCTACAGCTTCCTGATTGGTTTCTTCTACTAGTTGATTGGTTTCCAGATTCCTCCGTCCAAACAAATCGAGTTGTTTGATTTGATTAATACATTCGACAGGGATAGTTGCTTGGTTTCTCATTTTTTAAAATAGGGATATATTGGTCTTTTTATATTTTAAAATATAATTTGACTTATATTTTTAAATTAATTTTTGATACTGTTCACTTGTGCACCCGTGAACCACTTTCGTTGGTACTTCACGCTAAAAAGCGCCAAATTTTTAATCCTATTATAACCTGATAGCCATATCCTCTACCTTACCAGTCAACACATGAATGACATGACACTAAGCCTACCCCTCTGCCAAGGTAATCACTCGTAAACATAACTTTTAAAATTGAACTGACCAGTTGAACCAGGAACTGGCCTAACATCTGGTCCAAAAGAACCTAAAAGACATTTTAAAAAAAATGTTCTCGAATCAATATAACCGGCCTTAAACCAATGCTTCATCAATTGCAACTTGTTTTCAAAGTCTTAGGGTATGTTTGGTAGAGAGGAAATAAATAGAGAGAAAGGAAGGGAAGAGAAGAGAAGAGAAATAGAGTAGAAATTAAGGTTGTTTGGTTGAAGAGAAATAAAAGAAAAATGGAAGAAAAGTTAATTTTTTGAGGTTATTTGTATTTAACTATTATTATTATTATTATTATTATTATTCATTTTTATTATTAATATTATTTTTATTATTATTATTAATAAAATTATTATTAATATATTTATTTTATTTTATTATTATTATTATTATTGTTAACCGGGGGGTATTATTAATATTATTATTATTGTTGACCGGGGGGTACGTTTTTTTTGCACAAAAACCTTCTATTTTCACTGAAACAAACAAAGAAAAATTGCTACATTTCACTCTCTTTTCTTCTTTTTTTCCCAAATTCACCCCAACCAAACAGACTCTTAGTTACTACAGAGAAACCCCTTTTATAATATGAATACATCCCTTCCATTGAATGTGACTTCATTATGCCAATGCACATGGAAGAGAGGGTTCTTTTTTACCATACACGAAAGCCAACATTTTCTAGTCGATGTGGGATATATATATATATATTAGGATTATTTTTCGATGTGGGATCCTGAATTCTGGCTTAAGGGAGGTATGTCTTTATCATTTGTCTTTTGTACGTGAACTTGGAGTAGAAATTCCATTCGATTTTCCTTTTTTGATTATCATAGTACTTTTATTTTATTACAACATTATACAAAGCCCAGACTCATACAAAAATAAATTTTAAATTGTAGTATTTACTGGAAAGAGAAAGTGATTCGTGATAGTTGAAAACTGGAAATTGTTGTATGAGATTTCAGTCTTGCAAAATTACGGTAAAATAGATATTATCGTTAATAAATCTCAATTAGTTGGGTTTTACGTAAGTTCAAAATTAGCACACATAGAATATGAATTTTTACATCTTTTACTGGTAAAGTATAAATTATATGTGCGCTAGATATACTTTAATCGTTGAACTACTTTTTTTTTCAAAAATTAGTTTAAATTTTGTAATTGCCACTTATGCAAATAATCTAATTTAGAGCCACCGATGCATGTCCCTTTGCAAGGTTTGCTAGCAGGCCCTTCCTGGCCTACCTTGAACACCATTGCCCTGTGCCTCGCTTGCCTCACTCTGGGTTGGTTGTGACGAAAAAAAGCGATGGCTTTGCATGAACGTGGAGCTTGTCGAGCTTGACGACAATGGTTCGCAGGTGTTTTTGGCTGACGAAGAAAATGTTGAAGAAGAATAATTTAAAAAGAAATATTTTTAATTATTTATTATTTATTTTAATCCCTGCTATTGTGGATGCCACATGGACAAACACCAGCACACTATGGCACTTAATGTATCAAATCAACATCACAAACTGTGTTAGTAAATAGACATTTGTTTTTTTATTAAGTAAATGACATAATGCACTTTCAAGAAAATTTTTTCTTCTATTCAGAAACTAATATGACAACGATTTATAAACTCAGGAATCAAAATAATAGTATACTCTTAGTTTTAGAGGTCATACAAGTTGCAATTTAGTTCTGTTGAAAAACAATTCAAATTTCTAATTTTAAATTTCTAGGATTTTGTTTAGATTTAAAAATATTGTTTTTATTTTGGAATTTGTTTCCTTTTTTAATATTAGGATACAAGTTGTATAAATAGAAGTTCTTGATATGAGAAGAACTTGTTTGTGTGTTTTTCCAACAGTGGTATCAAAGCTGATGGTTGTACAACCTGATGACTTGTGAGATAAGTATTAAAGCTTGATGAAGCTGATGGTGGATCTGTGTGGGATTCTTATGCCAAAAGTCTTCTTGACAATGAGAAATCAAGTGGCTTGTCCTGTTAGCTAATGGTGGTGCAAGTACAAAAGTGTCACCATCCAATTCTCGCAGAGTGAAGGCAGAAACACATAAAGCAAAAGCAAGATTGGAGATGATTGCGATGAGCATCCATGATAGCAAGAGTTAAAAGAGGAAGTTGAAAAATTTTAATTGAAGGAGGAATTATTGAAAAGCAATTCAAATTTCTAATTTTAAATCTCTAAAATTTTGTTTAGATTTAAAAATACTATTTTTATTTTAGGAATTTGTTTTCTCTTTTAATATTAGGATGCAAGTTGTATAAATAGAGATTCTTGAAATGAGAAAAACTTCCCAGCCTGTAGCGGGGTTACCACCCTAAGAGAGAGGGTGGTAATGAATTGAAGGTTGTTAAAGTTTGTTGAGAAAACTTGCAATGGAATGTAATCAATTGAGTGAATTAATAAATAGAGATGTTTTCGTGAAAATAGACAAGAGGTGTCGAATCATATTAAATAAAATTGTGTGTCTCCCCAACAAGTCCTTCATTTCATAAGATATCGAATCAACATTTATCAATTTTTTGGACCACCTGTGGGTAAAAACATTCGGTAATCTCCCTTAAGTCGTCTTCTTGCCTAATAAGAAAATTGGCAATTAAAAGACTAAAGCAATTACTCATTATTATTAAATTTAAAATGTTACTCCCACTGGTCTCTTTTGATAAGAACCAAATAAGATATTTGGCTTGGTTCTTTTAAAAAGAACAAATCTAAAATGTTTCCCGCATTAATTATTTTTTACAAAAATATTCTTAATTACAGGATTCATAAATGTCTTGAGCTCTTTAGGAGTATAGAGAATTTTGAAAATATTATTTTGCCTCTTCACATTTATAACCAATAAAAATCAAGGTAATAAATATTTGAAGAAATAATAAGAATATGTCTCATTAATATTAAGAGTAATTTTAAAAAGAACATGTAAATTTAAGACAAATTTAATGCTACTAAGTACTAACTAAATTAACTAATTTTCTTAATTCTTATAAATTAGTTATTGGATCTTACAAAAGGGAGAATATGTTAAGAGGAATGTCAATAATACTCTTTTTAACACTCTCTACTATTGTTTGAAATTTATTAAAAATTATGAATTTTGATAAGTTTTACTTCTTATTTAACAAATATTGCTCTTTATTTAGAAATAGAACTTATCAAAATTTGTGATTTTTAATAAATTACAGTTAATAATAAATAAATAAAAAAAGTGGTAAAAAGAGAGAGTGTGTGTGAGAGAGAGAGGAGGTTACTCACATTCCTCTCTAGGTTAATACTTCGATCCTATTAGACTAGGTTCGTGACAGTTTTACAGCCCAAACTCAAAATAACCAGGCATGCCTTGAAGTCTAATAGAAAACACATACCAACAACATATTCAAATCACCAAAATTCAATCCAAAAAGTATCTGCATAGATAGCCTAGTGGAGAGGCCGGTGTTGCTAACTCGTGGACACTGAATCAAAATTTCTAGTTGAACATGCAACACACCAAATTGCGTGGAACCGTACAGAGGTGTAACCTTAGCACATGGAGTAACAACCCGTCATTTTGGTCTCGTTCAATAAGGAACCACATTCAGCGAGGATCATTGAGATGTGCTCTTCTTGCGTATAAACAAACCCGGCAAGAAGGATTATACGACTCCAGTGTGGTCCCTCTGTTACTCAAGGCATGTGCTTCTCTTTCCTTCCTTCATTCCGGGAAGGCCTTGCATGCAGAGTCCATCAAGGCCGGTTCAGAGAGCGACTTGTTCATTGGAACCGCATTGCTTGCCACTTACGCCAAATGCGGCGTCGTTAGGGATGCACGCAATCTGTTCGATACATTGCCCAAGAGAAATGTTGTGACTTGGAATGCCATGATTAGTGGGTACCTGAGAAATGGAGACACGGAATCTGCTTCTCTTGTGTTTGAGGAGATGCAAGGGAAAACGCAAGTGACTTGGAGTCAGATGATTGGTGGGTTTGCTAGGAATGGGGATATTGCCACTGCTAGGAGGTTGTTTGATGAGGTTCCCCATGCGTTGAAGGATGTGGTAACATGGACTGTGATGGTTGATGGGTATGCTAGAAAAGGGGAGATGGAAGCTGCCAGGGAGGTCTTTGAGATGATGCCTGAAAGGAATTGCTTTGTCTGGTCATCTATGATCTATGGGTACTGCAAGAAGGGCAATGTCACTGAGGCTGAGGCCGTTTTCAACCGGGTTCCGGTTCGGAATTTGGAGATTTGGAATTCCATGATTGCTGGCTATGTTCAGAATGGATTTGGCGAGAAAGCTCTGCAAGCTTTTGAGGGAATGGGGGATGAAGGGTTTGAGCCGGATGAATTCACTGTTGTTAGTGTTTTATCTGCTTGTGCTCAGCTGGGGCGCCTGGATGTTGGTAAGCAAATCCATCACATGATAGAAGATAAAGGGATAGCTGTGAACCCATTTGTTTTGAGTGGATTGGTTGACATGTATGCGAAATGTGGTGACTTGGTCCATGCAAGGTTGGTATTTGAAGGGTTCGCGGAGAGGAACATATTCTGCTGGAATGCTATGATTTCAGGTTTTGCCATCAATGGAAAATGCAGGGAGGTTCTTGAGTTTTTTGGTAGGATGGAGGACTCAAATATAAGGCCGGATGGTATCACCTTTCTTTCTGTACTCTCGGCTTGTGCTCATGGGGGTTTGGCCAGTGAAGCTTTGGAAGTAATATCTAAAATGGAGGCATACGGAATTGATATGGACATCAAACATTACGGATGCATGGTTGATCTCTTGGGCAGAGACGGGAGATTAAAAGATGCTTATGACTTGATTGTAAGAACGCCGGTGAAACCCAACGACATAGTTTTGGGGGCATTGCTTGGTGCATGCCGAATTCATTCAGATATGAACATGGCAGAACAAGTAATGAAGTTGATCGGTGACGACTCTGTTACAGCTGCTAATTCTCACAACGTGCTTTTGTCCAATATCTATGCAGCTTCTGAAAAATGGGAGAAAGCTGAAAGGATGAGGAGGATCATGGTAAATGGAGGGTCTCAAAAGACACCCGGGTGTAGTTCAATAATCTTCAGTGACTCTTGTGGATGAATAAGTCTCACATTAAAATGAATGGGCTAAGTTCAATCTAAAAAGGAGAAATATCATAAGAAACACTATATACGAAATTGTCTACTGGTGACAAAGATGCAAGGGCTTTTATACTGTGAGCCCCACGCCAAGATAATGCGTGGTTGCTCCCTCCATTATGGGGTAATATTCCAACAGTTTTTGATTAGTGAAGCCATCTGATTTGTGATTCTGATCGAAGAGTTGTCTGGGTAAAGGGCAAGGAACTGTGCTTTGAAGCCACATGGAAAGTGTTCAAGGCCAGTGAAGGTTGATTCAATCCGTAGGATCCAATGAAGATCTGAGTTCAATTTCTGTTGATGGTCCTTCATTGATAAATCATTTATAAGTACCATGATTATCCTTTATTGAGACCTGTGGCAATGCCCTGAATTATGAATAGAACAAATCCCCCTTCCCTTCAACTTTAAATTGTCAAAAATTAGGTAACCAAGCTTATTAATTATCACAATAAAATTTCATAGCATTTGATGTGCACTTAGAAGGTAGAACAGCAACTCCAAAATGTAACAAAACTGGTTTGGTATATTGAAGTTACAAAGACTTTGCATATGCAATCTCTCGATTCACGTAAATCCCAGTCAAAGTAGTGGGAAACAACCTCTTTGTTGTACTACACTACAAATACAGCAGCTGCATTTCAATGATCTCTGGTTCACAGAAGATTCTAATTATACAACCCTAAAAGAGTCAGATATCTTCTTCAAATCATTGTAGTGTCTCTTCCACTGAAGACCTGCAATTAAGACAACATTAGATTCTTTTCTGTTAGTTCTTAATTATAGCTTCTTGTATACTTTCTAGCTGTTCAAACTTGATGTTGTGAAACTACTTAGAAGAGGATAAATAGCTATACCGCTGCCAGTTACACCAAACAAATATAAGCGATTGCCAGCTGCGGTGGCAGTAATAAATATATGAGGAGGCTCTAGCTCAAACTGGTAGTAAGTTCTTCCTTCATGTTCTGCTACACTAGAACTCAGAACCTTCCCTTCTACATTTTCCCCGATCATTTCCGGACCAAATGCATTGATCACTCTCTCTGGAGGTCCAATTTTTTCTATTGTAGTATTGTCACCAAGATCTGTATAGATGTATAGTAAAAATGTTATCATATACAACAAGTAATAATGGAAGTTCCACCTAGAGGTTTCCATGTTCTTTCTGTTATAATTCTCCTTGTCTCCAGAAAACTAAGATGGAGAAAGAAAATTAGGCAAACTCAGTACTCACTATCAGCAAATCTAAAAACAGGAGCAACAACGACAAACAGACGTCCTTCCTTAGAGTTGGCAAATCTCAAATCTATCTCTGTGCCACCAAGATCCGCTATTGATACTGGTACCTGTTAAGCAGATGTATGCTGGCTGAAGTATACACAAAACATGCGAGCAGAAGAATAAAAAAAGATAAAATGTCCTCTAGATGAACAAATGTGAGAACATATCTTTCATATTAAAAGAGAAGTAAATTGCTCACACAAAAAGAGAGAGATAGAAATTATTTCATTAACCTTTCTGAGGAATTTCCACTGAATACTTAAAATCTTTTAATAATTGGGACCAGTTGAGATAGAACAGAAATCTTATAGGGAATTTTTTCCAACTTTAAATAGAAGAAATCATTAATCATCACCTCTTCCCATTCTTGAGGCACTCTGAAGGTATATGGGATAATAGGACTCCATCCAACACCATGTCCTCCTGACTTCTCATCCGGCCTGCGATATGTCCTCCAACCTGTCTGATCAAATACTTGCCTACATCATCTCACTTTGATTTAAAATCTATAACAGAAGAGACAGTAGGAATTCAAACTTACAAAACATGTATAAACTCAAGTATAGAATTAAACATCGCGTGCATTAATTCTACAATGGAAGAGAATTATTTTTTTTCCCCCTAGAATGACCATTTGGTAACTGGTAGACTTAAACTTTTTAACCCTCCAAAAGGGTATTAAGTATTAAACCAGTGTTAGACCAAGTAGCAAATTTTTTAAGGTAATGATATATGGACACCCATATATCACAAACACTTATTTGACACTCATTCTTTCTCTCTATTCTTTGTTCCTATCAAATCATATCACTTATCTTACCTACACTTCTCTCTCTTTCTCTCTCAAGGTATCAAATAGCATATGTTTGGTGTCCATGCATCTTTATCCAATTTTTTAAAACTAAACAACCATAGGCTTTATTTTCCACAACAAATTTTGACACTCATGTCCACGGGCCACGGCATCCTTCATCATGCAACCGTGAGTACATACATTTCCTTTATCACGTCTTCCATTTGAAAATTCTCCCTCTTATGGTTTTTATTCAAGTTTGTTTGTCATGTAATGTGACAAATTCATTTACTTCGCTACAGTGCAGTGACTGCCGTCTACAGTAATGAACTAAATAATAGACATGGTAGAATGGTTTGTCTCCGCAAATAAACATAATTTTTTTAATTATCCAAAGTGAACGAACCTTGTTCATCTGGCTCGGACAGGCCAGGAATTCTCCCTGCTAGAAAGCCTTGTTCCACCACGGCCAAACTCTCACCCGGGAAACCCAACAAGGAAACCCCAGAAGCCAAAACTGTTCTTCTGTTCACCAACAAAGAGGAACACTTCTCGCTTTCTCTGTTGATGTCTTTTGAGGCTGAAGCAGCTACCGTTCTTAGAGTTCCATTTTGGAGTGAGGAGTGGCAAAGTGTCTGTGAAGAGGGGGAGATATGCGTGAGCTGCTGATTCCTCCAGCAAAACACACTGGTCGTGGACAAGGCTGTTGCCATGTCCACGAAGGTTTATGTGCTTGTTGGTTGCTTTAGGATGCGAGAAGGAGGGGAAAAGAATTTGGTCAGCTCAGAACACAAGAGAGCAGAAAATCATAGAAACTGATGTCTGATAAGGTTCCCGAGCTTTAAGAATTTTGTGGACACGGTGCTATTGTGCTCCTGAAGCTCGAACATTTGTTCCTTCTTTTCGGCTAACATGTATCTATTTCTGGCCTAACACGTGTCATTCGTACAACTAAGATACGTGTATATACATGGTAAAAAATGAAGTGACATATTGTTTTTTCTACGAGAGAATGATATATTTTTATTTTATGTAAGAATAAAATTCGGTCGATTATGATCAGATTTTGGCCCAAAATGTCTAATCTAACCAAAACTGATTGCTCTCATTTCAAATCAGTTGCCCACCATAGGACCTTTCGGTTGGTCGGTTGTCAAGCACTCAAGCTTAACAGTAGCGGGCTTTCTCGGGTGGATTGGGCTGAGTCTGGGTGTCCAACAGAGGGTGTATTATGAGTAGAGCTGTCAAATGGGTCAGTTTGTCCCGATAGGCCAAGCATCAAAAGCGGCCCGGCCCGAATTCTTAATGAGCCACGTTTTTTCTAGCCCGACCTAACCCGACAGGGCCATCGAGACATGACTCTTTTTTTCTTAGTTTTTATATATTTTACAAAGGAAAAAAACAAAAAAATATATATATAGCACTAGGCCAAATAGGCCCAATATACTTCGGGCCAAAAAATTTTAGGCCCGGTTTTTATTAGGCCAAAAAAATTATGGCCTAGCCCAACCTGGCCTGTCGAGCTAGCCTGCCAGGGCGGGCCAATTTTGCTAGCTCTAATTACGAAAGTGTCACCAACTGCGAACATGAAACTCTAACATCGATTCTGAGTTCATCGGAAAAGGAGCAGTCAATGACATGTGTAAGCGTTGGAGAATGAAGCAGTGCAAATAAGTAAGCAACCCTCCATCAGTTAGGGTAGCACGGCACTATTGAAGCACAACCAAGTGTAGCACCGCACGTTTCGCACTACTGCTTACCTTATCCTCACCAACACACCTCGAGATAAAATGGAGAGGTGAAGAAGAGCAGGTATACGAGAAAGAGAAAGGAGAATGAGACTAAGAGTTTGAGAGAGAAACTGAAAAGGTAGTGACGGGTGCCCAAACCAAATGTCAAAAGTAATTGACTCTTTAACTTCTAAAGCGTGGTCATAATTAGCATTGTAAATTGAAAATTTTGAAAGAAACAAGGTGTGTGCTAGCTGTAGTCCACTCAATTCAAATTTATTTACATTGTTACTCGATAGGGTGCAGGTTCTAATGGAAATTATTTTCCAACCCGTACTCGCCCAAAACCATCCGATTAAAATCAATTTTTCTCATTATTTAACCTGAAGCCCAAAATATGCCGTCCAAAATGCATATTTTCGGATCAGTTTAACCAAGTTACGATCGGTTTACTTATTCTTGCTCACCTTAATAGAAACAATATTTTTTTGGTACAAAATAGAAGCGATATTTGATTGTTGACATTTACACTTTTATATTAAATTTAAATATTTTTTAAATATAATATATGCTATTTCTAAGGTTAAATTAGGTCCCTATAGTTTTATATAGTTTTTAATTAAGTCCTTACAATTAAAAACACTTTTAAAAAATTCTTATAGTTTAAAAAGTTTGTAATTAAACCCCTACATGTTAACGGTTATAACATTGTTAATTTATATTTAACTTAATTGCACTTTTAGTCTCCCAACTTTTTTCTTATTTACAATCAAGTCTGAGTGTAAATGATATGCAAAAACGGGAAACAAATAAATAAAGGTGTTGAAGGTGAAAATCAAGCTCCCACCTTTGAAGTTTGCCAATAACACTAAAATCACAAGACTGATGACTTTATTTGATATACAAATGAAATTTATATTATATATAACTTAAACGGGAGGCCAAAATTGCACATATACTTACCACCACTAAATTGGAAAGATTATGTTCTCAATTTCTTACAAGCCTATCTTTCAAAGATGACAAGATGAATGATACAATACTTGAAATTGCACTTTCACACCTAAAATGAAAATAAATTTAAAAAAAAACAATTTATCCTTATACTTCTTATAATGTTATATCTTGAGTTATACTTATCCGTTTGAGGTGTTCTTTGTGTCATTGAAAAGCTTGGGAAAAGATCTACAACTCATATTTAACCTTATAAACCAAAATTGACTTTTATCTTGATGAAAAATAGCACAAAAGTAAGCTATCTAACCATGGTAGAAACTCTAATCCCACATTCCTTTTCACTTTCTTCTTTCCTTCACTTGAGAAGCCCCACATTGGGCAAGTTACTCTCATGCATTCTTTCCTTCCTATATATAAGGAGAAAATCACCAAACAATGAACATCGAGCAAGAAAGGATCCAAAAAATACTTTGTTTTGCATGACGTCCAAGAATTGTCATCGTGAGGTAAGTTTATTTATCTTCTCTTTTCTTTTTCTCTATGTCTTACTTAATGTTTATTATTATTGTTGCAGTTGTTATTCCTTTTGTGCCTTTTCAGATCAAAATATTTATAAAAAAAAATAAAATAAGCATTAGTAATAGCCATTTCATATTCATTTCCTATTTGGTTATTACGAAAACATGAGATTTCCTTTAAGCCTTTTATGCTTGTTTAGATTCAAAGTGGAATTGAGAGAAAATAAATAAAGGAAAAAAAGAATAATAGAAATAAAAGAGAAATATAGTAAACAAAGATGTGTTGTTCAAATTGATAGAAACAAGTGAAGAAATTCCTCTCAATTTATTTAAATGAGTAAACAAGAGAATAGAAAGAAAAAATAATAAATTGTACAAAAATGTGTTTGTACAAATTTAAAAAATAAATGTAAAAAAATCTTTTATTTTTGACATAAATATGTTTTTAGTCCTTATAAAATGAATGGGTTTTGATTTTGGTCCTTGTAAAAAAATTTCTTTGATTTTCATCCTTCAAAAATATAAAATTATTATTTTTGGTCCATATTATCATATGACACTTATTAACTGTTTAAATGTTTAATAAATGTCAAGCAACACTCACTAGTGTCTGTGGTACTATGTTAGCATATGACACCTCTAAAATGTTTTCTAGATTGCTAAAATGAATGTTATTTATCTATCTTAAAATAATTGTTAGGCACCAAAAATAGTGATTTTAGATTTTTGAGGGGTGAAAATAAATAAAAAAATTTATAGAGACTAAAATCAAAATCAACTCATTTTATAAGGACCAAAATAATGATTTAAAATTTTAGAGGGATGAAAAACTAAGAAATTTTTTTATGAGGACCAAAATCAAAACTCGCTCATTTTATAGGAACTAAAAACATATTTTAGCCTTTATTTTTTCTTAAATTAAAATTATTTATTGCTTTTTATGTTATTAAAAAAAAATTAATTTTTAAGAAACTAAAACTAAAAAAATGAAAAATTAAGAACTCTTATACCTCCCTTTGACACCAATTTAGGAGGAATTTTTCTTTTATAGATTTTAAAAAAAAAAAACTTACCATTATAATTCTGCTCTTAAATAAATAATAAAATTTTAATATTTTTATTTTTTCTTTCACATTACCTCCTTTGTATTCCAACTTAAATAACATATCTCAATTCTGAATGATCAATTGTTTGTCCATCAAGATTTAAGGCCATGTTCTTAGCCTTATCTATACAGAAGTGTGTCACTAATTGCCTTGTCGTATACATTTTTTTATTAGGGTTAAATATATTTTCGGTTTATGTAAAATGGGCGAATTTTGTTTTTGGTTATTGTAATTTTTTTTATTTTTCATCCCTTAAAAATATGAAGTTATTATTATTTTTATCCTATTGTAAGTGACACTCATTATCTACTTATGTGTTTAACAGAAGGTCTAGTGATTATCTTTGGTGGTACCTACTAATATTTGTGATATCATGTCAGCTTGTGACACCTTTAAAATTTTGTCTAAATTCCTAAAATAAATGTTATTTATTTATCTTAAAACGAAAGTTAGAGACCAAAAACAATAATTTTAGATTTTGGAGGTATAGAAATCAAATAATTTTTTTATAGTGACCAAAATAAAAATTTGTTCATTTTATAGGGATCGATAATAATGATTTCAAATTTTGGAGAAATGAAAACTAAAGATTTTTTTTTTTACAAAGGCTACAATCAAAATTCACTCATTTTATAAGGACTAAAAATATGTTTAAGCCTTATTATTACTATTGGTCATTGTCATGTTCATTCTACAATTGGGGCAATCCAGGATAGTTTTGGACAGGCTGGAGATCACAAGCTTAGGTTGTATAGTTTTGTTAAAGGAGATTTTGTTTGCATATTCTTTTCTCATTACATCTCTTGTTTTTTTTTTATATTTTAGAAATTAGTTTCTAAAATGTAATAAATAATTTTGGAAACTAATTTTCAGAATAAAAAGTATGTGAAGAGAAACAAAGGAGGTATAAGTAGAATTACACTTTTGTAAAAATCTCAATTTGTATTATAACACTTTAGAATAAAAAATTAGACTAAAGACAAAAAAAAACTAATATAGAATAAACAATTCATTATTTGTATATCCTACTACAATAGTACAGTTAACGATATGAATATATTTAAAGAATTAACCTTCTTTAAGATATCCCCTAAGAAGAACCTTAAATTTTAAAGTGAGTTAAAAAAATCATTTTTAAGAAAATATATTTTATTGATTTGACATTTTAATGAATAATATTTTAGATAATTTTGATACCACTCTGTTTTGGCCAGCTTTGCCACCACCGCCAAAAAGGGGCTCGGGTGGACTATCCTACCTGCTATGAGTGGATTGAAAGTTCTGACCTTTCCTTTTTAGAGGTGGGATGGTAGGCCAATGGGTTAGCCCGCAAAAAAAAAAAGAAAAAAAAAAGAATTCAAGCTTTATTAATTACAATTGCCAATCTTTTGGCCAATTTCTAAAAGTTATTTACTAAGTATCGTAAAGTAAGGAAACTTCAATTAAAAGCTTGCCTAATTATTATTTTTTTATGCAATGGAATATTATAGGTAATAGGAAAATTGAGTGGCTAAGGAAGAATAAATTGATATTGCAGTGGAATGACAAAGGTACCTAATTAATGATCTTTTTTTATGTACATATATAAAAGAGAACAAACGTGGTTCAATTTAAAGAAGAAAGAAAAGAAAAGAAAAGTGAAAGTTGGACTTGCACACGTGATATACATAGATATGCATAACACTTCATTGATTTCTAAAATAATACAAGAAAAGAATGTGAGTATAAAACCTAATAAATGTTGATAAAAGAAAAAAGACATTACATTCACACCCCCTGTGTTTTTTCGGATTGCTCCCGATACCCCTCTGTATTTTGGCATTACTTTCAGCCCTTTACTTAAACGACGTTAGGTAATATTTTTTCTTATTTATGGTTAGATGAAAATACCTTTTTCTAATTGTGAGAAACCACAAATACCCTTTTTCACTTAACAACCGAAATTACTTTCATCTAGCACACCTCCTCCACTCCCTTTCGCCCTTTCACTGCCACGCCTCTCCCCCTTTCCCTTCCACGCCCCTGTCACATCGCTCCACCGACCATCGCGTCCTCACTGCCATTCCCTACTTGATCATCCTCGTTAGAACACCTGCATGCTCTTGCCTTTGCTTCTCCAATGCCTCCGTCGCCTTCTACTACAACCTCTTTTATTCTAAAAACTGTAAACTCAACTGACTGCCATTACTTGTGACCTTAAAACCCCACCTTTTTGGGATGATCCATGTCATGCCAAAGTGCTCAACAACACTTCTCAAACATTATTTTCCAACAACTCTCCGTCGGTATTTTTGCCAAACCTTAACACTTCTTTCTCACTCTACCTTTTCCCATCAACCCCACCCTTCATATGGAATCTTTAAATTAGGTACCAAAATGGTTTCTTACAAATTGGGTATTTTTCTTTCTATTCCCTTAGTGTTCCCTCAATTTTAGGTACCTGAAAGAGGCAAATGAAGTGTGAAAGAAAGGTTTTTATAGAGAAGAATTCCATTGTGATGTTCAAAGCTTATGGGAAGGCCATTTGCCTGACAAAGCTGTGGACTAGCTCCACATAATGGGGGGTGAGTTTCAATGCAAACAAACTGTGAAATCCTTTAATTTGGTTCTCAATGTGATTATTCAAAAGGGTCTTTTCAACCATGCCTTGGAGTTTTACTTACATGTTATACAAAGAAGATAAAATCGATGAGGCGATTTCATTGTTGGATGAAATGCTAGTTGAAGGCACCTTTTCAAATCCAGTTGCATAAAGGAATAAAATTAGATGATGTGGCTTACAGTTCAATGATTCATGGCTTTTGTAACACTAAGTATAATAGGGCCTGAAACTTGTGTTTCTATTTAGTAGTTCCATGATCACATATTTTCTTGTGTTTGGGACCCCATTGTTATTCTTTTATTATTATTATTATTATTCAATGTTGTTATTCTGTTTCTATTTTCTTGCCCATCTCTGTATTTGCTATTTCTCGTAAATTCAGAGATTATCTTTGAGTTTCTCATGAGTAAGTCTCCATTATCCATTATTATTATAGCATAGGGAACCTTAATGCAAATGGTTACCACTGATTGGGTTAAAAGGGAAACGGTACGTTATTTGCTACAAATTTTTTTCTCCTTGGATATGTTGGAACACTTCAAACATAAAGGAAGGAGATGAAGACACTTTTAGAACAAAATTTCATTTAAAACTCATATGCACATCACATGCCCCTTCTATTAACAGTTTGAACAACATTTGAAGAAGAGCAGTACACAGTGATATATGTGTAAAACAATTAGGGTGTTTTTGTAAGTAGAAAAATGAAGAGATATCGGACACAATTCAAAAAAAACATGAGAGTTCGAGTGTTATTTACTCAAGAAAAAAATAAGTGTAAAAGTATGAAATAAGGATCTTCAACAACACAAAATCACAAAAAAGTAACACATATATATATTTTTAAAAAACATAAATAATGGCCCCCGGCAGGCTAACCCCGACCTGCTGGGTTGGTGGGGTGGGGTTGGGCAAGCTAATGAGTTGAATAACCTAGCCCATCCCACCATTTTTTGGTTGGGTTGGCAAGCAGTGTAAAAAATGTCAAAAGTAACATTGTTTTGCCACCCTTTTGCAGGGGTGGTGGCGACATGGTGGTAGGGGTGGCAATAATGGTGGCAGTGGTGGTAGTGGTTGTTAGCGGTGACGGTAGTGGTAGCGATGGTGGCAATGACAGTGATGGCAAGGTGGTGGCGATAGTGATGATGGTGGCGGTGGCGGTGGCAATGGTGGCGGTGGTAGTAGTGGTGGGTGGTGGTAGTGGCGATGATAGTGATGGTGACAATGGTGGTGGAAGCAGTAGCGATGGGGTGGTAGTGGTGAAAGGGAGAAAGAGAGAAAGAGATTATCTTATCTTGTTGCTTTTTAACCCAACTTTCCTTTGAGATAAGAAATATCACTAATAGGATAGGAGATGCAATAAGATAAACAAATTATATCTTATTGGTACACCAAACAACTAATGATAATAAGATAAGATAGTTATCCTTTCTTATCATATCCTGGCTGCTAAACGGGTAGGTTTCCAACTTTTATTTGAACTAGTATTTTAACCTGTGTATTGCACAGAATAAATATTTATTTTATATAACTTAAATTTATAATAAATAAATATTTCTGAATATATAAATTATATTATAATTAAAATTTATAATACATAAATGTTTTCGAACTTATAGATTATATTTTAAATTTATAATAAAAAATTATTGTAACACAATGTTAATTTTTAATTATTGATCATTTCTTTTAAAAGAAATATTGAAATTTAATTTAGAATTAAAGATATTGAAAATGATAGATTATAAGAGATAAGAGGTTAAAAAGTCTCTAAAAATGCTCTCGTTGAAAAATGACAGCTAAAAACGTTTTCATTGAAGAACAACAGCTAAAAACGTTCTCGTTGAAAAACAACAGCTAAAAACGCTTTCGTTCAATATAATTGTGCTCATTTAATAAATAGGGTAGATTATTTTCGATGGAATCCAAACGTGTTTTTATATCCGTAGGAATTATTACAATGTTCATTTTTTTTTGCTTTTCTTTTTCTTATCTTTATTTTTTTGATAAATTTACTTTAACTTATCTTTAAGCTAATAACATGCAGAAAAAATATTCGAGGATTGAAAATAAAATTGTTAAATAGTTTGGCCAAATCTATTAGGAAATAGCATTACTGTCTAAGTCATTGTATTTGGGATTGTTGGTATTTGGATAATATATTAAGTCAAGTTGAGTAATATCATCATTGGACCGGAAAGTTTTTTATTTTCAACTTTTACCATAGGATACAATTTTTTATTTTAGATATTCAACACTCCTGATTAAAGTCCTTTAGGGCAATAATACATATTCTCAATTGTAGTAAGATATATAATTACATACTAAATTAAGCATTGAAATAAAAAATATTGGTCAATTTAATTTGTAAAATTAAAAAAAAAAGCATTTTAATCCTTTTTTTAGGGCATTTTAATCCTTAAAACTACTAAATAACAGTCATTTTATTTTCTGATCTCACTAAGTGATAAGCATTTAACCCTTAAAATTATAAAAATAAAAATTAAGTTGATCAACATTTAATAATAATTTGAGAAATTATAATGACATTTTTATAATTTTAAGGAATAATTTCACTCCTAGTCACAATTTTATAAACTAATATAATGCATTACTTGAAATAAGATTAATAAATTAGTTTTTATTCTAATATTTTATATTTTATTAATTATGTTTTATTGGTTTAAATATATTTTTAGCCCTTATAAAATATCACTTTTTTGTTTTTAGTCCCTGTAAAATTAATTTTTTAAAAATGGTCCTTGTAATTTTTTTTTATTTTGGTCCTTTTATTTGTTGTAATCTCTTTAATATATCTATTTTTTTGTTTTAGTCGCTATAATATTTTGTTTATTTTAAATTAGTCCCTTTGAAAAAAATTTGGCAAAGACTAAAAACAAATTGTTTACATATTATGAGGACAAAAACGAAAAAAATAATATATTACACAGATTAAACAAAATAATAGGGACCAAAATAAATAAATAAATTTACAAGGACTATTTAAAAAAAAAATTTTTATAAGAACCAAAATAAAAAAACAAAAAGCATATTTAAACTTATTTTATTCTAATCTTTTATGCTAACTAAAAAAACAGCCTGGGTCAAAGCCTTCGTCTCTTCTCCTGGTAATTGAGAGATATTAGGGCTACAGAAGGAAACTGTGAAACAGGAGCCACGTCCAAGTTTTACAGCTGATGTCCCAATTTTTCAATTTCATGTACACTTAATAATTAACTATTTATTTAATTATTTTTACGGGCTCTGTTGGTAACTTGGGTGTGTTGATGTTAGCATAAATCTGTTGCAGGCTTGAACGCATAGCAGCAGCACTCACATCCGAAGCTTAGGGTTTGCGGCATGAGCCACCGGGGAATGGACCGCGATGACGACGACGACGAGGAGTATGAGGAGGAGGAGCAGGTCGCCGACTTCGACGAGGAAGCGGAGGAAGAGGAGGTGGAGGACCGAGGACGCGGCGGCGGAAGGAAGCGGAGAAGATCTGGATTCATCGACGACGACGCCGAGGAGGTTGACGAGGACGAGGACGAGGAGGACGACGATGACGACGATTTCGATGGCCGTGGCGGTCGGAGGCGCCAGTACAAGAAGGTTTCCGCTTCAAATTTTTTCGACGAGGAGGCTGTGGTGGATAGCGATGAGGAAGAGAGGAGGAAGAAGGCGAAGACGGTGCGTTTTTTCTTTTTTTCCTTTCTTCCTGTTTTATTAATTACATTTGCGATTGGATTAGATGGAAATCAATCCGAATAGATGTGAATGGGAATGAAATTAGGGTTGGAATTGAGTATTTATGGTTTGTCTTCTCCTTCGATTAGATGGTGTGAAAAGATTATTAGGTGGTTGTGGTTGATTTGAACCTGGATTAGATATATGTTATTCACTCCTTGCTTGCTGTGGTGTTTTGAGTTTTAACTGACTGTGTCTGTGTATGACTATCGTTTTTGATATTTTGGATTATCTTGGGAAGAGGATCCTAGAATTGTAATTTGTGGCGTGCTCTTTTGTTTTATCATGGCTCTGGTGGGAATGGAATTTGACATTGGCAGCCATACTGGGATTTTAAATTGCAGTTGCAGTACGTGTTGCAGCCATTGCAGGGTAATGCAATCTGTACTCACTGTAATATGGTTGCGACATTTTCTGCGATTAAGGTGTTGTGCTGCATCAAGTGATGTGGTCTGCTATTTAAATCCTTGGTTTGGATCATGTTTGACTGACTGGTGTTAGTTAGACCAATGTAGAAGTTGGTTCTCTTCAACACTGTTTTGAAAAATATGGAAGGAACTAGTGGCAATAAATTGTGTTAAGTGAATGGTATTGTGAATGGGAAGGATTACTTTGTTATTTGAGGTGATGTGTTACTGGTAATAATTATATATATGAAGTCATGTCTTCTAGTCTGTTTCATGGACCTGTTTAATTTGTCTAGTCCTTATTAAGTTGATGTTTCAGTAATATTATGGTACTTCTTGTACTGGGTTTTTCTATTGATAAGACACTTTAAAAGATTGGAATTAGAAATTAAGACTCTTTTTTTCAGAGACTACACTGATGCAATTGAGGGTCAATATTGTGATTTATGTTTGTTCTTGTGATAGAACATCAAATTTGAACTGAAAACATTTATTGAAACAAGCTGAAATTACACACTACAGCAATGGTATTCTGTGTATCATAGCTCTCCTGCATATAGTATTCTCTGTTCTCAAACTAACAAACAGAACACCATAACTGCACTTTCACACACTGTTCCTAAATTAAGAAAATACACTACAAAGCATAACTATTATATGGCACAACCACCATTCACTAAAAAGCATAACTGTCGTGTAGCATAACTGCCATTTGACTACACACCTCCTGGAATAAACATTCCAAATAGGACATTTGGGAGCATGATCCTGTGCATCTAAACCAGACACAGGCCCATTAATCTCAGATCCAGTAGTCAGTTTCCATCAGATTGATTATATGCTATTTGATTGATGTAAATTTTGGTGTGCCCAGAGTATCAATTTCTCAAGAATCTTGATGATGAATTAAATTTTCCTGTTGGGACTATTACATTTCTCGTGGCAAATCTCCACTCAGGGGCTTGTGGTGTTTTAGAAATCAGACTGCCAGTTGCAACAGTAGCATTGGGTGGCATAGCATCAATGTTAGTGATGACTGTGGTATAAAATATAAATAGGGTAGAGTGAACTTGTTATCTGATAGAAATTGGGAGAATAGTGGGGGTGATGCGACGCAATAGAATCAAGGACCATGGTTGATGCTTGATAGGGATGGCAAGACAATTGCAGTGGCAACTGTGGTAGCTGTGGGTGATGTTGTGATTATTGCTGTGGAGGTGGCAACAACTGTAACGGTAGAAGGTAGAGGTGAGATAAGTGCATATGCTTAGCAAAATTTTTTGTATGGTGAGAATCTAAAGAACCTGTGAGTATGGGTGAGAGTTTCCCGTATTGTAAAATTGATATTCAGTACCTGTTTGGAATCCTGAATTAAAATAAGAATCATTACACGCCTGGTAAGTCTTTTAAAATCTCTGATACTAAAATAATTACATAGGAAGCATTTGTCTTAAGAAAATTTCATAGGGAGGTCATTGTAATTTCAAAAATTAGAGGGGGCTGTCATAGGCTTTAAGTGTACAACTACAATAACAACAATAGTAGCCTTTTTCCACTATGTGGGATTGGCTGTATGGATTAAACAACGCCATAATGTTAACTCTAAATCATGTCTATCAACAACAAACCATTTCACATTGCTGATAAGTCCTGAAGGATAGAAATGTTATATATTACAGACAGCAGCTCACAATTTCTTTCTTGATGTAGATTCATTGTCATAATGTTATGTATGTTATTGTTGGTGTCGGGATGCAATTATGCAAACCTGTTGTGGTTCTCAAGTTCCTTCCCTTTTTTAAAGCAAGGATTCTTACATTTCAGGTTACTTTTTCTGATTGGTCGTGGGGGCATGTTGTAGTTCAGTTTTTATGGATTCTGAGTTTGGTGAGCTAATTGCTGTGAGAAAAACAAATGGTTATTGAAATTTGAAACAAACAAAAAAATCATGTGGTAGTCAGTAAATCATGTCAATATGGCTCAAAAGCATTTTCATAGGATCTGGTATTGTAATTGGTAGTTATACACTCTGTCTTCTGAGCTTTTTTTTTTTTTTTCTGGAAAAGACTCTGTCTTCTGAGCGCTCATTGAACAGCATAGTAGTTTTCAAAGACACTGTCTTCTGAGATTTTATTAAACATCATAATGGTTGTCTCATCTGATTACCCTATCTTTTTTTTTTTTTTTGAAGATGACTGAAATCATTACCTATTGACTAGGGGCTTGCTTGATTCTATTATTGTTTTTGAGAATTATTTTTCAGAATAAAATTTCAAAGTATTTATTTGATGAATTGTGTTTTGCCAATAAGTTTTGCAAGCTTGATGATGTTTTAACGGCAGTGATGGTCATAGCAGTGGTGTTAGTGGTGGTTTGATGTGAGAGTAGAGAATCCCTGAAAACATGTTAAAGAAAACAAAAACATGTAAGATTTTGTTTAAAACAATTTTCTACTTTAAAAACAGATTATGGAAAACAAGTTTCAAAAAAATGAATTAAATTAAAAATTCAAACAGATTTTTGTGTTTTATTTTTTAAAAACAGGCCCTAGAAATGAAAGAGTTTTCATGAATACTTAAATACAAAAATATATTGATTGCTTCAAATCCTCTCTATCTCTACCTTTGAAAATGTCTAAAAATGTATATGCATATTTTATTGTGATGCTAGATTTTTCTTCATGTGTGACTGAACTTTGGGGAAGGATTGAACTTTCTGTGTTTCTACTGTTATGCACATGATTGAGCAGTTTTTATAAATTTGTTACGTCTCAGGCTCTCAGCTACTTTGTGTAAAATACATCCATTATTTATGTAGATAAGTTAACAACTGTTGAAACATGCAGATTTCATTGTTGAGGGTGGAGCCGATCTGCCAGAAGAAGATGATGGGAGAAGGATGCGTAGTAGCCGTATGCTGCCACATCACCAAGAAGATCATGAAGATCTTGAAGCTGTGGCCAGAAGCATCCAGGAACGTTATGGAAGGCGCCTAACAGATTATGATGAAGAAACGACAGATGTAGAACAACAAGCTCTTTTGCCATCTGTTAGAGATCCAAAGCTGTGGATGGTCAAATGTGCAGTATGATCCTATCCATTTTATGATGATTTCCTTGTTCTTGCAAGGATATAAAAGCATGTCATGTGTTCTTTGTTTTTTGTTCATTAGATTGGTCGTGAGAGAGAAACAGCTGTTTGCCTCATGCAAAAGTACATAGATAAGGGGTCTGAATTGCAAATCAGATCAGCTATTGCTCTCGATCATCTCAAAAACTATATATATGTGGAAGCAGATAAAGAAGCCCATGTCAGAGAGGTATTGTCATGTGATATGTCTGTTCATAAATAGCAAATCTTTATGGATTAAATTGTGTGTGTGTGTTTAAATATTTTGCATATGTTTTCAGGCTTGCAAAGGTCTACGCAATATATTTGGCCAAAAAATAACGCTTGTTCCAATCAGAGAAATGACTGATGTTCTGTCAGTTGAAAGCAAAGCTATTGATCTTGCCAGAGATACTTGGGTCAGAATGAAGATCGGGACATATAAAGGGGACCTTGCCAAAGTATGCATCGCATTCTAGAAAATTCATGATACCATCCATCTTGTTTTATTTATTTACCATCAAATATCTCTTCTATAGGTAGTGGATGTTGATAATGTGCGGCAGAGGGTTACTGTGAAACTAATTCCAAGGATAGACTTACAGGCTCTTGCAAACAAATTGGTATGAAATGTTGCAGTTTTTTTGTTAAACTCATGCATTCTATTTGGCCACTGTTTAACTTACTTGGAAGTTTAAATAGCCTGAGTCTGTGTTTTTTCACAAATCACTTGTGTCATGCAGGAAGGTAGAGAAGTAGTGAAAAAGAAGGCTTTTGTTCCTCCTCCTCGTTTTATGAATGTTGATGAAGCAAGGTATTGCTACTTCTCTCCATTCTGTTACTGAAAGTCTTCTGTTTCTTGGAAACTTTTCGGTTCCTGGTCTGATTCAATTTATGCTTTCTATTCAGGGAATTGCATATCCGTGTGGAGCATAGACGTGATGCCTATGGGGAACGATTTGATGCAATTGGAGGCATGATGTTCAAAGATGGATTCTTATACAAAACTGTATCAATAAAATCCATTAGTGCTCAGAACATCAAACCTACTTTTGATGAGCTTGAAAAATTTCGTAAGCCGGGCGAGAGTGGAGATGGAGATGTAGCTAGTCTGTCAACCTTGTTTGCAAACAGGAAGAAAGGGCATTTTATGAAAGGTGATGCTGTCATTGTTGTCAAGGGCGATTTAAAGAACTTGAAGGGGAAGGTAGAGAAAGTTGATGAAGATAATGTTCATATAAGACCAGAAATGGAGGGGCTTCCAGTAAGTATGAATGGATAATTAACTGGTTTGTTCCCTGTATAGTCTGCCAGTTTTGCATGTAGATGATTAATAATAAATTGTTTTCATGATGGTCTAATTATCATTTTTTCATTTTGTCAGAAAACTATTGCTGTAAATGAAAAGGAACTTTGTAAATATTTTGAACCTGGAAACCACGTTAAGGTTGTTTCTGGTGCTCAAGAGGGGGCTACGGGCATGGTTGTGAAGGTGGAGCAGCATGTCCTGATCTTAATATCTGATACAACAAAAGAGCATGTGAGTTTTATGGTCTCTATGTAGATTCGCTAAAAGACTTGTGAATTTCTATTTTCTAATTATATTTAGTAAAGAAATGATATAAAAATATCCTCTCTTTAGATCCGTGTATTTGCAGATGATGTTGTAGAAAGTTCAGAAGTAACTACTGGAGTTACAAGAATTGGGGACTATGAACTTCGCGATCTTGTATTGCTAGAGTAAGCCTTTTCCTGTGCTTGAGATTAGGCATAACACCTTGCCTCTATGATATGGTTCAAAGTTTTCTCACTTCTAATTTAACATGGTGCAGTAATATGAGCTTTGGTGTGATAATACGTGTAGAAAGTGAGGCATTTCAGGTCAGTACCTTAAGGATTCAATATTTTATTTTATTAAGATTTTGAGATGTTTGTCATTATATTAGTGCCTGTTACTTTTTTTAGGTTCTTAAGGGGATTCCTGACAGACCTGAAGTTGTGCTTGTTAAATTAAGAGAGATCAAATGTAAGATAGAGAAGAAAATAAGTGTGCAGGATAGGTTTAAGAATACGGTATCATCAAAGGATGTTGTGCGGATTGTTGATGGTCCCTGCAAAGTGAGATTCTGTCTTTTGGCTAGATTTATTTCTTGAAAGATAATATTGTTCATATTTATTTATTTGTTTATTTATTTATTTTTGGTTAGGGAAAACAAGGTCCTGTGGAGCACATATATAGAGGAGTCTTGTTCATCTTTGATCGCCATCATCTTGAACATGCAGGCTTTATATGTGCTAAGGCCCAGTCATGTGTAGTTGTGGGAGGTTCGCGCTCCAGTGGTGACAGAAATGTAACCAATTTTCCTATTTTAAATTTTATGAATTTTTGGTTTTTGGTTTTAGCCTTGTGATAGTGTTTTGCTTAATTTATTCCTTTCCTGCTTTAGGGTGATGCCTACTCAAGATTTGCCAATCTTAGGAGTCCAAGTCGTATTCCACCGTCCCCCAGGAGGTTTTCTCGAGGAGGGCCAATGGATTGTATGTCTAAATTTTTCCGTGTATTATATATGCTGGAACATTGAACCAGTCTATCATTTTGTTGTACCTTTTTTTTTAAGAAACATGTCTGATGTTAATTTATTTGGATGTGGTATAGCTGGAGGGAGACATAGGGGTGGAAGGGGGCATGATGGTTTGGCAGGTACAACTGTTAAAGTACGCCAGGGTCCCTATAAAGGTTACCGTGGGCGCGTTATTGATGATAAAGGCACATCAGTTCGTGTTGAGTTAGAATCCCAAATGAAGGTTGTGACAGGTATGTCTTCTTAGTGGGGCAAACACCTGTTTTGCATGTATTTCTGTATTTCTGACTTGGTGATTTGCAGTTGACCGCAACCATATTTCTGACAACGTGGCTGTAACACCATATCGGTAAGTTATATGTACATATGATTTGTGATTCCTTGTGTGCATCGGAAGATGTTCAACCATCTGACTTTTATGTGTTCTTGCAGTGATACTTCTCGCTATGGAATGGGAAGTGAAACCCCAATGCATCCTTCCCGAACTCCCTTACATCCATATATGACTCCTATGAGAGATCCTGGAGGTTGGTTTGATTTTATTGTTATAGATTTTGTTTCATTTATTTTGTAGGATTGACACTCAAGTCTGTTTGACTGATTGTTATAACTGCTAATTGTTAAATGTACTGCTATTTATAGCAACACCTATTCATGATGGAATGAGGACACCTATGCGTGACCGAGCATGGAATCCTTATACTCCAATGAGTCCTCCAAGGTTTGTCCAAACATCATTGTTCCTCGTTTAGCTAATATATACTGCTCTGATTTTTATTTTACATAATTTCTGCTTTAATAAAAAGATTTCTTCCTTCCAATTTGTATGCTGGGCCCTTTTTAAATTTATTTTATTTAACAGGAAAAGGAAAAGATAGAATAAAATGTCTAAGTTAATCAACTTTCAAATAGGCATCAATGTCCCAAACAGAAGCTACTAGAGCTTGAGGGTTATTAGGAATTTGGTAGTTAAAAGCATTTTTACCTCTCTACAGTCTGCAGCACTATTAAGTTAGTACTTAGTCGCATATGTGATGTTTGATGTATGAATTCTGATGGTGAATATAAAATCAGGGATAACTGGGAAGATGGAAATCCAGGCTCTTGGGGAACCAGTCCACAGTATCAGGTCAGGAGATTTAGCAAACTTGAGATACTCTGCAACTTCAGATGAGGAACCATATTTATTGTCTTTTCCCTTTTTAATCTTTTCAGTCCGGAAGCCCTCCTTCACGGCCATATGAAGCCCCAACTCCTGGTGCTGGTTGGGCTAGCACTCCTGGAAATTATAGTGAAGCTGGAACACCGCGGGACAGTTCTGCCTATGGTAGCACTACCTCTTGTCCATTCAAATCAATAGTATATTTGTAGTTTTATTTTTATGCTAATACTCAATTCTGGGGGATGGGATTGTATTGCAGCCAATGCTCCAAGCCCATATTTACCATCAACACCTGGTGGGCAGCCTATGACACCAAGTTCAGCATCTTATCTTCCTGGCACCCCTGGAGGACAGCCCATGACTCCAGGCACAGGTGGTATGGACATGATGTCTCCGGTTTTAGGTGAGTTTGTTTTGTCAATCTATGACAGACAAGTTTATTATGTACATTTTCTTGTTTTTTGGCTTGCCTATTTGGTTACATAATCAAACTGGAACTTTGTGATGTACCTAATTCTCTTCATCTATGATAGTAAAGTATCTTAAAAAGCTCGGTCCTTGAAATGAAGGACGACCAGTGGTAGGCTTACCAGTGTGTCTCATTGATTTACTTTCTTAATTATTATTCTACACTTGTTATTTTGCATTTAATACAAAGATGATTGTTACTCTGCACATAGTATTTGGTTTGCCACTTGTTTGTTTCCTCGTCTCATTTGAATACAGACACTAGTCAAACTCGGTCAAGGATGGAGTGGTTATTCTGGTTCAAACATTATATCTCTTGTTGCTATTCATTATTGCAAATTTATTTAAATGGTTTTAGTTCATTTATTTGCAATTCTATTAGGATGGTTTTAGTTTGAATGCCATATCTTGTCTCGTGTCTACCATTTAGACTTCCCCCATAAGGATAATTGTTAACCTTTCCATTTTTTGTGCCAAGCATAATCCTGGATCTACTACTTGTACTACTTATTTGATTTGGTTGGATCATCAACAAAAATTTAAAATGTATTTTTCTTATGCAAGTTTGCCAATTTGGTGGTTTAATTTTGTAGGTGGGGACCATGAAGGGCCATGGTTTATGCCAGATATATTAGTCAACGTACACAGGGCTGGAGAGGAATCTGTTGGAGTTATAAGAGAGGTTCTTCCGGTATGGTGACCACTGTCCTAGTAGCTTGCTTGTACATACATGTACCTTTAGATTTGTATGAGGGGATCTTCAAGTTGAGACAAAATATGCCAACTATTTGTTATGAAGCTGTCTTTTCGTTCCATTTGCTTGGTTTCTGTTTAATGATATTATTGACGTTGGGGTTTTTATTCCTTCAGGATGGCTCTTACAAGGTAGCTCTTGGGTCTAGTGGGAATGGTGAAACGATTACCGCCCTTCCTAATGAAATGGAGGCTGTGGTTCCAAGAAAATCTGACAAAATAAAGATTATGGGTGGAGCATTGCGTGGTGCCACCGGCAAGTTGATTGGTGTAGATGGTACTGATGGAATTGTAAAAGTAGATGACACATTGGATGTGAAGATTTTAGACTTAGTTATTTTGGCAAAATTAGCTCAACCATGATAAGCTTATGTAGAGTAATTACTTAATGCATTTCTTTTTTTGTCTCATCTGATGTGAGCGCGTTTTGCCTGTTTGTCTGTCTATAATATGCTCCCTGCACTTTTGTCCCCCCAAATGCAGATAAGTGTTTGCTTCTAACAAATACTACTATAATTATTGTCTCCCTTCACATTAGGGTAACCGAAAAGAACATGGATGGAATCTTGAGGCATCACTATCGAGAATCGATGCACCGGTACATATGATTGAGTCGCATCACAAATCCAGTACATATTACGAAATTTTTCAGAAAAATATTTTTTTCTCAAAAGCGTTAAAATAAGACCATTGAGAATTTCTTCTGCATGGCGTGATGAACTCATTTAGATGGATTCTGTGCACACGTCTATTTTTTTGACCGTACGTCTATGCGGCCAATTAAACGAAACCAACAGCCTCACTTTTCAAAGTTTGGTTTTTCATTTTATTTTTTTTGTAAATAATTACAAAAATATTACATTATTTTTTGTTTGTTGAAAGTTATGCAGAAAATTGAAAATAAAATGTTATTTTTACTGTTCATAAAAAATTTTTAAAATAAAAAAATAGTTTTATAATTATTTGTAAAATAGAAAATAAATATTTTAAGTTTGGTACTTCTCTTTAAATGGTACATGCTTGATTCTCCCTAAGAAAGATCTTGGTTCGAACTTTGAATTGAAAAAAAAATCTTGATGGAAGAGTTAATTTGTGTGTTATAGATGTTATTGACTTGGAAAAGATTAACTGAGAGAGGATACATGTGGTTTAGATTAAAAAAAAAAAATGTTAGGCACTTATTTAATGATATCTCCCATGCAATAATTTAATTTAGGTTGTTAAACCTTTATTAACGGGTCTCGTTATTACATAAAATTTAAAAATACTCATTAAATTTTTACCAGTAGAAGCCAACTTGAGTTTTTAACTTATTTTTAGTAGGTTCTATTTTTTTTTTCTTTACTTATGCAAGAATTCTCATTTAAACTTAAAAATTATTTTTTAATAATTAAACCACCTACATGTAATTGCTTATATAAACAACTTCTACTGAAATTATACAAGAACTTATTTGCTTCAAGTCTATTCTCAAGTTGCTTAACTTTAATAACTAACACAAGCAACTAAATTGAAGTTGCTCTAGCAGTCATTAAGACTCATTTCCTTTCTTCTTGAATTGGTGTTGAAAACATTATGACCATCCTTTTTGTCCCCGACCTTCATGCTATCGATGTTGCCTCGATAGACCCTTAGCATTACTGACCAATAAAAAAAAAAGTTTAATTACTTATTTGGTCTCTATATTTGTATTATCTTTATCTTTTGGTCCTTATATGTAGAAACTATTAGTTTTAGCCTCTTTGCATGCATTTTTGATATTGTTTTAGTTCCTGCCGCCAAATATGTCTTAACTCTACGAAGTAAATCACTCATAAAATAGAAATTGGCGGTGTAAAATTGTTACAAATTTTTTTATGCTTTTTTATTTTATTTTATGAGACCAATTTGTGACGGTTTTATACCGCCAATTCTCATTTTATGATAGTTTTATTTTACAGAGTTAAGACACACTTGGTGACAAAGACCAAAACGATATCAAAAATGCATGTGTAGGAACTAAAACAGATAGTTTCTAAGTATAAAAACCAAAAGATAAAGATAATGTAAGTGTATGGACCGAACGAGCAATTAAATCAAAGAAATAAAAGACCACTAAGCATACAATGACCGATAAAAATAAATACCACTAAACATGCAATGACCAATAAAAGAAAAAAAAGGCCACTCTGTATACAGTGATCAAGAATAAAAATGCCACTCAACATTTGTATCTCGTGTGAGAAGAAAATGGAAATAATATCAACCGATGAATGGTGAGTATTATTAAGAATAATATTTTTTTTGAACAATTTTAAGATATCATTTGTTTTTCCTTTGATTTTTAAGAAGTATATTTGATATGTGTGTATATAAAAAATAAAAATTAATTGTTAAATAAAAATAATTTATAAATATTAAATATGATGTTGAGAATTTGATGTTTAAATTATATAACTCCATTACTAAATATAATTTTATAAGTTCACATAAAATATAAAAATTTTACATATCACTTATATTTTTATTTATCATTAGTCCAAACTTATTATCCTCATGCAGTTAAGGTTGTAATTGTGGGTTTAGTAAATATTAAAAGTGGGGATGAAAAACGCTTTTCTTGTTTAGAGAGCTGTTATTTTTTTTAAAAAAAGGCATATTTTGTAAAACTGTTAAAGTGATAAAAAAAAATGACTATCAAATAGGGTTTGTTAGTGGCATGAATTATGGGGTGTGTTTGGTTTTTTTGTTTTTTTTTTGTTTTATAAAATTATTTTGCACAATAGTTTGTGAAAATTGTATTTAAGAACAATAGGGAAAAAATTGTTTCAAAAGGTTATTTTAGAAATAGTTTTGAAAGATAAGGATAAGGGGTCATTATGATTTATTTACTTGTTTGTCACTGTAAAAACAAAAGTACAACTTCGAAAATATGTTTAAGTTATCTAATTTTCTTATTTTTATAAACAAATGTTTAGAAAATGTTTTTGAAACTAAAAAAAATTATTATAAAAAATAAGTTTTTTTTTTATTTTCAAAAATAAAAAATGTTTTTGAAAACAGTTATCAAATAGCCCCTATTTTTCTACAAGGTGTTAGATTGAATATGGAGAAATAATATATATGTCATTTATATGGAGGACCAGTTGTTTTAGACCCTAAAGAGCTTTTGTCTAGATCTACTAGGATTAGTCTAATGGTGAAAGGTTTAATTAATTTGTGTGAGATTTTATGTTCAAGCTCTGTTGTTGTATATAAAAAAGGAATTTTTGTTTAGAAACTGGTCACTTTTACTCATGTTTTGAGAGAAACTAATTTATTTGAAAATTCTTTAGCTGATCTAGGATCTTCAATGGAGGATAGTGTTGTTATTTTAAGAGTCCCCCTCTAAACTTAGGTTTCTTTCTCTTATGTTTTGTTTGGATGGGGAGTGAAATAGAAAGGAAAGAAATAGAAATGAATGAAATAGCAAGGAATGAAACAGAGGAGAAATAGAATGAAAAATATATGTTGTTTTGATAAATAGAAATAGGAAGGAAGGAAGTGGGAAAATTTTTCCCCACTTGTTTGGATGAATGAAAAAGAGAGTGGAAGGAAATAAATAAATTATATAAAAAAATATTTTTATAATAACTAAAAAAATGTAATTTTTTAATATAATATTTTTTTTCTTAACATAAAATTATTTATTATTTTTTTAAAAAAAATTATTCATAAATTTTATTAAAAAAATTAAACAAAAAAAATAAAAAATGAGAGAGATCATTTCCATCCCATTTCATTCCTAAAGTGGGAGGAAATTTTTTTGGTACATCCCATGGAAATAATGTCCTTCCTTCCTATTTCACTTCTCAAACAAAGAGTGAAAATGTAGTATTTCTGTTCTATTTCCCTCCATCCTGTTTCCTTATACTCTCTTTCCACCAAAACAAACATAGGGTTAGTAAACGAAGTTGTTCCCTCCTATTAGTTGATTTTCTCTCTATTTATTTTAATTTCACCCCTTATCAAAAAATAATGTAATTAAAAAAAATTTATAGTAATTTTTAATTTTATAATTTTTATAATTTCATCCCATACAAGAGAAATGTAGACTATGGATGAATCTCCTTGATTAGGGGATAGGAATTTTCTCTTAAATCATTGATTGAGATGTTTGGGGATTAAGTCCCATGAAACAAAAGATGTTAAGATATTATTTCAAAATAAATTGTATGGGTTATGATATGTACTTGTGGCATGAGAATTTATATATATAAAAAAAACCCTTATATCATAAGATGAATCGTGAGCAAGTTTATATAGCTAAAAATAAAGGTTCTTAAATCATGGCAAATATTTGAATGTCAGAAATGGGTTATGTGTGACACCCATTCACATTGAACACAACCCATACTTATTTACTTATTTAAAAATGCGAGTAAAATTTTTCTCCGCTTTTAATAATAGAAAATTTGTAAATTTAACAGAATTTGAAAATGACAATAAAAAAATAAAATCTATATGTATTTATCGTGGAGCAGTACATCATAATTTCATAATTAGAAAAATAAATGAAATACAGGGAGATTGAAATATACATAAAAATAGTTACTACTTATTCCTAGTATATCAAAAAGATCCTAGTCAGAGCAGTGTCCATCTACCCTATCCCATAAAATAACAAACTATCAGACTAGCCTTATAGGTCTTGATCAACCGCGATCAATCATGCTTAAAAGAAAAAGTAATGGAGTGAGGTGATTTGTTCTAATATCACTTTTATATGTATGGTAGGAATTCTACCACACAATACAAATAAAACACAATTGACAATAAAAAGGGAACCTAAAGTTTATTCTATGTATACAATCCTTGACTCGATATGGATCCATACTTTCCATTAGTGGGTAATAGTTCTTAACAGAACCTGAGAAGTCACTGGGAGTACATATACCTCTCTCAACATCATCTCATGATACAGTCCTCATCATCATTGAGGAACAAAATAACAATTTAGGATATCCATTTATAGAAGTATACTCTCACCAATCCTGGTGATGCTAAGCAGTTGTCAGGGTTATTAAGTTGGTTAAGTGATTGTTCCAGCTCAAGAGCGGTACCTTGGCCATTAGAACACTTACCACTCGATACCATACCCTCTAGACCTAACCATGGGTCCTACCTTTCATCCCGCATTGTACCAAACTGTAGTTTCCCTAGCAAGGTGCCATGCCACTTGCTTTACATTACTCACTAATTTATCACTTCCTAATTTCTCAAATAGAGGTTTCCCTGGTCTCATTTAATTTGAGCACCAGTACAATCAATATTTCTGTCTTATATTGCAGAAATTGCACAATGTCAGAATTTTAATAGAATAATGATTTAGTAATCATATAAAATTTTAGTAGAATAACGACATAGCAATTATAATTTAATTACTAAAATTTTGGTAGAATAAAGACGAAATAAATACATTTTAATTTTCTAAATTTGAGCAAAATAACAGCTTAGCAAATGCATTTTAATTTTCTAAAATTAAACAGAATAACAGCTTAGCAAATATAATTTTATAATTTAAATTTGAGTAGAGTAACAATTTAGTAATCATGATTTAATAATCTAAATTTGGGCAGAATAACAACTTAGTAAAAATTAAAGTTTAACATTAAACAATCATAACAATAATAAAACTTAAGCCTAAACGGGTTTAGGGGAAAACCCTTCCTACCAACATGCAAAGTGACAATAATTTAGAACCAACCCCACTCCCCCCATTACCTCTAAGGTGGTTGATGAAGAGGATGGAATTGTTGAGGCAAAGCTCTTAGGAAAAGAACTTTACTAGTTGTTAGAAAACTAGTAAAATTTTAGCATAAAAGCAAAGTAAAAGAAAATTTCTTCTAGAGAGAGAAGCTCTCTAAGAATTTGGTGGCTTGAGAGAGGGAGAGGTGTGTGACAAATGACCAAGGATGGGAGGTATTTATAGAGGAAGAGAAGGCTTAGGTGTCCACTTTGATAACATAAGCCATTATGTCATAAATCTTATTTTTGATTTATTTTTAATTAATTTAGGGAAACATATCAAAAATAGGGTGATGAATAAGCTATTCCTAGGTTGTGGACGTGCTCCCTTAGCTGTCCAGCTTCTAGATGTTAATTTTCTCTGCGGGTAAATTAACCGGTATCAATAAAATTGCCTAAACTTGAAAAAAATTGACTTTTAATATCAAAAAAATGAAATTAAATGTAAAACTGGAAAAATAAATTATTTTTCATCAAAAATAAATTTATAATAATTAATTTTAATTTTTATTAATTTATTTCAAATTTTATCTATTTATTTTGTATTTTTAAGCTAAAAAAAATTCATAATAAATCCATTTTAATTCAATAAACACCAAAATTTTTATGAAAATTCTAAAATTAAATATTTCACCTATAAATAAATTGAAATTACAATTCTCACCTTTTTTGGATGTCAAACCAATACTGGCTGGCTTATTGGACACCTAGGGGACATTTTGGTCATTTTACACAGGAACTCCAAAAAATTCCCAAAAAATTTTCAAAATTATATTTTAATATATATGACATGATTCCAAGCTCAAATTGACATTTTAATGTCAATTGAATCTTTTTTTTATGTTAGTCCTTAATATTGAGAAATAGAGACAAAATTGTCATTTTCTAATTTCTTCAGGCTCCAACTCAGAAAAATTATTAAAAATCACGATCAGATAGATCTTGAAATTTTGAGCATAATGGTGAGAATCAGAATTTTGAAATTCCCTCCTGATTTTTCAGAATTAACTAGTCAATTATCAGAAAAATAGTTGAAAAATTGAAATAAGAGTGTTACATTTTTTTTTATTTCAAATAAAATTTTAATAATTAAAATATACTTAGTATAAAATTTTCAAAATACTTTGAAGTCAAAAAGTCTCTGGTCTGTTCTCGCAGTCAACCAGGGGTATTTTGGTCATTTCACAAAAATTGTTTTAATAAATTTCTAAAATTATTATTAATTATTCTAAGCACATTAATGACTTAAAAATAAATTTTAGACACTTCTATCTATATTTTTTCAATTATCTAGTCCTTCTAGGGACAAAATAGTCATTTTACCCTTTTCCAAAAATAGGGGTGTTACACTATGTGATATGAAATAAATTAGGAAATAAGTTTCTCTAATTAAAGCTTGAGATGCATGATTTGAAATATATGTTTAAATTGGTATACATGAACGATAATATACATGTAAATATATGTATTAATAGTCAAGGCATGTGATCAATTTTCTTTTGATGAAAAAGTATTGAATGATTGTGAAATGGTAAAAGTCTAGATAACATACAAAAAGAGTGCAGTTGAACCTAAGAGTGAGATATCATTGAGATATAAATTAATAACTTTTAGAAGAACGGCGTCTAGTGAATCATTCTCATAATAAAAGAGACTCTAGTGAACCAACTATATTATTTTCTGTAGCTGGAGATCAAGTATTTCTGAGATATAAATTTATAACCTTTGAAGGAAGGGCCTCTAGCAAATAACCTCCAAAGTAAAAGGATGATAAGAATCATCCTTATTATTTTCTCGAATTAAAGGATGAGGTATCTTTGGGATATAAATTAATAATCTTCAGAGGAGATATCTTTAATGAATCACCCATGGAGATAAAGGGACTTTGATGAACCACCCTTATTATATTAATTTTAAAGGTTTGTTTGGTGGCTAGGATAAAACAGTACATGATAGAATAAACTATCCTATATTGTTTTAGTTATCATAGGTTAATATAATTTTTATTCCATGGGGGAGTTAGGTTAGGAAACAACCAGATAGGATAAAAAAATTATTTCCCTTTCCAACCTTCACCTAACATGGTCTAAGGTTCTTTCATTGTCTTCCATCACTCTTTCTCTGTTGTTACCCCATTCTTCACCATCTAAACACTTACCTTACTCTACTATATCTCTTAGCAACACACCTTTCCAACTCCACCACCATTGTGCCACCTTCCTTCCCCCTCCCCAAGCCATTTCGCTCCATTGGTCCGAGCATGATGTTAACTTGCACCACCATCCTAGTGTTGTGCCAATTGCCATTGTGCTTTAAGGTTGTATACACCTAATTTCTAACGTGCACCTTCGCATCACTATCTTCATATATTGAACTAGTTCCCAACTATGCGAGATCCATGCGTTTAGGTGTACATGATCTTTGACCATTTTTTATCACCATCTACAACAACCTATGCTACCATTATGCAACGCATTGTTGGAGATTTCACATTGCCTAATGATATGGCCGAAATATATAAGTGGAGGGCAACTCTCACCTTACAAGCTGTTTGTGAGATTGAGTTAGGCCCCAAACCCATATTCTAAGATGGTATTAGAATCTATCCTAACGATTGTTGTTGGGCTTATTAGGCCACCAATTATTGGGCCGTTATCGAACCACCTGCAAATGTTCAGTCTTGCAAACTTTAACCTCAAGATATCTAGTCTTTGGCGTGAGGGGGTGCTGGAAATCCCATATTGACTAGTGATATGGCCAAAATATATAAGTGGGGGGCAACCCTCACCTTGTAAGCTGGTTTTGTGGGTTTGAATTAGGCCAAACCCAAAATTGTAAGACACAACACCATTCCCTCTTATCAATTGTAATAACTGAATTATATTTTTTTATAATTTAAGAAAAGAATAATGTATAAAAAGTTAAAAATATGTTAAAAATTCATTTTAAAAAAATATTATGGATTTAAATATATTTTATATCATAAATATCTTGATAATATCTTATCCACCTCAAATATTAGATAGGATAACATATATACTATCTCACAAATTATTTGATGCAAATGAAATATTAGATAATATAAGAATTTATGATATTATCCTATCATACTCTTATCTAACTCTTTTATTCCATTGTATTCTACCCACTAAACAAGCCCTAAAGATGAGTCAGGAAAAGTGGCATCAATGATAGAATAATATGAAGGTGTAAAAAAAAAAATCCTATTGTAAAGGATTAGAAAACCCCTTCAAAATGACTTAATTGAAATTATTTTAATTCCACCATTTTAGGTCTACTTCCTCATTGAATTATAAAACTAACCCTCTAATTGTTTGTGATATTGCATGTAATAACCAAAGTAAGGTTATTTTAGGATTTGTTTTCCTAGGAAAGACTACTTGTCAAGATCGCTGTGAAATTTAAAAAAAATTATTTGTATCACAAATTTAATATATTTTAAGTTTCTTAACTTTTAATCATTTGAACTGAATGACGATGAAAGGATATATAATTAGGCTTTGGAATGAGGGAGACACCCTTAGTTCTGGCTAGTTATGAACTCTGGAATTTGAGTCATGACATTCCATTTCATCACTCAATGGTAGTGACATTGACATTGTTTCACTTCATTAATATGTTGTTTTATGAGTAGATTTCCATTCTTCATATCCTTCCTTTCCACCATAACTATTATGAACCACTATATATGAAATTATAAAAATGTCATCATGAATGGCTATGAAATTGTGAAAAGAAACCTACTTTTTCTACACTGTAATTGTTGCATACAGTTTATATAACATTAATAACAACCTTTTCACTTAAGCAAAACAACTAAACAAATCTTTGAAGTCCTTTTCCTCGTTGTATCCAAATGCAATTATAAAAAACCAAGCAACTATCTTAACACCATTGAATAATGAACCCAAATCAATCATAAGAAAAACTATTTGAAATGCAATTGTATTCTCTTCACTTGCACTAAGAGATCAACAAAAAATAATAGTAAGACTTTGAATGAACCATGCATTAACATTTCACACTATAATATACATAAATAGTTGTTTCGAATTCTTTTTGTATAATATACCCTTCAATCAAATTATCCAAAATCTTATAACTATTCGATGAAATTACTCCACCCTGTAATTAATGTAGAGAGCAAGTCCTCATCTTTCCTAAGAGACACAATTTGCACAAGTAGTGATTCTGTGACCTTATATGAATGCAAAAGAAGTTTGAAACTCATGTTTTTCTCACCATTTCATTTGAGAAGCTCTCACAACGATTTAACCTTTTCAACCCAAATCCCAACCTTGACAAACTTAGATTGAAAATCTAGAAATATTTGCAACACATGGGCATGTTTCTTATCTAAAATGGTATAATTGTTTTTTCTCCATAGCATGACTAGTTTTGCAGATGCATTTTATACTGGGTAACAATGGTTTGTGTCAAGGACAAATCAAATGGGAAGAGGAAGAGAAGAGAAAAATAAGAATTTTAGTAAAAAACGATAACGTTTTGACTCAAGCAATGTTGATATCTTTAGTTAAGAAAAGAAATGAAACTAATAGATAAAATTAATGTAGAACCAAAAAATATGTTGAATCATTAAATTGAAAAAAAAATCAAAGTAAAACTTCAAATAAACATAAACAAAGATGAGAAATTATATATTTTAGACATAAATATAAGACTTAAATCTATTTTCAGTCCCTCAAATTTAGGATAAATCTGTTTTTGGTCTCTCAAATTTAAAAGTGATCTTTTTAGTTCCTGTAATTTGAAAAAAGCATCTTTTAGTCCTCTTGTTCAAACGTGGTTAGTGAATCTGCCACAAAATCCACCCAGTAATGTCCCTAATAGTGAAAACATCACACCAAACTCAACTAATGCTGCACAGGTGACTCAATCTGTTCTACCAATGATATTGTAGGTGGTGTTGAAGGACTAAAATGAACTTTTTTTCAAATTAGAGGGGCTAAAAAAATTACTTTTAAATTTGAGAGACCGAAAATGGATTTATCCCAAATTTAAGGGAGGAAAACATATTTAACACAATCTTTTAAATTTGAACTTTTTTTCAAATTAGAGGGGCTAAAAAAATACCATTCATAGGAAACTTTTAGATTTAACACAATCTTTAACCATAACTAATATGTGTTTTATAGGTACAATAATATTTTTTATACAATTTCTACATAACAACAAAAAGTATCTCTTTTAATTTTGTAGATAATTCTTAAAATGTGTGTATATAGAAAAACTAAAAAGTAAGTGTTGCGACTCAAAATAAAAATAAAAATTGTTGACATGGACTCATCACCAATTTTATTAGAATTAGAAAAAATTGTAAAATATTAAAATTAAAAAATCTTGGCTGGGTTCAGGAATCACTTGTGTATGGGAAAGAGTGAAAATTAAATCCTACAAAATTCCCAAAACACTTGTCCTAAAACAGTTACCCCAAATTGATGTGTGAATATTTGTTTTATCTCTTTTATTTTACAATAAATAAGAGAAAAAAGAAACCCATTAGGGTTGGCATAGTGGTAGGGGGATTAGGATAGTATGCATGAGGTCATAGGTTCTAACCTTAGTATAGCTATTATACACAAAAAAAAAAAGAGAAAAAAAAAGAAATAAAAAGAAAAAAATTAATAAAATTTAGTTCTGACTAAACCGGTAAAATTTGCTCCTACATATTTTCGGTACAAGGAGAAACTTAGGAGTCATATAGTTATTTTAGAAAATAATTATGGGTTGGTTAATTTTTTATTTTTTAATTACTTTTTTGAAAATTTCTTACATACTTTTAAATTAAACTAACTAATAAAATATATTTTAAATAATTTCCTAATTTATGAAGAAAAATTAATAGCACATAAATAATTTAAATTAAAAACTTATTAAAAAATAAAGGCAAAAGATAGATATACTCACTTCTAAGACGACAACTATTAATGCTTAGGTTAACCACTTTTCTCCATAAAAAAATTATATAAGACTCAATGAATTTCATTGAGCTCTAAGTTATTCACTTTTTCATGTTTCAAAACACTTGGTAAATCACTCCTTATATAGGAGAAAGATGGCTTGTGTTTGTTTTTCAATGTGAGATTTTGTCATTTTGAAGAGATGAAACATAAGTCTTCTTTTATTTTATTTTTTGCCCTTTCAATATGAGATTTTTAAGGTATATAGCACTTCAGATTTATTTTTCTTATTTTTTTTATTTTTATAAAATCCAGACTAAATTAGGTGAATACTACATGATGCAGCTCCAATACTATTTTTTTAATGTTTTATTAAAAATTGAAATTAAAAAATGAAAACTTGGCAAATGTATAAATATAATTGTAAGTGTAAAGAATATCTATATTTTTCATTTCTTTAATTAAATAATAAATTAAGAAAAAGGAAAAATTAGAAAAATAAGGTTCTTAATTGTCATAATCATAAGTGATAATTATCATGAACTTTAGAATAATTTTCCACGTCATAATTATAACAGTTATAAAAAATATTACAACTATTTGTTTATTTTGTAAAGACAAGAGTAAAGCACAATAAAAGGGATTGGATTGTTTTACAAAAAGTTTTCACAATTTTTTTTTCTAAAAATAAGAGTATCTAACAAACACGCAAAAATAACTAAAGTTTTGAGTTGCGCCACTGAGTGAGATAATGCTTCATCCAATAAACCTTTCAATGGTCATAACTAAGTTTTTTAAGAAGAAAACTTTTATAAAAAAACTAAAAACTTCCCTTGTTTTTAAATATTAGTAACAACAAATTAAAAAAAAAGTAAGAAATAAATGAAAGGCACACAAGCTTTTTATGCTAACTCGTCTCACAAATCGAGACTACGTCTAGCTTTTAGTTACCCACAAAATTTTTTACTAAAAAAAATGGTGACACTAGAAAAATTATTTCCTCCCTCACAAGTATTTTTATACTTGTCTCTCTAAGTATTTTTTTAAGTATTCCTTTTACAAGTATCTTCAAACTTAATACACACACTTTGATGTTTCAAAGAGAAAGGAATAGTATAAAGCTATTGTCTGTTGAAAGATAGATACAAATGAATAAAGATAACTTTAAATGAAGGTTCTCCCTTTCAGAGTACGTATTTAAATCAAGTACTGAGAAAGTTTTGCAAATGACTGAGAATAAAAACGCATATTAACTCTATTCTATTTGCTAGCTTTAGGTTATTTATAGGTGTTCAAAGAGATAGTTGTTGGAAGGGAGTTCCAACAAAGAAGACTTGAATTTGAATGTTAAAACTCATTAAATATTACAATAAATGTTTTTTTTTGTTTCACTAGGAAAATTCATAGCAGAAGTATGCTTTGCCTTATCCTTTTTGTACAATGACTATGTGGTAGATAAAAATTTCCATTTCTATGATTGATGTGCTAACTTCCTTTGAACACACATCTTATTTATGTCTACTTTTATGTCAATTGTGCTACTTGAGACTAAGATATATGTTTCTTTTCTAACTTTCTCTTTTTTGAGTCACCTGAATCATGTAGGACACACTTCTTGACCTTAGAAAGTGTTAGCCTTATAGTATAAATTCTTTTAGCTCAAACAATTTTGCAAATAACATTTTTTTTTCTCAAAAAATAGCTGAAATTCCCAAAATTAACTGTCCCAAAATTCTCAAAAAATAGCTCAAACTATATATTTATAGATATTGTTAGTTCAAATAACTCACTTGTGTTTGTTTATTATTAATTATTAAAGTAGGTTAAGAATTTTTAATTAACTTTTGTATGTTTGGTGTTAATAGTTGAGAAAAAAAGCTTTAAAATGTAGCAAGCCCAAAGTAAATTCGTTTAAGCAAATTTTTTTAAAATGTATGATAACGAATGATATAAAAAGTTTTGGAGTTATATTATCAGAGTGATTGTCAATTCAGATTAGATTAACCCATTGGAACCCAACTAGTTATGGATTAGAACAGAGCAAATTTGTTTCACTTATCAATAATTTTTGCATTTATTATTTTATGAAAATATCGTCTTATAATTTATTTTGAACACTTAATTTAACTTGCATAAAAAAATCTTAATTCAGTTTTTACTTAAAATAGATATATATTTGTTTTAAAAAAATATTTAATAACTTTTTAAATAAAAGAGAAATTTAATAATTACAGACTAATCGTTTATTTTGACACTTTTCATGTTTACGTACTGACTTGACTTATTACATGATCATCACCTAATTTAACAATTGATCTTAGTTTGTTTAAATTTGAAAAATAAGAAGAACAATCCATTTTTATAATGTATATGTGGGTATTTAATAGGGATTATTAGATGGTTGTAAGAGGGATAATTATGTTTAGAACTGATATGTGTTATTATCTTATATATATGTATGTATATATATGTATGTATGTATGTATATATATGTATGTATGTATGTATATACTAGAGGATTATCTTTATATGAGAATGAAAAGAGTAAATCTGGGCCGTACAATCATACATGGATGGTTATGATTTGAAGTTATGTAACCACTTAAAAAGTCATATAACTTTTTAAAAAACTCACATAACTTTGTATGTTTTAATTTTGACCATTTATGACAAGATCTAATGGTTAATATTCATTCTTCTTACTCTCATATAAAAAAGACCCCTTCATTTGATACGTTACCTATATATGTATGTTAGCAAATGCTTGTGGGGTTTGCTAACATACATACTTATTTTTTAGTTGAAATACTTTAGCAAGTTATAACTACAATGTATCTTAAAATACACCTATAATGTAGCTTGCTAATGTATTCCAACTAAAAAACAAGTGTGTGTACGTTAACAAATCCCCATATATATATATATATATGTATGTATATGCAATACATATATGTATACATATGTATGTATGTATATACATACATATTTATGTATGTATATACATACATAAATATGTATGTATATACATACATACATATGTATGTATATACATACATACATATGTATGTTTACATACATACATATATATATATGTATGTATATGTATGCATGTATATACATACATACATATAATATTATAATTATTCACATATTTTAAATTTCTAATTTCTATTCAAATATCATTGAAAACTTATCATCATTTATTCACTTATTATATTCACTCTTTGAACGTAACCTTAGAGTTGTTTGAGACATGTAATGTATTATGTCATATGAGACATGTATTGTATTTTTCTTATAAATGTTGGATTTGTATGGTTAGTCTAGTGAGACTAGTATTTTAAATTGGACATGCATTAGATGAGTTTAATTAATTAATTATTTTATTTTTCTTTTTTTTTTTTTGAATTTCTAGAATTATACTAATATTTTAATCGTTCAACCCAATTAAGGTCGGGTTGTTTGGGTTGGTTTTTTTTAAGTAAATCCGACCCGACTATGCTTAATTGGACTAGGTCTGAACCCTACCCAACCAGAGTCACGTACACCCCTACTTGGTACAATAATTATTCAAGAAACATTACATCTAGTACCATATTGTTTCGTAAACAATGTAACTACAAGTGTATTTTTAATAAGCGTGTAAAAAATATAAAAGAAGAGTGTTAAGAATACACTCTGTAAATTATTCCTTCTAATACACACTTTATTGTTGGTAAAAATCTATTGAAAACTATAAAATAAAGAAAAAGACTCATTAAATAAGCAGCAGGACCCATAAAAAATTGTAATTTTCAATAAATTACAGCTAATAGTGAAAAGTGTATTGCTAGCATTTCTCAATATAAAAATAAATAAGAAATGAGGATAATTGTATTTAGTGTTACTCATTCCGTCTTATATTATATATTTTTCTGGATTTATAATTTATTTCTAAATATTTATTATTTTGCAAAATTATGAAAATATAATTATATTTTCAATAATAATTTTCTTTATTAGCATCTCACATAAATACTTAAATGAATTTATAATTATATTTTAATTTTTTAATAAATTTTTTTGTTAAATAATTATTGTCATTATAATTTGTGTAATTAACAATTTTCTTTAAAGTTATATATTATTTTAAAAGACAAATAATATGAAATAAAAACATATTTAATATTAATTTTTAATGCAAATAATGAAATTGCATTCTGTGGCAAGATTTCTTATAAAATATAAACTGAGGGGTTTTTCACATGCTTGTTTTTATTTGGTTAAATAAATAATAATCATATATATAAAGGATTTTTTATAATTTATTCTTTTTTAAAAAAATTTCACTCATTAAAATAGGTGAAAAGATTTTTTTCACTTATTTTTTCTCTATTTCTATTTATTAAAATAACAATTTTTTTCTATTTCTATTTATTATTTTTTATTTCCCAATTTATTATCTTTACTTTATCAACACAAAACATAATAGTATATTTTATCAACAAAGGTTGGCTCAGTTGGTAAGGATTAGGCTCATATTCCACAAAGATGTGAATTCAAATCTCACTACCAATGTGAGAACTTTGTTGTTGGGCGATCTGTAAGTACTTTTATAAGTTCTCTTTGAGTATTGAGGCATGCCCTAACCTTGGTGAGCCCTCAAGACCCAACTTACCTAAACTTTATGTAACAAAAAAAATAAAATTGAATGAGTGAAAAGAAAATAGAAATAAGAATGTCTTTTCTTCTATTTAATTAAAAAGAAACTGAAATAAAAAACAGAAAAATTGACTTCTAAAAATAAAATTTTAAAATTTTAAAATTTTTATTTTTATACTTTTCTTTAATTTAAATTTCAAACTATTTTTCTATTCTTTATTTTCCATCCACCAACCAAACACATCCAATGTTGTAGCTCCAAGAATCGAGCTGTATTTTGGAGTTCAAACTATCACTTTTAATTACTAGACCGATGGCTTTTATCTTTAAGATCGAGGGGGACCAGGATTCGTTGCACTGGAAAAGTAAAGGTAGTGCATAGTTTAAACTACTTGTATCTTATATGTTTATTAAAATTTTAATTATAAAATATAAAAAATTTAATTGTACTTTTGTCCATGAAGTTTTACAATCTCATGAATTTTGTCTTTAAATATTTTTTTTGCAAATTTTGCTCTTCAATTTATAAAATATTGTAAATTTTACCTCATGTAGAAACACCGCTACAATTAAGATAATTTTGAGATGATTTTTCTTTTAAACTGTCACAATTAAGATAAATTTTTGATAATTTTTTTTAAACTATTGCAACTTTTTAAATTGGAGCAAAATTTGTGATATTTTGTAAATTGAAAGACAAAATTCACAAATAAATTATTTAAAAACAAAATTCGTAAAATTGTAAAATTTGAGAACAAAAAATACAATTAAATTAATATAAAGTTAAGGGTCTAAATTAGTAAATTATGTACAGATAAAAAAGCAACTACAGAAAATTCAAACTTGATTGAGGGAGCTGAAGCTGAATGAAGTTGATTTTTAGGTCACCACAAAAGTAAACTGTAACTTATTTTAAAATATTTGGAAAATTATTTTAAATTTAATTCCAGGATCAACCAAATCGAATAATCCAGATTAGCCCACTAATTACTCTAACAAGAGGACCAACTTGTATAATTTAAATTTTGAAACAATAAATTAATGCTTCCAATGCGTCCTCTAGAAGTTTAACAGGGAAAGTAGACTAGAAAGGAAAGAAGCAACTCAAGCAAGGAAAAGGAAAAACAAAGAAAAAAGGCTTAATTACATATTTTGCTACTCATTTTTCATGATTTTACGAATTTTATCATGTAACTATTTTAATTACATATTTTGCTACTTAACTTTCAAAATTTTTCACATTTTTTTACCCAATTATTTTAGTTATATATTTTGTTACCTAATTTTTAAAATTTTGTGCATTTTGTCACTCCTATTAATTGACCGCTGATGTGACAATTTTGACCACTGACATGGTAAGTTGACTACTTACGTGACAAATTGACTGCTGATTGTCCTATCAGCAGTCAAAATTGTCATGTTAGCAGTCAACTAAAGGAGTGACAAAATGTATAAAATTTTTAAAATTTAGTGACAAAATATGTAACTAAAATAATTAGATGACAAAATATGAGAAATTTTAAAAGTTCAGTAACAAAATATATAATTAAAATAATTAAATAACAAAATTTGTAAAATTATAAATGATGGGTGGCAAAATGTACAATTAAACTAAAAAAAAAAATGGTAACACCTAGGGTCGTGACTCGTGCTCCTCCTTAGTCCTTTCAAACTGCGCCGTTGTCTTCGCACGTCGTTTTCTTGATCGGTCATTGATTAAGATTTAAACAAACCACTCTATACGTGTCTTATTGTTTTATTTCAAAAGCGCATCTTTAAAAATTATAAAGGTTCAGTTAATATCAATTATTAATCGTCAATGAAATATTATAAACGTACAATTAATATTAATTGTCAAATTTTTGAATAAATGTACCATTTTACCTTAGAAAATAATAATTCGTATTAATTTGATCCATGAGTATCCGTGCACACATTTAGTCTCGCAATTATCAATTTTATGATATATTAATCAACTTAGTTTCTAAATTTGTCAATCTCATAATAATTTAAATTTTCAATTCGTAAATTTTATGACAATTTTATCTTATAAGTTTATTTAATTTCACAAAATAACAGTCAATTTATCATCAAGTTGATAAATTGAGAGACTAAATATATAAACAAATTTGACTAAAATTTAAAATTTGTCAAAATTAAATGCATGTAATGTAATGACAAGATATTTTAAAGAAAATATAAAATTTATCAAAATTAAAAAATAGAAATTACAATTAAATTTAATCATGTTTACGTAAAATAAAAGCGCATTTAAGGAACAACTTTTAACGATGAAATGAATACAAATAATCACTTTATGAAAGAAATTGGACATTTATTATTTCTCATTAATAATTAAGGAAATTGCTTTCAGTAGAGTTGCAGAAAAATCAAACAAGAGCCGATCAAGATTGACACATTTGGTCAAACTTTCTATTCATACTAATTGTGACTTGAATTTGATTATCAGATTTTTTATATTAGTAAACAATATGTAAGTTTTATTATAATTTTCAATGAAATTGGTAGTTTTGGAAGACATGTATCCTCTCCAATTTAAAAAAATTGAAAAGTATCTAGTTTTAAGATCTTATCATTTATTAATACTTTTATTTTTTTATATATATTAAAATTATTAATTATTAAAATTAAATAAAGGCTGACATTTTGTCCAGTTTTAAAAAACCTGGAGAGGATCTTTCCCCGGTTTTGGAGGTGTATTAGTCTTAACTTTTATAGATAAAAAAAGAAAATAAAAAAAAAATAAAATCAAACAAGCTATTGTAGCTTTGCCACTTGCTGGCCCGGTTATGACGAGTCACAAGTACGAAAGTTAAAAAACCAGGTACTGTTGGCAGTGACGTGGCATGTGTCGTGTCCCAAACCTGAGGCGCCGCTTGGAAAATAAACAGCAGCGGTAACCCACAGTGGTATTGTCCCTATATTTATAGAATCTTTCGGTGGTCTCCCCTTCGTTGCTTTCTCACTAGTATAAAAAGCTACACTCTCTGTCCTTTCACAATTCAGTGCCATCTCACTCAGCAATCCTCGTTCGTTTATTTATCTTCCTTCTCACTAACTATTATCAGTCATGTCGAGCACAGCTGGTCAAGTCATCAAATGCAAAGGTGATTGACTGATCGATTCATTATCACCGATCCACCCTTCTTCTAAGTGTCATCTATTTTTGATATGTTTTGATGCTAAACATAACATACCCTCCCTTTTGATTTCATTTTTTTTTTAAATCTCGTGTTGTTCCTTACTGATAATTATGAAGAGATTCTTCTAGTCCTTTTTACTTTTTTTTTTATTTTCCTTAGGAAAAATATTTGTTTTTTTTTAATTTATTAATATGTTAATCGTGTATCGATGTCTAATCTTGTTGTGGTTACTTTGAATTTCATGAAGACACCTTAGTCTTATCACTTTTTTTTCTTACATGTATTAGCAACCACAAAAGTTAATTGAAACTGTCAAATAACATGAACTTGGGTCTTCTTAACTCTTGTCAGTTTTGAAGAAAGTTTTGTTGGATCTATTTTTTTTTTTTTTCTAATTTTCTTTGTGTATCTAGAAAAGTATAATGATCCTTTTCCGTTTTTGGATCCTGAGGTCATTCTAGTTATATTATTCTATAGTGGTTAACGATATACAAGTTTGTTTAACGGACAGATTATCATTTTTTCGTTATTGACAAGTGTAAATTTGGTAGAACTTTTTTTTTTTTGTTCCTTTAATATTCGATAGACGCCACATCATCGGTGATAATGTATTTTACTAACTAAATGGCTTGATTCAAATGTACTAGCCGCGGTTGCATGGGAGGCAGGGAAGCCACTGGTGATTGAAGAAGTAGAGGTGGCGCCACCACAGGCTGGTGAAGTGCGTTTGAAGATCCTCTACACCTCTCTTTGCCACACTGATGTTTACTTTTGGGAAGCCAAGGTAACAACAGATTAAACTCGCTTGCAATTTTGTTAGCAAGCATAGTTAATTTGATCTAAGCAGATGCTAGGAAATACTCTTTATTTCAAATTGATTCGCCTTTTAGCATTAAAAAAAATTTATATCGATTGACGTTATGAGATTTCAATAAAATACTAAAATTTCTATTCCAATTTTGCCTCTTAATAAATACTGTTGTCTTGAAATACGTGATAATGCATTTAATAGAAATTAATAAAGAATTAAGAATATTTTAATAAAATTGGACCCTAAATAAATACTATTGTCTTGAAATACTTAATAATGCATTTAATAGAAATTAAGAAAAATTAAGAAAAAACTAAGGATATTTTAATAAAATTGATCTTTGGAGTAATTGTTTTCCTTAATCTGTTTAAAAAACTTTAAAAGTTAATCAGTTTGAAATGGAAGGAGTAGATGAAGAGATAGGTGCCAAGAGATGTCAAATACGGTTTCGCAAATTTTCTCAAAGCCCCCACCTAGTTAATGTCTTTGTGTTTATTTTTCTCTTTACACGATCCTGTCAAGTGAGATTAAAAATCTCAAATGAGAGTATTTATTCTCTTGATGTAGTATGATTTGATTACATAACAAAATGGAGGTGTTTAGTTTCTTAACACAAGTTTATTTATCTATAATGTAAAATTCTTCTGATGTTTAATTATGGTTTGAAAATATTGGGAAGTTGGTGATTGGTGATTTGTTCCCTTTTTTTTGTCCCCTAATCTTTTGGGTTTCAATGGCCTGTTATGCATTGCAATAATTTAACGTGATTTCCTTTTTTATCCTCATTTCAGGGCCAGACACCATTGTTTCCTCGTATATTTGGTCATGAAGCTGGAGGGTATTTTTCTCTTCTAAATATTCCCTCAGAATCAGGCATTATAAATCTTTGCCTTATAATTTGGACTATTGTTTCATTTTTGTTAAGTCTATTTGGTTTCGACATAGACTACTTCAGGTCAAACATTCTGTTTTTCTTATATGTACATTAAATGCATGTTATCAATAACGTTGGCATGATGTTATTCAGGATTGTGGAAAGCGTAGGCGAGGGTGTGACTCATCTCAAACCAGGGGACCATGCCCTCCCTGTGTTTACCGGGGAGTGTGGGGAATGCCCACATTGTAAGTCAGAGGAGAGCAACATGTGTGATCTGCTCAGGATCAACACTGATCGGGGTGTCATGATCCATGACACCCAAACAAGATTTTCTATAAAGGGACAGCCCATTTACCATTTTGTCGGAACCTCTACATTCAGTGAATACACTGTTGTCCATGCTGGATGTGTTGCCAAAGTCAACCCTGCTGCCCCACTTGACAAAGTTTGTATTCTCAGCTGTGGAATATGCACAGGTTTGGAACATCCCGACCCTGAGATAATTATATAATAATAATGTTAGTAAAAACAGCAGACTCACATTTTTCATTCATGCTTGTAGGTCTTGGGGCTACTATCAATGTTGCAAAACCAAAACCTGGTTCTTCTGTTGCTATTTTTGGACTTGGAGCTGTTGGCCTTGCTGTATGTTAACCTTATGCCTTTGTGTGTGTGTGTGTGTGTGTGTGTGTATGAGTGAGCATTGTATTTTTTATATGATTGATAAAAGGTCAATATTAACTCCTGCTCTTATTTTTTATGCAAATTATAGGCTGCTGAAGGGGCAAGAATTTCTGGTGCATCAAGAATTATTGGGGTTGATTTAGTTTCCAGCCGATTTGAAGGAGGTAGAGTGCTTTCTTCTTCCGACAAATGCTTGAAGATTCAGCTAAACATAAATTAAATGGCTATTCACTTATTGATGGTATTTCTCATTTTTGTTCTTCTTGGCAGCTAAGAAGTTTGGGGTCAATGAATTTGTGAACCCAAAAGATCATGACAAGCCTGTACAAGAGGTTAGTTCGTGGACAGTTTAGAAAAGTTTATTATATTTCTATTCTCTCAAAGCTGTGTTTTTTCAATATTGATTTTTATTTTCTGATGCCGACGGGGATGTGAATGTGGTGTCCAGGTAATTGCGGAAATGACAAATGGGGGCGTGGATCGTGCTGTTGAATGTACTGGCAGCATTCAGGCCATGATCTCAGCATTCGAATGTGTCCACGATGTACATAAATCATAACACATTTGCTCTATTTGATACTCAAATGTTTATATTAAGGTTTCTAAGGCTGAAACTTGATTTCTTCTTCTCAGGGTTGGGGTGTTGCTGTACTTGTTGGAGTGCCAAACAAAGATGATGCATTCAAAACTCATCCAATGAATTTCTTGAATGAGAGGACTCTAAAGGGTACCTTCTATGGTAACTACAAACCCCGCACTGATCTTCCTGCAGTTGTGGAGAAGTACATGAATGGGGTAAGCTTATATATTGATTGAATTGTGCAGTCTATTAGGACATTCATATTGCAATGTATTATTTGCTAATGTGGTATTATCTGCAGGAATTGGAACTGGAGAAATTCATCACTCACACAGTTCCATTCTCGGAGATTAACAAAGCTTTTGATTACATGCTGAAAGGGGAGTCCATCAGATGCATCATTCGTATGGAGCATTAAAACTATAAAACAATGATGAAATAGTCCCTGTTGGGGGACTGAGTTCTCTTTCTGGTTGTGAAAAGAAAAATAAATTTCATACTTAAATCCCTTTAGAATTATCGAATTTGTGTCAAGTTTTAATTTAGAGAATGATTTGAGCCTTTGCTACTGTGACTGTCTAATGCATGATAAATAAAATGTCGTTTTTGTCGATTTGTTGTTCTTGTGGTAATTCAAGTGAGATTTATTTCTTGAGAAAAAATATATATATGTACCACAATTGTTCAACGCAGGTCCAATGGTGTGGTGTTTTGGTAAAAAAAGAAAATGTTACTTATACTCTTTAGGTTGACAAGTTTTTACATTTTCCTCTGCAGTCTGCACTTAAATGAAACTTTCATGTAAAAATGAAAAGAGGGAAATGGGGTCGTATCCTTGGTATTCGATAAAATGACTTTGTGCTTATAGAAGTGCTAGTTAAAACCTAGTCGTGTATCCCTATATTAAAAAATAAATAAAGAAAGAAAGAAATGCAAACTCAATCTACAAAGCAGAATTCAGAATTTTAACTGTTTGTACAAATTACCTATACTCCTCTGCACTATGTTAATTGCTTTTAAAATTTGATGTCATCAAAATCAATCCAATTGGAGCCGTTGTTATTAGTTGTTAATATTGCTCTACTTTAATTTTTAATTGTGGCTGTGTGGATGGTAAAAGACATAAAACCAGATAAATACAGAAGAAATGCATTGGATAAAGAGTGAACGCTGAAAAAGCATAAAATGCGCAGACGAAGCATAAAGGGAAACACGATTAAAATACTAAGAATTTGCATAAAGGGAAATTTGCATAAAGGGAAACAAGATGCTAAAATTTTATGGTGTTCGTTGTGAACTATATCCACGGATAGAATGTTCACTGTACATATAAGTTTGGGCATAAAAGTTTTCTCGCGAGTCGCAATTCGGTTCGTTAGTAGAAGAGTAAATTCTTAATTTTTGAAGAAAATCACAGAATTGTCTCTCTCTCACAAAGAGACTCTTTCACAATGTAAAATTCTCTCTGATCTCTCTAGTGCGTAAAAGAAGTCAAATTTTGTTTAAAAATTAAAACATAACTCCTTTGATAAGGCGTGCTCAACTTAATTAGGAATTTTCAATATTGATACAACAGAAGTCTTCTAAAGACAGGGTTTGCCTACACCTTACAAATTTTCCATTCTAACACCACAAAAGTCCTCTAAAGATAAAGTGTGTCTACACACTTAATTGCATGACATCTGAATTGATGTAAAAGAAATTCTCATGAGATTAGACATGCTCACGCCTAACAATAAGATGTATCGTTCTCCCTTTTATATAATTCTTCTTTAAAATTACTTTCAACTTTAATAATTTCCCAAAAAAAAAATTAAGCCACATCCGTACGAGCTGGTTTTAATGCATTATGATTACTTATAGCTCTTATAGCTGCTGGAGCTTATGTGAGTTCCATGGATGAAGTTACTTTCAAGTATTTCATTTGAGAGAGTATTGTAGATGCATTTTGTTTTGCTTCCATAAAATAATATTATTTCTCTTTCATTTCAAGCGAAAAAAAAAAAAAAAAACTTTTCGTATATTCAGATGTTTTAATTGTATGTCAGTTGTAAATGTATTTTTCTACAATTTTTTTAAGAGAGATCAGAAACGAAAAATGATTGACAATACTTGATTTGAAAATAAAATTTCATGCCTCGGAAATAAGAGGATAAAATTAGTAAAAATCCTATATTTCAATATAATTATTTCATTATCGTCAAAAAAATATATAATTATTTGTTATAATGTAAAGATAATAATTAGTAAAACCAATTCAATATAACTAGAATTTTTAACCACGCGCATGTATTTTTTTATAATATTAATAATTATATAAAACTTATCAATTATAATAATATTAAGTTTGGTGTTGTACCTGTACGTGTACGTCAGTGTTCTTTTATATTTATGTTATAAAATATTTAATAAAATAAATTACATTAATTTATTGATCGTCGTAAAATAATTACTTCATAATAAGTAATCTACTTTACATTAAACAATAATAATAGTAATAATTGAATATAGGTAAATAATTAAATAAAAATATTATTTCTTTATATAAACTTGACATCAATTATATCTTTAAAGTATGATTTTAATTTTCGTGCACTATTGTGTAAAAATTTTTACACTATCAACTAATTAGAAATCACCTTGATTATAACTTCTAAAGTAAGTGGAGTGTTAGCAACTCACTCTTTGTAAGACACTCTTGATTATTATTTAAAATATATTGAAAACTATGAAATCATGAGTGAGACTCATTTCATAAGAAATGAGATTTTTTTTTTTTTTGATTTTCAATAAAATTTAACTAATAATAAATAGTGTATTGCCAGCATTTCTTTTAAAATAATTATTATAAAAGTTAATAACAATTGATGAATTCCAAAGTGGATCTTATTTTTCAACACCTCAAAATTTTCTAAACAGAATCTACAACAACAGAATTTGAAGAAAAAGAAAAGGAATGGAAGAGACGCCACAATCAATTCATGATTAATGAGTCTATGAAGATTCGCCACAAAGAAATTATTCTTTGATAAGAATCTAATGGTTCAATCCAAGAACCTAGAGAGAACACTTTCTTAGCAAAAATGTTACCGATTCCTTAATTCATTAAAAGTGTCTACCAAGTGCCTATAGGGACCTATTTACACTAACACTAAAAATAAGGCCCAAATACTAACAAGCCTAAAACAAGTCATAATAGGTCCAAATATAGTCAACTAAAAAAAATAAAAGCTAACAACTCTACTAAAGCCTAACAAAGGCCCAAAATAAAAATGCTCAAAAAATATAAGAAAATCCTAATCTAAAACTTGGCTCCAATTTATTATCTTCAAGCTTCCAAGGCTCTGTTCTTCCTTTCCCATTTATGTGTTAAGCCTCTTGCCAAGTTCCTCTTGAATCTTCCTTCTCCTTTCCCTAGTCATAGAACCTTCCACGTCTATGTCTTCTTTCTTGAAGTCCTTGGATAGTCCTTTATCATAGTCCCACTATACATGACAATTTATAATTGAATGGTAGTGTAAAAAATCTTATACTATCAAGACATTCTAATTAAATTCTTAAAGTATTTATACTATAAAATAATTCTCTTAAAGATTCAAGAAACTTGTGATGTTCTATATTTATATTATTAAATGTAAATAAACTACACTTATCTACTTTAGTAAAATAGGTAATTTATGAAACATACTTTAAATTCATATTAATATATAATAATAACATTGTCGGGATAAAGTAGTAAATTACTATTATTTTATATGGACGATGTCTTGAATTATGCTTTCACTCTAAAGCTATATTTGGTAAAAGTAGCTAAAAAGCTAATTAAAAGTCAAAAAGGTAGCTGGAAATTAAAAAGCTAACTGGAAGCTGAAAGATGTTTGGCTAACTTATTAAATTATAAGTGTTTGATAAAATTATCTATTGAAGTAGTTGATAAATGTAAAGTGACAAAAATGGACATATTTATATGATATTTTTATATAAATTTTAATTATATTTTATTAATAAAAATATATTTTAGTATATTTATATCTTGAATTATAATGTAAAAAGTAATAGAATAAATAAAGTGAATAGTGCAATAGTTAAAGTAAACAATGTAATATAAAAAAATATTCAAAAAATAATAAATAAATAAATAAACCTATCATCTATCAATATCAACATCTTGAAGTATAATGTTGAAATAATAAAATAAATATTGTAAATAGTATAATGGTTAAAATAAACAATATAATATAAAAATATCCAAATAATAATAATAATAAAAAAAAAATTGTTATCTATCATTATCAATCTTATGTAATAAAAGGATAAAAATAAGAAAATCCTACCTTAAAAAGGGTAAAAATAATAAAAACCCTATTTTATGAGTGAAAGAAGAGAAACAAAAAATCTTACCTTATGTAGAAAAGGGTAAAAAGGAAATTTAAAAAATATTTTAAGTACAAAAGGGGAATAAAGTATAAGAAGTTAGAAGCTAACGTTTTAAAAAAATGCTATTTTAAGTATTGTCTCAAAAAATACTTCAAGCTATTAAAAAAAACTTATTTTAATAAGGTTAAATAAGTTTTTCAACTAGTTAAAAAAAGCTAAAAACTAACTAAAATGACGTGTCAAACATAACCTAAATTTTCGTGACAAAAGATGAAATAACATATTATAATATTTATTATAATGCTATAAAATATCTATTATATTATAATTATAAAACATTAATTTTATTATATTGTTAGTATAACAAATTTTATATTGTCAACTAATTAAAAATTATTTTAAAGGTAACTTTTAAAATAATCATTACAAAATTTAATAATCTTATCATACATGATTATTTATAATTATATAATTACATTAAAAAAAACATTTATATTCTCAATACATTCTCATTCTATTATTATTATATTATTATTACTTAAATAGTTTATATAGGTTAAGTCTAAAGTTATAGGTTCTAACCTAGTGATGAGAGGTTGAGGTAGTATGCATGAAATCATAGATTCTAACCTCAATATAATTATTGTACACCAAAAAAAGAGTCTAAAGTTATAATAAATTTATCCACATATTACAAAAATAGTGGGAAGCCGGATAGTAAGTTCATGTATATAAGAATAAGGAAAAAATTTAGTTCTACAAGTGTTTTTGATATTATTTTCTAATTAAAATTAAAGTTTTATTTCAGTACTCTACGAAACAAACGTTTGCATTAAAATTTAATACAGATTACTAAAATGAAATTTCAATTCGAATTAGAGAACAATATTAAAAGTACTTATGTAATTGGCATTTAAGTTTTGTCCTAACAATAAACGAGGAAAAAAACATATATGACAGAAATACTGTTCATGATCCGGCTTACAAGATTGTCTACATCGGAAGATATCTGTGTTTTATAAAAAAAAATACTGTTTATGAAATTGCATGGTTTATATTATAGTATAGACAAGAATTAAAAAATAATAATAATAACCACTTTCTACTGTGTAAATGAATACGTTAGTCCTTCAAGAATTCGCACAGTAACACTTTAGCCCTGGTGTCATTTTTTTGTGAAAGCCAATTATTTGACATCACTCTTTATAAACATTATTCATTTCCGATATACATTGGTCCCCCATTAAACTGACGTTAAAAGCTAACAGGGTTGATGCTGTGGTACCAAGCTATATGGCTTAAATGATACAAGGAGTAAAATGTTGGTAATCTCGTGCTAATTTGCTCCTTTAGGTAAAAAATATGAGAGGAGAATTTCGTTCCACATATCAGGAACACCGGGTAAACACCAATGACTACAATCAGGCACAGATGGCTTGTCACTCCAAGTGCCCACGTGTCCATCACTTCTATATGCAGTCATTGGTGTAACGTGCAGAACTGTTACAGGAGCACTCATATTTTTGACAACTCTGTTGATCAGATCTGAAATTGGGTTTCGCTCCTTGCCATTAGTTCTCTTCCTAGGCCTTTGAGTCACTTTGCAAGAATTACGGTTCGGTCCACTGCCACAAACACAAGCATCTAAATGATTAACACTTCACAACTACCATAAAGTTTGATGGCTCTTGGGTTACCTAAGGAATAGTGAACTAAATATTATTTGAGTTTAATTTCTATGTACTGTTAGTACAAATTTTTTTACACTATTAACTAATCAGAAATCATTAAATATGTTTTTTAAGATAATTATTGTAAAAATCAACAAATTTACTACATATGACAACTTGTAATTAAAGAAGGTGCATAGATTGTTTTCTAATATTATTTTTGGTTCATATTTAGCCATTGTCCCAACTTGCTAAACAAACAAATAAACAAATATGGTGCACAACCCACCTCCAATGTGATGATTCAAAGGTGCGGAAGAATATTCTTGTCCGGTTTGTGTTAATTGTGTTCTCTACCCAAGATGCCCAGGTGAGCAAAGCCGTGTGGAAAGCAGAATTGATTGGCATTCCAAGCTTCAGTGAGCTACCAACCTGAAAATACCAGCCCCTGTCTGAAGATCACGTTAGCACCAAATAGTTGATAGATAATCTTCATTAAAAAATTTAGTCTTGGTCATTCATCAAACAATCAAGTTGTAGAGGCACACAGAGTCGGAGAAAACTAACATATAATCTGAGATACAAAAATATTCAAAACAGATGAATATCCTAACCACAAACATAACAAAAAACTAAATTACATTGAGGATGGTAGCGGCTTAAACCATGTGCAAATTGAGAAACTATCAACTATCAGCAAAATCCATTTAGGGTCATATGAGCAAAAATTATCGATGATTCAAAGAAAAGGAGTGTAAGATAAAGCACATTCAAAGTTGTTGCTATTGGCTATCAGAACATTATTCCACCGTCATGTTTTACATCATTACCTTTCCTTAGTTCTGTTAACACGACCATGACCCTGCACATAAGAAAATCTCAAGCAGAATTCACCAATCCAGTTCCATCTTTAGCCCATCGCCCCATCCCAAAGCAGTAAAAGAAAGTCCTAAAACAACAATCTTCTAACTTGTGGCACAAGCTCCATAATTTAAGTCACTGATCAATTTGTTGATCAGAGACCATTAGACCATTTGAAATAAGCCTAATTTCATATTTTTGAAGTCTCATCATAGAGTTGGTGATAATAAGACATCACCTTGTTGAAGTTCATTTATGTCAGTTTTGATGGTATATATACATCTCGTCCAAAGAATTATGAGGACCAAAATCTCCACAACCTCTCAATAAATTTATGTCAAAAACCTTATTTACTATCTTACCAAACCTGACTCTTAGCTTCTCTTTAGAGAAATTGGCTTTGTACAAGTAATAGCATTAATTAAAAAATTTCAAACACGAGCAGAATTATTGTAGAAACAGAAAAACGTGACAAATTTTAAAGTCTTCCCAGTAACACTCGTGACAATATTCAAAAAGATCACTTTTCTCTGCAGCAAGTGCCCAATATTATCATAAAGGCTGGGGTTATCATTTGAAGAAAAGCTACTGCTAGTTGAATATTTTTTGAACACCCAGGAGTCAGGAAAATGAAATTCTGAGACATCTATCCTTTTTTTTTTAATGTTAGAATATTAAAACAAATACGTTGAAAGAATTTTCTGCCCTTGGATTATGACTCAGTAGGTGTCATTAGTATAGGTGTGATTTGTAAACTACCAGTAACTCTTATCATTAGTAAAGGTGTGATTTGTAAACTGCCAGTAAAGCATGCATTCTACGGATCCAGAGATGAAAATTAAGTCCAAAAGTATTAAAATAAAGCACGTTGTTGAGGAGTAAGTTGACTTTATAAAAAGAAACAGAAAACAAGATCATGGCATTAAAATATATATCTACCAACAACAAAAAGATGCAAATCATATCACTATTAGGAAAATGAAGATACTCACATGTCAAAAAGCTTAGTCCGTGTCCACCAGTGACCTGAATTGAATATAAGAACATCAGAATCAATCCACTCATGGCTAATATCATCCATCTTGTCTAATCTCAGTGTTGTCTTCACCCTTTGGGGTGCATGTCTAGGCCCAGGACCAGGCTTCACCAGGAACACCGATCGATAAAAATCGATTCTAACATCAAAAGAACTAAACCTCACGCCTAAAAACCTTATCTGTTTTGTGATCTTGTTGCCTTTGATTTCATAGACACTCTTCTTATTCTCAACTCCTGTCATTAGCAAACATATCATGGACTCCCATTGCGTCCTACTCAACGAATCGCCAACGAACACCACCCTTTTCCCACGAAGTTGTTCAAGTATTCTACGGGCATCAAACCTTGGAATATCACAGTTCTTGGGTTTCCACCTCCATTTGCTATAACCTCTATCTTTTCTCCCATTAGTAAGGCAATCAAAACCCCTTTCTGCAAAAGGGCAGTGAGAAGCATCATACAAAGGGTAGCTATCATCCCTTATCCAACTTCCTTCAAACACATTGCATGTGCCCATTGAAACATTGGATTTTAAAATCTCACCATAACTCTGAACAAATGAGTGCGAGCTGTTGGGAATCTCATAACTCTGAACAAGTGAGGGAGAACTGTTGGGAATCTCATCATAACTCTGAATCACTGAGGGAGAAGTGGGAAAAGAATATAAGTAAGCCCAGGAAAGGACCAAGAGGAAGAATATGAAAGAACCAACTGTGACCAACCCACTGAAGGAACCAAAGATCCAGGCATTGAAGTCACCCTTAACAACTTTGTGACCAAAACCAAAAGCTCTTGAGAATAGAGTCCTAAACTTGGTAAATGACATCCAAAAACTGAACAAACCCAGCAACTGCATAATTTGCAAAACCCACCAACTATTCCATATATCCATTGTAAAAGTACACAGGAAGGAAACAATCACAATCAGGCTCTACATTTACGTTATAAGCATAGGTTATCTAAGAAGGAAATGTGAACAAAAGTATGCTACTTTCATTTATCAAAAAGTAAAAACATTGGTACTTTCAATGTCTAAATTTAGGGAAACCAGCTTTCTTAACACCAAAACAGAACATTTATAATTATAGCCCAAATCTAAGACAATGGCAAGTTTGGAGACAGAGAATTGCAGAGTGTTGAGAGGAAAAAGGAAAAAAAACAGAGATGTAATTAAAATTTTGTGGAACTGAGAGGGGTGGGGGGTTTAATGCACAAGGTGGTGGTGGTGGTTGGGGTTGTAGTTGAAGAAGTTGGTTGTGTGTGCAGCATGAAAAAGGTGGAAATAAAGTTAGAGTTGAGGGCAATTTCGTCATTAAGAACATATTCTACTAATGTCTAAATGGAATGCCTTGGTTGGTTTGGCTACGTTAAGAAAAAGGGCTTAAAGACAGTGAGAATCAAAGGTAATTGCATATTATGATCTGTCGGTGCAGATCAAGAAACGAACCGAGTTACCGAAAGAACCTCTTACTTTTTGTGCTTTTTTTTTCGTCCAACTTTTATTCTATTGCGGTCCCTTCGGGGACATCCGATAAAATTGGAACGAAACTTTTATTTTATTGCGAAAAGCAAATACTGTAACAGTTCAGTGGATCATACGGGTTGGCCCAAAACTATGGCCTAATTTTGTAAATAAATAATATAAATAATGACAACTCTCTTTCAGGGTTTTTTTAATTTAATTTTATTTTTCTATCCCTTTGCTGAATAAATCCCCGTGGATCCATATTTAATTTTTAACAGCAGAAATAACCTTGCTTGCGTCGAACTCAATTCCTTTCTATGAACATTGTCATGTTTATTAGCAGTTTATGCGTCTTTGATGAGATGATTCGGTTTGACTGAGATAGCAATGAATAGTATACACCCAACAACTGAAACGATTAATTAATAAATTAAGTTTGGTCGCCTGTTGTTTTATTTCGTCACGATTCATTCTTAATTTATTATAATTATTTATATGGAAATTTTAAACGCAGAGAAGTCTCTTAAGAATTAATTATTTCATACCATAAAGAGCCAATTCAAATGGCTGTATTCTCGTTTTTGGTAAATAAATTCAATAACTGACAGTAATATTAGGTTTGAAAATATTTGCGCCAACCATATGATGTAATGTTTGAACCCGTATTTTCGGTTTACACGGTGGTATTTAATGTAATAATGTTGGATTTTCTTTTCGGGAAAAATTTATAGAAGTTATTAGTAAAACTATGAAAGCTCCAGTGCTGAACATAAGCAAAAAGAACATATAAACCATTATATTGGGTGAGTTAGTGTGAGGCTTAAGGCTTACCATTTGTCAACAATCACAGCTGTCAAACTCAAATGCCAGCCAAAGCAATGTCTCTCGAACTGTAATAGCTTCCATATGACCATTGAATGTGTCCACCAACAATGAGATCGATGAGCACAACCTCATAAGACACATTCCAACGTTTCAGCCAACGCAACTGGTATTAGTAGTATGTGGCATCAAGAAGGGTTATTGAGAAAGCGACGTCGCACCAGGTTGGTGCGGGTCTGAACAGAAACATCACTTCCAATTAGGGGTGGGCATGGATTGGACTTTTAAAAATCCAATTCATATCCAATTTATATCTAATTAAATGGATTGGATTTAAAATGCATATCTATAAAACTAGTTTGGATTTTTTGAAATCGGTTTTAAATCCGGTTTATGGTTCAAAACCAGTTTTAAAATAGGGTTGATTTTAAAACTAATTTTCGATCATAAATCATTTTGAAATCGATTCATAATTCAAAAATAATTTTCAAACTAGTTTTAAACCATAAACCAGTTTTGAAATTGGTTTTGAAACTAGTTTATGGTTCAAAATTGGTTTGGTTTTAAAACCAATTTTGAGCAAAAAACTAGTTTTAAAACTGGTTTTAAAATCAGTTTTAAATCGTAACTATAAACTAAATTTTTACACAATTCTTTAAATTTTTTAAACACAAATTATGGCTTGGTTTGGTTACAGTTTGACAATTTTTAAAAATTTTTAATTTATTAATATAGCGTAAAATTTAATAACTAAATTTACTGAATTATTATGTTATATTATTTTAAAAAAATACATTTTCTTTAAATTCTCTTTAAAATAGATTAGTTGAAAAACAATACCTTTTTACTGCTATTTTAGCATTATCTTTTAATAATATTAACACATTTTTTTATAATACAAAAGTAAATTATGTATCTCTTGATATATTGCATTATTCTTTAACAATATTGGTACACCTTTTCTATAACATATAAAAGTAAATTGTGCACCTCAATAATAAAACAAAGAGAATGTTATAAATTAGTTTAATACTTACTAATGTAAATTTTTTTACAATAATAATAAATTTAAATTTTAAAATAATTATTGTAAAAGTTAATAATCTTGCTATACATGACAACCTATGATTAAACTACATTATAAAATTTTTTGCATTGTCAACGTATTCTAATTAAATTCTTTTAAAAATTGTACTTATCTTTTTTCTTTTTAAATTATGAATATCTTTTAAAAGATATTTTTAAGATATATTTTATTTCTTTACAACTTTCTTTAATAGTCATAATTAATTTTGAATATTATATTATTAATTTAAAAACTTTTAAGAATAAAAAGACGTATTTTATTAAGAAATACGAAATAAAAAGACATGTTGACATTGCTTTGTTGTATAGGCATAGCTAATACCAATTTTTGTAGTAGGTGAAGATGCAATTGATTATTATTAGCACATAAATAAATAAATATTAATAAAAATATGGAAATTAGAAAAGTCCTAATTGCTCATTCACTCTTTGTTTCATTGGCAATATACAAATTACAAAGAGTTTTGCAAAGAAAGAGGAAAAAAAACATATAAAAATAACTAGTTTGTGTGGCAAGGAAGAATCATGTTTTGAGATAAAGTAAGGGAGAGTCTTAAAATCATTCTTTTAAGATAAATAGAGCGAAAATTATGTTTTGAGATAATATAATAGTTTTTAATTTGTGCAAAAATAAATATGGATATAACAACTGGTTTCAAAAATAGATATGGATATATAACTAAGCCATTATAATTGGTTTTGGATAATAACTAATTCATTAAAATGGATTTATAATTGATCGGAACAATGTGGATATGAATTAGTTTTACTAAACTAGATATTTTGCACACCCCTACTTCCAATCGAGATTTTGGATCTACAAGGAACCGTGGCGGAACCACATTCTCTTCGAGTCTTCCAAATTCACGCACCAATCACAATCACTGAGTCTTCCAAACATGCAACAAAATCTGGCAAGACATAAAATGTACTTGAAAAGGAACTGCAAGTATACAAGCAAGCTATGTAAGGGTTTATAATGCTTAGGAAGGTCATTCAAACCAATATATAATAAAATAAATTAATCAAGCATCAAATTTAAATACAGGAGTGAAGGCATAGATAATATTCTTAGCTAGACTTGTCATCTATACATCATTTTTTTTCTTTTTATTTTGTTACTATCATATAGTATACATCTTATAAAATTGTAAGACTCGATAGTTGAGAAATTTCAATCTCTTTGAAGTTTTTGTAAGAAAATAGCATGCATAAGATAATTCAGTGGAAGAAAAAGTATTTCCGATAGCAATTGATTCAACGATCATTGTTATCAAGTACAAATCTCAATATTGTTCTTACAGTTACTCAAAATAAAAATAGAAAATAAATGAGAAAAGAATACAAAGAAAGAGAAAGTTTTTTTAGTCTTAGCCTTTTTCTGAAGTGTATGAATCAATAAAACATCACATACTTTTTATAAGCAAGGCAAAGGACCTATATTGGCTCCTCCCATATATTGAATAAAATGAAAATATATTTTCTTTCATGATAATATAATATTAATGTCCTGATAATTCTTAACTTATTACGGCCCATTTGAGGTGATTTTTAGTTGTGAGTTTCAAAAAATTTAAAAACTACAACCATTTTTTAGTTTTTAAAATTTAGTTTTAGTTTTTTTTTTTTTTAAATTTGGTTTCAAAATAAACTTACTTTGAAATTTCTTATCTTGTTAAAATTAGTTAAAAAATATGTTTGTGTGGTGATGGTAATGGTGGTGGCAATGATGATGCCGACGACAACGGTGGTGGTGGTGCCATTGACGACGGTTGTGACGGTGGCAGTGGCGGTGCGGTGGTAGTGGCAGTAGCAGTGGTGGTGGTGGCAGTGCAGTGGTAGTGGCGATGCCGATGGTGGTGGTGATGGTGGCAGTGCCTGTGGTGGTGGCGATGGCGACGGCGACGGTAGTGGTGGTATTAGTGCCGGTGATAGTGGTGGTACTAATGCTGGTGGTTGTGACAGTGTCGATGATCGTGGTGGTGATAGTGGTGGCAATGCTGGTGGTTGTGGTGGTGGTGAAAGTGATTATTGTCAAATGTAGTGATGTATATTTTTTAAAAAACTAAAAACCAAATTCATAAATCTTTTTTTTTTGTTTTAAAAATGAATATAAAAGTGTTTTAAAATTGATTTAAAAACTATTTCAGCTCCATTTTAACCAAACACATTTTGTTTTAAAAATTGTATTTGAAAACCAAAAACTCGCAACCACCCCAAAAGGACCTTTAGTAAATTCAAACCTTTCAGTGAAAAACATGCATAGAATTTACAAACTTTATATATGGACAATAAACATCACAATAAAATAGATTATGCTTATGGGTATAGAAATATTTTATCATGACATTTAGCCAGTAACCTTAATTAACTATTACTTCCCTATGGGGTCAAGTAATAATTCTTTTATTATATTACCTAGGATGTTATAACTACTCTCAAACATGTAATCCATATAGTAATTCATAATGTAAATTGTATATTTTACCAATGTAATTATACCCAAAAATGAATCTTGCGACATAAAAATTGCTTATGGGTTAAATGTTTAACTCAAGTAAATCCATTTGATTTTCTATCATAATATTTAATTTATGGTAAAACTATCAAATTATATATCACCTCATAATTTTTGTGGGTAAATTATAAAAATAATATGACATTTTATCCTAATTAATTATATAAATATAACAAAAATTCATGTGGGTTAAATTTATTATATTTATAAGTATAACCAATCACAATATTATGTCTAAATCCTTCTGTGATCTTAAACAACTTAACATATAATTTCAATTAATTAAAGATGTTGTGACTAATTGATAATTAATTAAAATTATAAGGATTACTAGACAATAAAATTAATTTTTTATGAGAATAACCCAAATTATGTACATCAAAACACAATATAATGATAAATATAATTCTCATAATATAACTTCATAATTAAATCAAATATGTAAGTTATAGTTTTTTAGGGTTCTTAATAATAGAAAACTAATAAGATCTTATAAACTTTGTGATTCTCACAATCATCAAGATTTAAAACATACATTATTTGGCAACAAAACATGCACCAATTAGAATTACCTACTACCTTTAGATAATCCATACATGCCTTATAATAATGAATTTCAATGTACCTATAAACCAACAATCATATAATTTAGCATCCATTATTTTATGGGTAATTGAAATAAATCATCATTAATTTGGAATTAACAAATATACAGGTTTGACCAATTTGGTGATTAATAACCCTTCATACTATAATTCCAAATCAAAAGAAAACTGTGATTCATACCAAAAATAATAATAATAATAAATCTCTGTTCAGCAAATATGTTCTGTTGTTTTGATTACCAATTCCTGATGCCAGTAAAGGAATGTGGTGAATCCAAATGAAATTCATTCTCGGTTATATACTTACGTACTGGTCTATGTTTAATTCATTTGAACATGTAATCACATGATAAATTAATTTATCTTTCCTAATTTCAGATTCCGGAATGGTCGCATACAAGAGAATTCTAAAGGTATTGAAAATAAAGTTCGTGGTTTAGAGTTCTAAAAGAATTCACGTACAGGAATTCATTCACAAAAAACAAAGACATTACTTGCTATTTATAGCAGTGTTATTTTTTCTAAGAAAAAACATTTACATGAATTGTATTATCATTTCTTTGAAGTAAAAGTTAATTTTGATATTTTAAAAATATATTTTATATCGCATTATTCTTTTATTTATTGGTGACGTTAGATTTTAGTTACCAAATTTGACTTTAGTTTTACTAATTCCGTAAGTGCTAGGAGTGAAACAGATCAATTTCAAAGATGGGATTCACAATTTTGCCTCCGAGGGAATTTACAAGCAGTCTGTAACAATTAACATTACTCAATACTTTAATACGTTAAGAATAATATTTCTCACACACTTTTTAATACACTCTTTTATTATTGGTTAAAATTTGTTGAAAATCATAAAAATTTGTGGATTTTACTTCATATTTAATGAATCCTAATCATGATTTTATAGTTTTTAATAAATTTTAACCAAGTAAGAATTATGTCAAAAAGAGTGTGTTAGAGAGGACCCCTTTCATTCCATTTTGTTTGACGATTAAGGTTTTGGAACCGGAATTAAGAAATACAATTAATATTTTAGATTTCATAAAAATTATTAAACAATTTCATAATATATTCCTTATCTTTCTTTCTTTATAAATTAGAATAGTTATCTTGAATGAGAGTGTTTTCAAGAGCTATTTTTCAACAAGAACATTTTTAAGAGTTTTTCTTTAACAAAAGTATTTTTAGAATTTGTTCTTAACCTTTTATTGCTTTCAATATATCATTTTCATCTTTGTTTCTAAATTGAATTTCAATATTTTCTTAAAAAAATTATTAATAGTTAAAAAAAAATTGTATCACAATATAAATTGTTTATCGTAAATCTAAAAGATAATTTATATGTTTAAAAATATTTATTTATTACATATTTTAATTATAATATAATTTATATATTCAAAAAATATTTATTTATTATAAATTTTAGTTATATAAATTAAATATTTATCTTTTACATTATATATGCTAAAATACTAGTTAATTATATTCTTTCTCATCTATATATATATATATTTTTTATTTGTTCACTATGCAATGAAAGGTTAAAAATATAATAAATAAAATTAATTCTTCACTAGTACTTTAAAATGATAATCAAAATTGGACAGTTTTTTTTTCCTCACTAAAACATCAAACAAAATGGGTCTGGAAACTATGTGCATGTTTGGTTTCACATTTGATTCTCTAGAATCACATTAAAATACCAGCTAATATGATTTTAGATAAATATTTACATGTTTGGTTTCACATTGAAAGATTGATTTTGACGCCAAAATTAATTTTAGGTTGAAGCAACTTTAGGTAGTTTTTGCATTAGATCAAAAAATTTATACTAAACTTGACTATTAACTTGTTTTTAGAGTAAAAACATCTAAACATAAATCACATCACCTCAAAATCAATTTTAAGCGAAACCAATTTTACAAAATTAATTTCATTCAAAATTAATTTTATCAACGCTCACCCAAACACACACTATATTGCTAACAATATGTTAATAATCAAATTGCAAAACAGTTCATACTTTTACTTTGACATTTAGGACTAAAGCACGGCTAAAGCACGTATGTGTTTCCAAAAAAAGAATGAAGAACGTGCAATGCAGCTAGGGAATCAATAGACTCAAAAGAATGGAATCTTTTTGCTTTTTCCTTTTTACCGACTTCCCACACAATTGCTAAATGGCCTACAAAGGGACACTCCTTTCTCTTTCAACGCTTACTCTTTTAGGCTAAAGTCTCAGATCTAAGAATCAACTGGAGTGTAGAAGCTGCTATTTCTATTTCCAATTTGTTATGGCTGGCAGATCCATCCTCTATTCCTCTTAGTTATTAATCAATTGAAGGACGTGTTGTGTTTGGCAATCTCCTTCCACGCACAAATGAACTGAAGAGATGGAGTGCCCTTGAAGGTTGTGCATATGGTACCATGTGAGCAGCTCCCCGTACAGTGGCAAAAGTCAACAAGTTTCCATACTCGGTTACCCAACCTCCAACCTATACATATATAAATGTCATCAAGTTACCAAACCACCACTAATTTATAAATAAGCGTGGGGAACTGTAGTGAATAAAATTGCAAAACCATAGCATAGAAAAATTAAATGAAAACTTTTCTTCATGCAGAAAGTGTTACTAGTACCTGGCCTTTGTGGAACCAAGCTCCATATGGAACAGTAATCTTGAACTTCAGTTCATGAGCTAGTTCACGAATGAGTGTTCGAGAACCTAGTAGTGGCACAACAGAATCTTGGTCTCCACTGTGATAATTTAACATAAATAATTAGCGTACGACAGCAACAAAAAATATATGTAAATGGGTAATGATATGACAGGTCTCCTTTGTTGAATGAAATTTACCTGAAAACCCATACTGGAATATGGTTTCGAACTATCCTTTTGAGAACTGGAAGGATATTTATGTTAGGATCAGTGTCGCTATAATTTAAGACACTGCAGTGAAGAAATTGTGGAATTAGACATCAGTAATGAAAGTAGAAAACGATGAGAAATGGAGTTTCATATGTTTATCATGATTAAGAAGCCTAAAAGCACAGCTACATTGATATATCGAATAATAGAATATGCATGGCTGAATGTTGTTGACAAAACATTTCAATTCTAATTCTATTCAAATTTAATAAAAGATATATAAACATTCAAGATTTCAAGCAAGTTCATGAAATTCAACTAGTGGTATTACTTTAATTTGCTTGTAAGTTTGAACCATGCAGAAGATTACAATATTGTTTTATACAGTTACACCAAAATATGAATCACTTACCCACTGCACATAGACCATGGGTACGGAAGATTGGTACGGTTTGCATGGAGAGCCTTCTGAACCTCAGGGAGGTTGAAATAAAAACGTCTTTCGTAAGTCATACAGACATCTACACCTATGCTTATTTTAGTAGCCTGCATTAAAGTAATCAAATTAATTAGTTTATAATTTTGTTAAAAAACATTTTAAAATATCAACAGAACATGAAATGAAAGAGGCATATTACTATCTTTTTCAATCTCAGTTCTTGTTCAACTATGGATGGATAACAAACATCCAGAATCACATCATAGTTGTTTATATAATCGCCAACAATGTCATTTGCTTCATTTATTGCATCGTTGCATGATTTAGACACATTATGTGGACTTGCAAAGACATAATCATCAAAATCGCAATCATTCATAATGACAAGGCCAATTTCATCGGAAATCATTCCGTGTGACCAGAAGTATTCATATGTTGCTTGTGAATCACGATCAAGTTTCAGAAGTGGGTTTCCAATCTAACAAATGAAAGCCAAGGAGGAAGGAGTAAAATAACTATCAAATTAAAACATCAGCGGTAAGATAACAGAGACTAGTCCAAAAGTAACGCAAATATAAATGAGTAAATTAATGCCAAAAAGATATCACTTGAAAGGGGTCTTACAGCAACTCCTTTAATATTGAATTTGAAACCAGTTGAATGAGCATTGTGGTCCAAAATAGCATTAGCTAACTGTGGTATATAATGTCCTGTGTAACATTATGAATGTTAGAAATAAACAAAAATATATTATAATTGGATAAAAACACTTTTTTAAAAAAGGAAAGAAAGGAGGATAAAAACCTTTTTTTTTTAAAAAGGAAAAGAAAAAAAGTAAACTGGGGTAATAATTTTATAGCATGCCCCCTGCTAGGAATGATGACATAAGTTATCTGCATGTGCATAAATAATAGAATAAAAAGTTTAATCTTAACTAAACCACGTCAGCTAATATATAGAATATTTTGAAACTCGAGACCAAATTTTGGGAATTTCAATTAAATAAATAAATTATTAAAATTGGGATAAGATTATTATTTGTTGGACCTGCATAGCTTTCTCCAGTAAGGAACAGCTCCCTTGATTTGTAGGAAGGAAACTTCTTGTACCATTTCAGCATGAACAGAAGCATATCATTGGCTGCCAAAAACATAAAAAGATTATTATGCTCATGCCTAGTAAAACAAATTGTATAACATCTGAAATTAAGAGTAGATAATTACATAAATTCGTTCCCAGTCTTAATAAAAGTCTGATTTACTAAAAAGGAAAAATGGTTGGCTTAATTGTACTTTGTGTCACCTAAGTTTTATCATTTTGTGAATTTTGTCACTGTATTTTTTTCTTTCTTGCATTTTACCATCTTATCTTTGAAATTTTGTAAATTTTATCCAATCATTAACTGTTCATTAAATAAAAATTCACAAAATTGGACAAAATTCGCAAAATTTTAAAAATAAAGTGACAAAATATGAGAGAAAAAAACATAATGGTAAAATTTGCAAAGTAATGAAATTTGGGTAGGACAAAGTGCAATTAAGCCAAAAAGATTTAAATGAAGATCATGACAATATATTAAGTGGTCACCCTATGTACCTGTGGACGCGTCTCCAGTGTTGTAATCTGTAGTTGTGTTTGAGTATGACCAACCAACTCCAGCTGGGGACTCCACGAAGAGGAGGTTGGACGCTATGAAAAAGGCATAATATCAGCATCAGGAATCATTAAATCAATGTAAACCCAAATTATTCTCCAATATCACAAGAAAAACTCATGCCAAAAACTTGTGTCATATATGATATACCTCTATTCCAAGACATTGAATTTCTTCGGAGACCACGTCCATCACCTTTGGGATAAAAGGGACCCAACTCAGTAAAGGCACCTCCTCCAATTGAGGAACATCCCGGGCCTGAAAAACAATGGTACTTGCTCTGAGTTAAAGGAGTTAGACAGTTTTATGAGTCAAGTGTAGACCTTTACAGGTTGATATATTTGAGGTAGCTGTTACAGTTGTTCAAAAGCCAAAAAAAAAAAAAAAACTGTTGCATCTTTCTTATAAACATTTCAAAATTATGATCCAGAGGATCTGTCACTGAGGGGTCCAAGCAAACAGGACTTTCTGTGAGTAAGACTACACAACCTGAATTGGTAGGTACAAGGAAAGATAAATGACAACCACCTATGTTTTCCACCAGGAGGTAAAAACATGAATATGAAAAAGTGAGACAAAACAACCTAAAATGAACAGGAAAAAAAAAAGAAAAAAGGTAGAGACCATGACAAAGTATTGAAATTTTAATTGAAGAGTATGAATGAAGGAAATTGTAAGAAACAAAAATGAAGATTGACTTCATTCCTTAAGCACCCATAATTAGGAAGGGATGATGAAGCAATGACAGCTCTAGAAAGTAGAAACTTGATCCAATTGAACAGGAGCAAGAGTAGTAGGGTACCAACCTCCATTGAGCCAAAGGGTGAGGGGCTTCTTGTCATAGTCATGCTCAGCCTCCACAAAATAATAGAACAGGCTCCTCCCATGCTTGACATCTATATCAATATGCCCTGCATATTGCCTGAACCCAACCTTGGGTTGGCCAGGCAACCTCACTATTAGATCCTCAGCAGGGTACCCTTCTACCCCAACAGTGCCCAACAAGCAGGCACACCCCACCACAATCAAGACCCCAACCAACCAACACCTTTTCATCCTCAACAACTCCAAGCCCCTCACAAGTCACAAGACACCCAACCTTTTTATCCATTTCCTGAGGAATCCTTGATTCTTATATACTTGTTAAAATATATTTTTAATTACTATTTGATCACTATCAGTAACATTGTTTTGAATTTGGTCCCACCCTATCATTTACAGTCACAAGTTGGAATCAAATTAAAATAAATAAATGTCATATGTAGGAATTAAAAAGATTCTATTTCTTGTTCAGATATGTTTGAAGTAAAAAATGAATATGAATATTTTTAATTTGGTGCTTATATTTTATTATAATTTTTTATTAATATTACAGGGTTAAGATGGTAATAAAGAATGAGAACAAAATTGAAAATGTTATATATTTGATGATGAAATCAAAAAATTACCACAAATATATTTAAGAGTTTAATAGTCATGTACTGTCAATATAAAAAATTTTACATTGTTAACCAATCATAAATTACTATTGATATGATTTTTAAAATATTTATTATAAAAGTCAACAAACTTACAATAAATGGTGGTTTATGATTAGATAACAGTGTAAAGTTCAGGACATGTCTTGTTTTCTCTATATTTAATCCATATATATAAATCCATCTGGTAAGGCATATATATTAAACCCAATCCTTTCTTCCCTCTAAAAAAGGCAATTTGTTTCTTTAATAGAACAGAATGAATAGAATTAATTATGATACCATATCTTTAGTGAACAGATTCTGTTAATGCGAGTAAAGAAGCACGTGAATCCCGGCTTTCCTTTAACAAAAAGGTAAACTCCCACCTCAAGATCTGAATTGCATAGAATATGCCCTCAAATGCATGAATAAATGGTATGCAGACTTGAATTTTCTCTGGTCGACTATAACAGGAGAATTTTCACAATAGTGCTGCCATTTTTGCATTCTACGATGTGACAAATAATGCTACTAGATATTATCCATTTAATGGTTGATGCCGCATTGCGACACGTCATTTGAATACAACGAATACATCTTGTTTTGCCGAAAACAGAAAGACACAGCCAAGAAAGTAGCATAGTGGGGAAGGTTACGACTAAGGATCGGCCTGCACTAGACACTTTTACCAACGGTAAACAAAATGTTCCAAAGTTGATAAGATAATCATCAAACAAGTCGCAAGTCAAAAAAAAAAAAAAAAAAAAACAAAGGCGGTATCTTCTTTTGGACCTATTTGGGTGGCAGATTCATGATTCGTGGTCATTGCTTGAGAGGGAATATTTATTAATTTTATATTTTTAATTTTATTTGTTTCTGCGTGATGCCATCCTCCAATCAGAGAACACACACAGAATGAAACAGAAAGCTAAAATAGGAGCAGTAATCTCTTTCCTTGTTTTGGAAGGCGCAACTAATACCTTACCTGCAATCTCGCCGCACTTGTTTCTCTCACTTTCTGCGTCTCATCACTAAGTGTGCCACATAGTTTTGTTTAAGGTTTCTACTTTATTGGCCTCGTTTTACAAAAGATAATGAAAGAGGAGGTAAAACACTTTATATACCTTTTGAAACATGCGCGGGGCTCAAATTCAGAAAAGCTACTTAACTTATAATACAAACATTGATTCTAGTCATATACAGTTACTTTATTACAATACATACAAAATACAAACATTTACATATACGATTCCGATACATTTTAGAAGAAAAAGTGAAAGTATGCTTTATGCTTTAATGTACACTTACTTTTGAGGATACAAATCCTACATATACACATACACACATGTGTACGTGTGGCACATTTTTTTCATACATTTTTTTTAATAGTTTACGTATATATTATAAATGAACATGATATAATTTAGAGAATGAAATAGTTGTTTTTTTAATTAGACATTCTTAATGTTGTCTATTCTTGCTTTTAGAGCTATATTTCACTCGTTGCTCTCACAATTAACAAAAAAATATATATTTTTTATCATTTTAAATTATTGTCCTTTTATCTTTATTTATATACTTGGTTTTTTTTAACTGTGTATCACTTTTGATCAACACTCTTTCGTCTCTATTTCTAAATTAAATTTCAATAATTTATTTTTAAAAAATCACTAGTTAAAACTTAAAACTTTAAAATAAAATTATTTATTTTGAATTGTTTATTGTAAATCCAAAATATAATTTATATATTCAAAGATATTTATTTAATTTAAATTTTAATCATAACATAATTTATATATTCAAATATATTTATTTATTATAAAATTTAATTATTAATTATATAAAAATAAATATTTATCCTAAGTAAAATACAAGCTAAAATAATAGACTAAAGACTCTAAACTATATGTCAATTACACATATTTGATTTAAAAAATTATTCTACAAAAATGAAAAAGTCAGCATACTAGTTTTGTCTACTTACGGAACAGGACTTGAATACCAAAAGATATATCAAATCATTGAAGCTAAGGAAAAGTACATTTCTCAGAAAAATTGTAGGTTTCCACAATACAATAGACCATTAGTTTTTGTAACCGTTCACAGCTAAAATGGATTTGGTGCAGTCAAGCATTACACACATTCATGCAGTTCGGACTTTATAATTGTTGGATGAAGATCGACGGCTCAAATCTTAAAAACTTGTTTTAAATATGATTTATCTAAATACAACAAGAGCCATCCAATCTTCATCCAACGGTTACAAATAACTAACCGTGTAAATACGTGATTTTACTGATTCCAGGAATTCGTTCATTGCCTGATTCACAAAAATGGATCAACAGCTTCTAAGTCATCGTGTTGTTGTCTGACAAGAAAGATTTAAGTGCGTCATTGTCAGTAATGATACTTGTCTACACCAAAAGTCAAAAGAACATTCAAAGCATTAAACAAAATGACTTCTCTTTGTTCAAATTAGCAATTATGTCACTTCTGCAAAATGATATGAGCGTTTGAACAAGACAACTTTGTTTTTAGAGCGATTTAAAATTATATAATGTAATAGTCTTTTCTTTATCTATTTTTCTTCATCACATTATTTAACTTATCTTATATTTCTCTTATTTTATAAAAACATTATATATTTTGTCGTATTAATATAATTTCTCTTTTGAGATAGGACCTAGTGCATTAGGTAGAGTGAAGTGTGTGTCTTTTTCTTCTTTTTCAAAAATTTAAGTCAAGATGCATACATGAGTTGGATTAATTCATATTTAAGATAAAATTAAATTTGAATTGATTATATTTAATTGAGTTAGTTTGGTTAAGATTTTGAAAAAAAAAAGTTAGCCAATTTAAACCAAATCAATCAATTAAAATTGAGTTGATTTGTTCAGCTTGTTGAGTTTTGTTAAAAAAATTATTATATATTTTTTAAAGTTTTTACCTCCACTTATTATCTATTTTATATAAATTTTTAATTTTATGTTAATGCAAGGTAAAAATATTCTTTTTTCTTTAATGACTAATTATTTATTTTATTTAATAATTAATTTTTTATAGCTATCACTTTATATATCTCATTAATTTCTTTATCCAAAATGTGATAAAAAAAAAGTTACATAATAAACGTGACCAAATTAAGATAATTGCTAACATTAATTAAGATCATAAGAAGATCAAAATGAATGAAGAAGAAAAGAAAAAGACAAAAATGGAAAAAAAAAATTGAAGTACCAAAGTCTAAAATGTATTAATTTAAAGTTAAAAAAATAATTGATCTAGTTATTAGGTTGGTTTTTATTGAAAAAAAGATAAATTCAAGAATTGAACCAATTATAATTGATTTGATCAAATTTGAAGTGCAGAAAAAAAATTAACCAAACCAACTCAAATCAATTTAATTAGTTTGGTTTAAATTGTCGAGTTCATCAAGTCAATCTAATTCGATGACACCCCTAACAATGACCCAATACATTGAGATTTACACAATTTTTATTTAGTTATTTTTTAAAGCTAACATGTGGATAAATAAGCGTTAAGATATGAAGACTTAGTAATTTAACCAATGACATGAACTAATATTTTACAAGAGACTTATCCCTTGTTTAAGCATATTTGAATCTAATATAGCCAATGGGATGATAGTAGGCGCCCAAAGCTCATAGCTAGGGATGATAAAATGATCTTAATCTATTGGATTGACCTTTTTAACTCATTAAATAGAATAGGTTGGGTTGGGATTTTCAATTCTCTCAAAATGGACTTAATCTAACCTAACTCATTTTTTGACAAGTTGAAAACGAGTTACATTAGGCAAGCTTATTGGGTTGAGTCAATTCATTGGGTTGACATTTCTTAATTTTTGTATATTTATTATAACCTATCAAGACTTATTTGTGGTTATGGACTTATTTGTGATAATGTTTCTAGTTTTGTCCGTTTTAAGTTCATTAATGGATGTATTTGATATTTAAAGTATTGGGATGTTTTGATTGATTAATTGATGGCTATTATGATTATGTTTGGATGTTTATGTTTTTTTATTTACTTGGTGGGTCAAATCATGGGTAGGGGTGTTCATGGGTTAAATTGATTCAGGTTTAGTATAAAATTAAATTTGAATCAATTGTATTTAATTTGGTTGGTTTAGTTCAAATTTTGAAAAAAAAAAATTGACCAATCTGAATCACACTAGACTAATTAAAGATCAAGTTGTTCTGGTTTGAGTCATCGAGTTACAATAAAAAGTAAATTATTATATATTTTTAAGTTTTTATCACTACTTATTGTTTATTTTATATAAATATTTAATTTTATATTAATGTAAGGTAAAAATATTTCTTATTCTTTAATGACTAAATATTTGTTTTATCTAATATTTAGTTTTTGAATAATGTTATAACTTCTTATAAATTCTCTATAAAATTTCCTATTACTTAAAAAAAGTATTAAATAAAAAAGTAAATAGATTTAATGTCTTGAAAATAAAATACACATTCAATACTTATCATACAGAGGAGGTAAGAGAATTAGTAGGAGGATGTTGTATGTGGGAGGATTTAAAATTATTTTTAATTTTCTATAGTTATGACTTTACATTCATTGTTATCCAAAATATAATAAAAAGATTATATAATATACATGACCAAATTAAAACACTTTATAATACTAGATAAGAATATCAAAATAAATGGAAAGGAAAGAAAAGACAAAAGTAAAAGAAAAATCTATTCTAAAGTCTAAAGTGTATTAACTTAACAGTTAAAAAAATAATTGATTGGGTCATCAGGTCAGGTTAAAAAAAGATAAATCTAATAATCAAATCAATTATAATTGATTTAGTTCGAATTTGAAGTAAAAAGAACCAATTAACCAAACTAATATAAATCAATTTAATTGTTCTAGTTTGAATTGTTAGGTTCATTTGGTCAACTCGATCTGATGAACACTTCTACTCATGGGTAACCATTTTATAACTTTTATATTTTGTTTTAAAATTTTACCGAGTCAACCCAACCCGTAAACTCATTTAGGGTTGAGTTAGGTTTGAGATTTTTAACTCACTCTCAAAACAAGTTTAACTCAACCTAATCTATTTTTTTTTTCGCAGGTTAAAGATGAATTGAGTTGGATTGTATTGCCCTATTTTGTAACCTATATTTATAGTCACAGTCGGGGAGGAATATTTCTATTGTTTAGGCTTTCTGATTTTTTTCCTCAATAATTTAAATTCTTATAAAATAAAAATATTTTAAAAATAAATCATGTTTAATTACATACTTTAAAAGAATTAATTTATTAAAGTTAATTGACATTTTGGTATATTAGAATTAGTTATTTTAGTCCTTAAAAAATAAAAATAATTAATATATCCTGAAAGGTATACTATGCTATTCATTTTGTTCCCTTCGTAAAAATACTCTCAGAATTTCCCCCCTCTTATACCTTATTTAAAGACTAGTTACAGTGAAAAAAAAAATACTAATCCTAAGAAATTCATTCCCTCCCATTAACTTTTGTTAAACCAATGGATACAAAAATTAAATTGGAGTGTTTAAATAAGAAAAAGAGTATAAAAACAAAGTTAAAAATACCTATATCAGTAAATTTTATAATTTTGTCTAGAAACTAATATGAAAATTATATTTTTGGGAACAATTTGAAATTAAATTTTAAATTTTATAGAGTTATATGAATTATTTATTCGTTATATGTTGTGATGCACTAAAAACTTATTATGTAATGCACATGTATAAAGGGATCTCTTTGAATTTTTAGTGTTTTGGAGGTGTAAAGAATTGCCATTATACAAGCAAAATTGAATAATATTTACAACTATTTATCATTAAATTGGTAGATGCGTTCAACTAACACTTAGATCTTTTTGTACTATAAAACATGGGTATTTGAAACTCCACCACACCCATCATTTCTTTGTTAGGATAAGGGTTCGTTCTTTTCCAAACCCTAAGGTGAATGGAAATAGAAACTAAAAATTTCTCAGTATGTCATCAATTTAATCACTGGGAGTTAAACCATCCAATAAAACACTTAATGTGTCACCTAAACAAGTCTATTAATATTAAGCAATTAATTGATATACCACTATAAGAGCAAAATGATTGACATAGTACATCTTTAATAACCTTTTTTTAATTAATTTTCTTCCGTTAGAGACAAAAATAATTGACTCTAACAAATTTAGGGATCAAAATGACACTTCACTCAAATATTATTTCTTGACCAATACATTTTTAATATTTTTTTTTGTTATAGATTCATTTTCAAAAAAAAATTATTATAAAGTAATAATCCCAGTATTTATCTCCTCTCAAAAGAAAAGGAAATTATAAAATATTAAAGAAAACAAACTAGGGTTTAATGGACGTACACGAAATGAGTATCACGATCTCTTCCTCGCCATTTATAAAATGAACAGAAGTTATATATAATATATTGGGTGTTTTTGGTCTTATTCTTTAATTAAAATTCAAGTTTCATCTTAATAATTAATGTCAAATTTAATGTCAACTTTTATTGCATGATTTTTTGTGTACAATGAAGGCGCTAATGAGAATAAAACCTAAGACTTCATGCAAACTACTCAAAATTTTCACTAATAGGCCAACTTCAATGGGTTACTTTTATTTTATGAATTATTGAGATAAAATTCTATTTTCAATTAAAATTTAATAATTAAAATATTGCACCTGAATTTTGTCTTTATCAAATAGATATATATTGTAACATTCCTATTTTTGTCCTATCAAATTATTTTCCTAATTATTCTGAATTTATTTTTGGATAATTGGATGGGAATTTGAAAAACTTGATTCATACAGTTACGTTTGTATTAATGAATAATATTTAGTTTATATTTTTCATAATTTTTGAGAAATAGAGCCTAAAAATTGGTAAAATGGTCGTTTTGTCCCTAAAAAGTTAGGCAAGTAGAATTAATAAACAAACATAGTTAGAAGTGTTTAAAATTTATTTTTAAACCATCAATATACTTTGAATAATTAATAATAATTTTAGAATTTTTTTGAAAATTTATTAAGATAATTTTTGTAAAATGACAAAAATACCCCTAGTTGATTATGAGAACCAACTAGAGACTTTTTGACTTCAAAATATTTTGACAAAAATTTTATATTTCATTTTAAAAAAATTTCTTGAAAGAAAAATAGTGAAAAACATAATAACCCTATTTCACTTTTTTTCAACTATTTTTTTTACTATCCGACGATTTAATTCTGGAAAATCGAGAAGAAATTTTAAAATTCTGATTTCCATCATTGCACTCAGAATTTCAAGAGCTATCTAATCATATTTTTAATAATTTTTTCGAGCCGAAGCCTGGAGAAATTAGAAAATAACAATTTTGTCTTTATTTCTCAACATTAAGAGCTAACATGAGAAAAAGATTCAATTGATATTAAAATATCAATTTGACCTTGGAATAATGTCATATATATTAAAATATAATTTAAGAAATTTTTTGAAAATTTTCTGGAATTCCTGTGTAAAATGACCAAAATACCCTATGTGTCTATAAGCCTAGCTAGTATTGGTTTGACATCTAGAAATGGTAATACCAATTTAATTATAGGTAAAATATTTAATTTTAGAATTTTTACAAAAATTTTGGTATTTATTGAATTAAAATGGATTTATTATGAATTTTTTTCTTAAAAATACAAAATAAATAGATAAAATTTGAAATATATTAATAAAAATTAAAATTAATTATTACAAACTTATTTTTGATAAAAAATAATGTATTTGTCCACTTTTTCATTTAATTGCATTTTTTTGATATTAAAAGTTAATTTTTCTCAAGTTTATGCGATTTTATTGATATCAGTTAATTTACCTACAAATAAAAATTGACACATGGAAGCTTGGATAGCTGGTGGATCACGTCCCAACCCTAAAATAGGTGATTCATGTGTCCCTAAATTGGATTAAAAATAAATAAAAAATTAAATTTATGACATAATGGCTTATGTAAGCACATGGACACCTAAACTTCCATCTTCCTCTATAAATAGCCCACTCTTGGACAACATTTTCATCACCTCTCCCTCTCTCTAGTTGGCTAAAAATTAAAAAGCTTCTCTCTCTAAAAAAAAATCCTTTTGTTTTTATGCTAAAATTTTACTAGTTTTTCCAACAACTAGTAAAATTCTCTTCTTAGGAGCTTTGCACCAACAATTTCATCCTCTTCATCAACCACCTTAGAGGTAATGGGGGGAGTAGGGTTGGTTCAAAATTATTGTCACTGTATATGTTGGTAGGAAGGGTTTTCCTTTAAACTCGTTTAAGCTTAAATTTTATTATTATTATTATTATTATTGTTATATTGTTTGATGTTAAACTTTAATTTTTACTAAGTTGTTACTTTGTCCAAATTTAGATTATTAAATTATAATTTCTAAGTTATTACTCTACTCAAATTTAAATTATTAAATCATAATTATTATATTGTTATTCTGCTCAAATTTTGATTACTAAATTATAATTGTTAAATTATTATTTTGCTAAAATTTTGGTAATTAAATTGTGATTACCAAATTGTTATTCTGCCAAGATTTTGGTAAGTAGTTATGTTGCCAAAATTTTGATGATTGTTAAATTATTATCATGTAATTTATACAATGTAAGGTAGTAATGTTAATTGTACTATTGCTAAAATTAAATGGGACCAAGAAAACCTCTATTTGAGAAGTGAGAATTTGATAGATTAGTGAGTAATGTAAAGCAAGTGACATGCAGTGACATGACACCTTGCTAGGGAAGCTACAATTTGGTATACTGAGAAATGAAAAGTAGGGACCCACTAGCGAAGGTCTTGGGGGTAGGCATCAAGTGGTAAAGGTTTCAATGACCAATGTAACGCCCTTGAGCCGAGATATTCGCTTAACCAAGCTCGATAACCTCAACAACTGCTTAGCATTTTAGGATTGGTTTGAGAATATATTTCTATAAATGGATATCCTGAATGTTATTTTTCTCAATGATGATGAGGACTATACCATGTGATGATGTTGATGAGGTATATGCACTCTCAGTCACTTCTCAGATTCTATTGAAAACTATTACCCACTAATACGGAGTATGTATCCATACCAAGTCAATGATATTATAACATAGAATACACTTTAGGTTCTCTTATATTATCAACTATGTTTTATCTGTATTTTATGGTAGATTTCCTACCATACATGTGAAAGTGATTTTAGAAAAAATCACCTCACTCCATTATTTTCTTTTTGTATGATTGATCATGATTATTGAAGATGACAGTAGTACCCAATGATGCTAAAGATGAGTCAGAGGATACTCCTCCTAGTTTGTAGACCTAGTTTATAATATTTTTCTTGAGGGATAGAGTAGATTAATACTGTTCTGTATATGACCTTTTTAATGTATATACTAGATTAAGCAGTATCTATCTTTTGATGTACTTTTTGATTTTTTTTATGACTATTATATACTATCAAATTACGAAGTACAATTTTACGACATATAAATATACAGCCTTATCTTTCATCTTTTTAGAAATTTTCTATTATTAAAATCAAAATTTTTTTACCCATATTTTCATCAATTCAAACTTAATTACTAGTTAAGTAATTAAATAAATACAGATTATGTTCAATGTGAACAAGTGTCACACCTATACCTACCTTGTACCTCGCTGCTGATAATCCTATAGATTCCTTCTATGTTCTACAATGCAAATTTTCATTACTAGGTCAATTCCATTATAGCTAAGTTTTTAGGCAGAGATTATGGATACTTTGCACTTATGTCATGGTTAAAAAAAAAGGAAGGTCAATTCCATTATAAGAAAATGTCGGAGAAATGATGATGGTATGAAGTTGTTGATGAAGAATATTTTACTAAGAGTTTGAAAGTTCTAAAGAATCGATTCAATTTGTAAAATTGAAAAGTAAAAGTGTAATGGGATTCTTTGAAAAAGCCTTATGAAAGCTAATAGATGACTGAAGATGAGACAATACATCTGATGATGGACTTTATAACGGAATCAAGGCAGGGATAAATTACTTGGTGAATTGTTAAGCTCGACAAAGTCAATCGAAGAAATGAAAACTCTTATAAGCAAAGGCCTACACTTGAATGTTTTTCGGAAGCAATAGACCTCTTTTGAGATGAAATTGTTTGACTATTGTCATGACTATACAACACAATCGTTGCTGTGCTGGTAGATAGTGTGTATTAAACTTGATTTATGCATAGTTATTGTACATATTCTGCATTGGATACTGATCATGATAAAATCCTTGAAAAATGTCTTAAAATAATAAGTAAAATCCATCCTGTTTAATCAACCAAAAAATCCAACAAAAACAAAGTATTGGCAAAATTTTGATGGGTTTGTTACACTACCAATAAGATCAAGAAAATGATACCTGAATTTGCTTATTAAGGACTGTGTTCTTGAATCAAACAGAGAAATAAAGAGATAAAATAAATGTCTTCAACGAATTGTTATTCACTCATTCACATATATAGACAAAATTGAGAAATAAAGAGATGAAACAAACATACTTTCAACTAAAGAATTAAGTTTTATTTAATCTCATTTTTTTCTCATTTTGACAAAGGCTTAAACGATCTCACTTAGAAATAGGAGAATGAAAATGAAAATCAAGAAAATTAATGAAATAGGAATGGGAGAAATTCTCATGATTCATTGGTGATGGTTCACTTTATAGATGAAAAAAGACGTACAAATAATTTCTTATAAACTTTTTGAATAATAAAAGCAATATAAAATTAACATTCTTAAATTCCTAATTAAATTTTAATGCAATTAGTAGTGAAAATTCTAAAAAAATTAATAATCACATGAAAATTTAAAGAGATTTAAATCAAAATTCAAAATAATTATTAAAATTGAAAGAATAAAAAATTAAATGAGTAAAATAAAGTACTATAAATATGAAAAACATTTCATTACTGATTATAAATATTAAATGAGTGAAAGGAAAAAGAAATGTGTGGAAGAAGCTCTTCATGAGATGATGACACCTCACAACTTTCCACAAAATTGATTCACAAGTGTAGACTGTGTAGTGTTGTAGATTATAAATTATAAATTATAAACATAGGTTATAGAAATAAATATAAATTATATATCTCTTAATTTAAAAACTAAAAAATTTCTTTCTTTTTCTTTTCCTCCAAATCTCATAGTCAAACACACCCTTGGGGAAAAATTGCAGTGTCACAACTACATCCCTCGAAGATGTGGCATTGTCATGCCATACTGCTATAAGCTCCTAATTTGTTTTCTCCTTTACATTTCCCATGAAATAAATAGTTTGAACTTTTAACTTTGAACTAGAGCAGTATGTGTTAATTGTTCTAATTATCTACGCATGCAGATGCAGTTCCTTATGTGCGTGTACATACACAGACACGTATGATGGGACTCTGATCATCAACTTTCGGGAAAAAAAAATAAAATTAAATATCAGAGTGCAACCGTACAAAACGTAAGGAATCAAAGGGAGTGCTTAAACGCCATTCTCTTTGCTTTTTATTCAGTGGTCTTCCTTTCCCTGCTTTCTGTCTGTTGACTTTCACATCAGCTAAACCCCAGGTGCAACATTTTGTTTCCATGTCAAGGGATTCAAGCTTGAAAACACCATTACCTTCTGCAGCTGGATTATTTGAATCATCATTAATGGCATATTTCACGTACATAGGTCGGTCCTTGAATCGATCTAGGTCATCTGGAATCCGAACTATTCTTTCAACACCAGGAGAAGACACCTAAAGGAACACATCAGATAAACGCTAATAGAACCAATAATATGAAACATTCATGATCAAAGTTTCAATCCCTTAGCATCATCCTTCAAAATCTAGAGGGAAAAACATAACCTTGGCCTCATAAGAACATACAATTCATTGCTCCAAAATTTAAAAACATTATCCATAGCTGCCTGTGGATTTGATTAAGCCACAAGTGAAACTAATAGGACAGAAGAGTACTTCATAATTTGAACTTACAAATTATGATCATAGTGATAACCTCAAGTTATATCTCTACCCGCAAGATAAGACAAAATGCCAATAAGATACTTGAAATGGTACCTCCAAACATATATTGTCAGGGACAAATTTGGCAAGTTCTGCTTCATCCAATTTTGCTCTATACGTTGCAGAGAAGGCTTCAATATCTTCCATGCTGGGGGAACCAGACCTATAGGCAGAACTCAACAATTAAGTCAGACATCCACTATAATAATAATTCAAGCCACAAATTACGTAATGTGAAACGTGAAATGATGCAGATTATCGATACTTGGTTTGTGCCTGCGTAGTTAAAGGCCAAAAATCCATTCATTTAGCAATGTACAGATAGGGATAGCATTTACTAAGGTGAAAAGTCCTGTTATGGGGCACGAAAAAGGTTTGCACTCAGAAATTGTGATAAATCAGGCACTCTGCACCAATATAATGCACTTAGAAACACGTGGTATAATCGTAAAAATCTTCAGACTTTTTATTACTTCTTTAGGAGAGAAGATGCAAAAGGAATGCTTCTTTCAACAAGCTCTACACTCCTTAAACTATGCAAGTAAAAGGGGCCATAGATAGGAGTACTGAATACCAATAAACTGCACTCAACTTCAATATTTCCATTTTCTGTAGACCTTCTTTACAGCTAAAACTGCAACCAACAATTCCCCACATCCTGATCAAATGGTTCCAAATTCTGAAATTTGGCCTAACACCCTACCGCAGTATACCAGATATGACCGAAAGAAATAAACCTCAGAATAACTATGAATAGCCTAAAAGAAAGATAAACCTCTATATAATATTATTTCTCAGTGAAGGAAACATTGTTATGTAGCACAAAAATTTCACCACACGAGTCGTATATGTATCTATCGCTATAATTCTCTAGATATATATGCATGCATTATTTCATAGACAATAGGACAAATCCTGCAGAGTAGATATGCCTTTATTCATAATAACCATTCAATAATAAAATTTATCAAACTATATACTACTACTTTCTCTACCAAAAAAAAAACTCGATACTACTACTACTGCTATGCCTGTGTTCATAATAACCATTCAATAATAAAATTTATCAAACTAGATACTACTACTACTACTAATAATAATAATGATGTCTTACTTGTTGGAAAGCTTCTCAATGCGCACTTGAATGGTGGAATTGACCAATGTTTTAAAAGCATATATTTGCAAGTCGCCATCGAAAGAGAGAGTAACCTCTTTGGCAATGGCTAATGCTTTTTTATCCCACCACGTTCCGGCGAGGGAGATTCCACCACCTGCGCCGCCATCACCTGCCTTCAAAACGTGCAAAATCATATCATATTCCACCACAAAACACACACACACATATATCGATCTAAGTTTACAACAAAACTTACATAAGGCACACCAGCCTCCTCTTCGTATTCCTCTTCTTCCTCATAGTACTCATCACCGTCGTCTTCGTCAACATCCGCTGCTGCCTCTGCGCAATCGAGAACCTCAAACGAGAGTTCAAAAAGAGAGAAAAACAATGAAAATTGGGACATTGAACGCAGTTGTACCGTATTCAAATTCGTCGAGGAAGTCTTCTTCTTCTTCGTCGTCGTTGTCGTCGAACGATACTTCTTGGACAATGGTGGGTTCTAGAACCGGCTCCGAATCAGAGTCTCTCCTTTTGCCACGTGGAATTGGAATTAGCGGGTTTCTACGAGTGTTGGGATAGGTACAAAACTGAAAAGAGAATTTTCTTGTACTGGGAGGAGGGGCAAAGAAGCTAATCTCATTGCCAGGGATGGTGATAAGTGGTGCTGAGGGAATTACGCAAGGGCTCAACCTCCAAGCCTTAATCAAATCCATTCGGCTCCAACAAAGCAACTCAGTGCGAGGCAAAACGGCAAAAGCTGGTTACAGTAGGTGATGATCAATTTTAAAAAACCGGCTTCTGTAATCAAATCCAGCTCCTTTTGTTTTGGGTTCAACGGGCCCAAGCCCACACGTCCAATCCTTTTCGTTTATACAAGGGGAAGTTCGGTCCTCTGTAAAAAATAAAAAATAAAAAAAAATTGTAAATAAGTTTATGTAAAAAAAAATAAAAATGAATTTCCTTCTGAAATTTTAATTATTATTTTTTAAAAAAAATACTGGCCTTTATAAAATAAAAAAAAAGAGAAAAAGAGTACTGTCCATTTTAAGCAGTATATTCATTATACATCACTTTATCACAATAATTCTTGTAATGATAATAAATTTTGAAGCAGCATATAACTACTAAAAAGAATTTTTGAAATATATAAAAGATTAAGGTCTTATTTAACAAATTAAAATAAATTTAGTTTCTTTTATGAGGTTAATGGTTATGTACTAACAATATAAAGTAGTTTTACATTGTCATTCAATCAAAAACTACCATTTATTGTAAGTTCATTGACTTTAATAATAAATGTTTTAAAAGTCATATTAATGATGATTTTTGATTAGATGACAATGTAAAACTTTTTACACTGTCAGTGCATGACCATTAAACTCTTCTTTTATAGGCTAAAATCAACTTAAGTATTTAACTTTTATAAAAATTCTTTTAACTACTGAGAGCGTGGATCAACTGGCATAGAGTTGTTTCACACTAGTGGTCTCGAGTAGAGTTGTCAAAATGGGTGGGCCTGCCTGGGCCGTTGCTCATTAGCAGGCGGGCCCGGCCCGGTTTGTGTTCGAGCCTCTATTTTTTGAGCCCAACACAGCCCTATGCGGGTCACCGGGCTAATTTGGCCTAAATTTTTTTCAAACCTATTAACTTTGTTGTCTATTTTAATTATTATTTTTTTCTGTCAAAAATCATATAAAATTAAAATATTTAAATCATATTAAATATTTAAAATTAAATTCTGCATGCTTTCTAGCATAAACGAGCATTTTTATTCATATATAATTGACTTAATTATTCAATAATCTCATTAAAAAAATATTTTTAAGTGAATTTTATTTACAAAATACTCATGTTAGTTTTTTTTTTTTTAACAAATATGTGTGACTCTTTCTTTTTAATTTTTTTTTAGTATATTAATATTTTTATTTAATATATATGTATATATACATATATATACATATATGTATACGTATACATATACGTATATGTATATATATATATACATATATATACATATACGTATATGTATACATATGTATATGTATATGTATATATTGTTGCCCGAGAGTGATGCAGCGTGACATGTATATATATATACTGCTGCCATATATATATATATAAAACCAAGCCAACTTGTGGCCCGCTAGGCCAACTCGGCTCAGGCCCATTTGGCCTGCCGGGCCAGACCAAAAAGGCCCATTTTTTTTACGCTACTTTTTTTTAACCCAGCCCAGCCTTTTTTGCGGGCTAAGCGGGCCGACCCTATTTTGACAACTCTAGTCTCAAGTTTGAGTCTTGGGTATGCAGCTGCTTTAAATACTCGAATGAAGAGCTTTGTCGCCCATAATGGTCCTACCTGGCTCAAGCAGGATTGTCTCTAGTGGAGGATACATGTGGTCTATGCCAAAAATAATAATCATTTCATTTAACTTCTTTTAAAAGTTAAGGTGTATAAGTTGATTTTAACTTATTATTTTTTATCTTATAAGTACTTATGGAAAAGCTTATCCAAACAAGGGAAGTCTTTTAAATTTCTTGTTGTTCAAACAATTTAAAACTAAGGATGGACATAGGTTCGAATCATCCCAATGACCCGATCAACTTGAACCAAACCAAAGGGGGAAATTCGGCTTAGTTCACATTATCTATTTACTTCAAATTTTCAAATTACAAACCCAATAATATTGGTTTGGGTATTGAATCTGATTATATGAAACTCGAACCAACTCAAGCTTATACTATTTTAGAAAATTTTTAATTTTTATATCGTGTAATTTTATACATTTTATGCTATGAAATTTTATAATTCCAACTATTGAGATTATTCATTGGTTTTCTTTCATTTTATTATATTTTCTATTTTTTTCTTTATTTTTCTATTTTCCTATTTTTTTATCATTTTATTATTAGATCAATGAATGGACTTGAATTAACTTGAATATGACCGAATTAGTTCAGTTTAGGTTGACAATTTTTTTTTTTAAAACTAACTAACCAAATTGATTGACATTGATCGATTTAAATCTAAATATACCCTAAACTCGATTCATGCCTGTTGCCTATTTTAAACAATGAACAAAAATAAGTGGATTTTATTATTTTAAAAATGGTTTTAACACTTGAAATTTTATTTCTTACCCTTATAGCTTTTTAACAGCACAGTGGTGGGAGGTTTTGATAGTTTGTACAAGATTTTATGTTTAAACTTTGTTATTATCATTGTATACATTAAAAATTTTAAATTTTGTTATTCAAAGGTTAAATTTGAAAATTACATATAAGAAAAGTTATTTATTTATTTATTTTAATATATGTTAGAAGAGTGTATTGATTGTTTCTAACCGACAATAAAATAGTTTGAAAGGCCACTTTATTTTAAAAGTCATCTATTTCTAAACCACTCCATTTATATTTCTAGAAGTCAGTATTTATGCAATTCATATGTCAAAGGTAATTTCAAAGTTTTTTTTGCTCTTATTCTTTCTTTCTTTTTTCTTTCTTCTTATAAACATTTATTTATTTTTTTATGCACAATGGCAACAATAAATTTAAATCTAAGACTTGTGTAAATTATTCAAAATTTCACCACTAAGCCAACCTAGTGAGTAAATAACATTTATTATTAGTGTAAATAAACAATTTTTAATTTAAGTGAGAATTTGGAATTAATTAATTAGTTCCCTACAAAAAAAGGAAATAATTAATTAGTTAACAACACAATTTTATTGACATATATCCACTCTATATATTAAATGAGAACAACTATCTTGAACGAGAATGTTTTTAGCTGTTATTTTTCAACAAGAGCGTTTTTAGCTATCATTTTTCAATTAGAGCATTTTTAAAGATTTTTTAACCTCTTATCTCTTTCAATATATTATTTTCAACATTTTTAGTTCTAAATTAAATTTTAATATTTTTTAAAATAAATTATCAATAATTAAAAATTAACATTACATTACGACAATTGTTTATTATAAATTTAAAATTGTTTATTATAAATTTAAAATATAATTTATATATTCAAAAACATTATTGATTACAAATTTTAATTATAATATAATTTATATATTTAAAAATATTTATTTATTATAAATTTAAGTTATATAAAATAAATATTTATTTTGTGCAGACATATTAAAATGCTAATTAATATATTACAAAAGAAAAAAAAAAAAAAAAGAGGTAACCAAACAAAGTAAAGGAGTTGCAATAAAAATTGGCATAGAGACAAAAGCCAACTCTTAAAACGGTGCGTTGGAGCGAAGCACTCGTCGTCCTCGTTCGTCGCGGATCTGAATTCCGAATTGTGAAGTCTGAACCCCGGTGCTTCTCTGCACCTTGATTCGCCTTCGCTGCAGCTGAACTGGTTCATCGATTCTTCTTCTCCGAGAGATTCAGGTCGAACACATAAGATGGTGCTCACATCCTCTGCGCGTGATTACGTCAACCGCATCTTGCAGGACATCTCCGGCATGAAGGTTCTCATCCTTGATTCTCAAACGGTACGCTGCACTTTCCCTCAACGATCTCCCACAATGTTGGGAAATCCGATCAAAATATCAAACAATCGATTTTTTTTTCTTTGGAATAAAATGATACCTGTGTTACCCACAGTTGGATCGATTTTTCGTACTTATTTATATATTTTTTCAATTTTCGCTCTGAATTATGGACAATAAAGTGCCACTCGTGGTAGTTCGAATTATCTATTTATAGGTTTGAAACCACTGTGCAGTGACGGCGAGACTCCGCATTATATGAATTTGTGTTTTTCATTTTTGTTTCAAGGGAAACACAATATGAGGTTCCCTACCTTTGGCAACTATAACGGTTTGATTGATTTTTATGATATTGGCCTCTTATGAAATTATGCTTATAAAAAAACGGTTTGCCACTGTGATATCGGCTGTCAAGGTTTTTGGAGTGTCCAACTGCAATTGTGGCTACATCAGCCGCATTTGTCTGCAATTTTCCGCAATATTAAGAAACGTAACAAAACTGTGACTGCGACTGCAATTTAAAACCTTGATTATAATGTTGGTATGTTCCTGTAAAATCATTACCTGCGGTTTTATGGCCAAGACACTAAACAATTATGATTTGGCTTATACTATTTTGTTTAACTTCATCAAAATCATAAGTCAACGTGCCAAAGGTACTTGGTTTGTAGAATTTATTTGCTTCTGCTTGTTTAAGAGGAAAATGGTGTTCTGATATTGAGTGCAGGTAGGTATTGTGAGTGTTGTGTATTCACAGTCAGAGCTTCTTCAGAAAGAAGTGTTTTTGGTTGAGTTAGTAGATTCTATCTCCAAGTCAAACGAATCAATGTCACATCTCAAGGCCATTTACTTCCTTCGACCTACATCAGAGAATATCCAGCTTTTGCGCCGCCAGCTGGCTAATCCTAGATTTGGAGAGTATCATCTATGTAGGTTCTTTAAATTTTTTGCTTGAATCTTAGATAAGCTACAGTGCAATCCTTCCTTTAGAATTTAATTTTTAATTTCCCTTGTTAAATAGTAACTTTCTCCCATTGATTTGAAGACACTTTGTGAATCCATTCTGAAATTACAGTTTTCTCCAACATATTGAAGGACACTCAGATTCACATACTTGCTGATTCAGATGAACAGGAAGTTGTCCAGCAAGTTCAGGTAGCTGTTTATGTGTGCACTGTACTGTATACTTCTTTTCTTGCCGTTTGGACTACTTTGCTATAACCATTCTGCTTCTTTCTTATTCCTCCTATAATTGCATAGTTTTCATATTCACACTATCTAGTTCTTTCTCTGACAAATGACTCCACACTTTGTTGAGCATGAAGCCTGGACACCCCCTCCACCCTTTGTGTTGCAAATTGCAATCTCAAATGCTGGGATTTGTTTTGCGAAGTTTAATTCTGACACACTTGTCCTGATCATCCAGGAGTTCTATGCAGATTTTGTTGCAATTGATCCTTATCATTTCACTTTGCATGTGCCTTCACATCACATATATATGCTCCCAGCTGTGGTAGATCCTTCAACAGTGCAACACTTCTGTGATCGGGTTGTTGATGGTCTTGCAGCTGTTTTTTTGGCATTAAAACGAAGACCAGTAATTAGGTATCAACGGACATCTGACATTGCAAAAAGGATAGCACAGGAAGCAGCTGTGAGTTCAAGACACTTTTTCTAACTCACTGCATTTTTTTGTTTATCTTAAATAATTGTATATGCATTTTAGCAATGTGGTTACTAGTTCCTGCAATGAATTCAAGCTTTTCTTATCTTCATCATTTATATGGTTCTGAATCGGATAGAGCTTTTCTTTGAGCATATGCATACTTCTTTACACACAAAGTCAATCTATATGTTCTTTTGACTGGCATTTTGGCAATGTGTGTATCACAACATGCCATATTTATCATCAATGATTGTGCTGGCATACATAGTGAAAACTAATTTACATTACTGGGCTTGAACAGAAACTGATGTACCAAGAGGAAAGTGGTCTTTTTGATTTTAGGCGAATGGAAGTTTCTCCATTGTTGTTGGTGATTGACAGGAGGGATGATCCTGTAACCCCATTGCTAAATCAATGGACCTATCAGGTATCTGAGTCTAGTGCTTATAATCTGGGTAAGTTGTTTATTCATATAAGTAATGCTCATTTGTGGTGTTATACTGTACAGGCTATGGTTCATGAATTAATAGGAATCCAAGACAACAAAGTGGACTTAAAATCCATTGGTAAATTTCCAAAGGATCAGGAGGTTGGATACATTTCTTATACTGGGTAATTATGTCATAAGTGTATTGCAGTATAGATTTTGTGCTCAATAAAAAGCAACTTTTTTGCTATTTCTTGTTACAGGAGGTTGTGTTGTCATCAGAACAAGATTCCTTTTTCAAAGCTAACATGTATGAGAATTTTGGAGATATAGGTATGAATATCAAGCGGATGGTTGATGAATTTCAGCAAGTGTCAAAAAGTAACCAGAACATCCAAACAATAGGTTTGTATTTTTTATTCTCACAAATCAGAGTAATAAATTTCCTTCACCTGTTACAATTACAAAGGTAAAAACTTATTTGTACTTGGTGGCATAATATAAAATTCACTGATTTTATGATTTGACTCTTGGCAGAGGACATGGCCAAATTTGTAGATAATTATCCTGAGTACAGAAAAATGCATGGAAATGTGACAAAACATGTGACTTTAGTAACCGAAATGAGTAAGATAGTTGAAGAGCGAAAACTTATGCTAGTTTCACAAACAGAACAGGAGTTGGCTTGCAATGGAGGGCAAGGAGCTGCTTTTGAGGTATATTATAGTCTTAATTTATTGAGACATTCTCCTTTGCTTTTGCTTAAATTTCAAAAGTTCTTGGATGGGTATTAAATAAAGGTTAAATTAACTTGTTAGTCCCTGGACTATTTAGAAATTTTTAAATAAGTCCCTATAATTGAAAAACTTGTAATTGGGTCCTTGAACTTATAAATCATTTTTTTCATTGGGTCCCTAGGCAGAATATTCTTGATCCCTGTTACATATTTTAAAAGTACAAGGGGCTATTTGAAAATTACCAAATAGTTCAGGGACTGACTAAATAATTAAACCTATCAACTTGCTACCTAAACTATTTGGAAATTTTCAAATAGGTTCTTGTGCTTTTAAAAGTCTTAATAGGGAATAAGAATATTTTGTTTAATTTTGATCGAACCATAGGCCAAGGATGCAATGCAATTAAAAATGATTGGATTTGGCTCCTTTAAAGTGCGGAAAGTACACTTGAGGATAAAGTGAGCTAATAATTGTCCATTAGAAAATCAATGATTAAGATTGTAACTATCTTCAAAGTTTGTTATAATTATACATGTACTTGATATTTATCACAATCTCAATTGTTAATTTTTAATCGACGATTGTAAGTCTATTTTATCTTCTAAAGTACACTTCTTCACTATAGAGGACTTGGATTCAAAATGTTTTATAAGTTCAGGGACCTAATTACAAGTTTTTAAAGTATAGGGATCTACTTCAAAATTTTCAAATAGTTTAAGGACTAGCAGTTTAATTTAACCTTAAATAAACTAGGGAAACGTACTACTGGTACTAGTTAGTACTTAGTAGTACTGTAGTACCAACTTTGATAATGCCACTGGGAGTTTGTTTATTACTTACTGCATAATATCTGAAATAGTAGCAAATTATATCTATTAGATTTCCCCTCCTTAAAAAAGCACTTGGGAGACTGAAAAAACAGAAGAATCCTTTCAAATTTTGCAGTGTTTATTGTAACTTGTGTATCTTGTGCTCTGCACATGAGACTTATTGCAGTATTTTTTTGGGCAATTCTGAGAAATCAGAAAATTAATCTCCAATAGTTTTTTCATTTCAGTTCAGATATTTGTTAGAATGTATATTTTATCCTTCTTGTAATTATTCTACTCTCTGTCTTCATTAGCTTCATATGATACCCTAAGAATTCATAAGCTTCATATGGTCTCCCTCAGGAGTTACTATTTTCATGGATTAAATGAGTTATTATGCCTTACTCTGTACTCACACACTCTGTTCTTTTTCAATGTGGGACTACTTCACTCATATTTGAATTCCCAGCAATGATATGAAGTTAAAACAACAACCAACTGTGAAGTATAAGAGTAAACAAATCCTTGAATAATATTCATCTTTATTTTCACTTGGCCAAAAAATCCATTTGTAACATAACAGATTATATGGTATATGGAGCAATCTTATTATTACAACCCCCTCCCCCAACATAAAAAAGGTTTTCCATTTTTCCTTGTTAATTGTTATTATGTATACAGATGAAAGCTTTAAAACAATAAAGGTGATAACTTATGTCTCTAATGTAATCTTCTGCAGGCAGTGACAAATCTACTAAACAATGAAAGCATATCAGATGTGGACCGACTACGTCTGGTCATGCTGTATGCTTTACGATATGAGAAAGATAGCCCCGTTCAATTAATGCAGCTCTTCAACAAACTGGCTTCCAGATCTGCCAAGTACAAAGCTGGGGTAAACTAATTTAAACTGTTGCTTTTCTTCTTAAATCCATTATTCTCATGCACGAATGTCTGAATGTCAGTCCTTATTACTTAAACCTTATGGGAACTTGTACCTTTTAATCCTTGGATAATTTAGCAGTGATGGAGAGATTATTTGGAGTTGTGTTGTCTCACCATATCACTGGCTTTGGATTCTCAGAGTAGAAATTTACATTCAATTAGATTAAAATTTAAATTAAGAACAGTATATAGATGGATGCCACTGTTGTTTTTGATATGGTTAGATGAGAAAGTTACTGATATTGATATCTTTATTGTGGTACAACAGCTTGTCCAGTTTCTTCTGAAGCAAGCAGGTGTTGACAAGAGAACAGGTGATCTTTATGGAAATCGAGATCTAATGAATATTGCCCGTAACATGGCTCGTGGTTTGAAGGTATGCATAGAAATATTATGATTATTATACCATATCCTTGATGATCCAATCCAAGTCTTCAATCTTAAAAAATCTTGCTTTCTGAGTTTTGGTGCAGGGCGTTGAGAATGTTTACACCCAGCACCAGCCACTTCTGTTTCAAGTCATGGAAAGCATTGTCAAAGGGAGGTTGAGAGATGTGGACTACCCGTTTGTTGGAAATCACTTTCAACAGGGAAGGTTTGTTGCTATTAAGTATAAACTCTTCATTGTATCTTATTTGTTAATTTCTATGTGTAACTTAGTTTCCATCCAAATTGGTGATGCCACTAGTCCACTACTTTGTTGTCTGGTTTCTAACTAATGTGATATTTAATTGAAGTGCCAATAACAGTAACAAACTTCTTAGTTTTTAGCTCTGACTATTTGTCAAATTGATGGAGAATATGATTTCAATTGTCTACAACATAATGTGGTGCTGCTTATGTCATAAATTGTATAGGAAATTCAACATGTAAATGGGGTATCACTTTAGGGACACATTAGTGAAGGTGCACTATCTTGAGTCTTGACAACACATTATTAACTGAGTTTTTGTAGTGGGTTCACACACTTGATGAGTACAGGATTCTGCAATTCTTTATGTGTTATACTTTTAGTTTATTTTATCCATAGACAGAACCTCATAATAGATTGGTGGCTATAGTCTCTGAGGGAAGTCAAATACTAATCCCATTCAGCCTATCTACACAAAATTTTAGCTACCTGAATCTGTGCTGTTATTGTATATAACTTCAGCGATGTGTTAGCTTTGACATCACATGATTTTATCCCTTGCAGCTTTGGTCTTGCCCTATACTTTTCATACCCTCTCACAAATCTGTAAATTATGCAATCTGTTGAATGTCTTGTGTTCAACTAACAGCTGCAAGAGCAAACTATATTTTTGGAGTTAATCTGGTTATCTGATAATGCTATTGTAGGTCTATCTGAATTTTTTATAGGCTGCATTTTGAAAAGGATTATTTAGAAGTCTGGAATTTTTCAATGCAAAGTTTTCCATTTAATATCTGTTCAACATCCTGAGTCCTGACAGATCTTCTAAGAAAGGGCTTTTTGATAAGTACACACAATCACACGTAGGGCATGTGTAACAGAAGTTTTTAATTTTTTATTAATGGTCATTATTATCATAGAATTATGGAATAATCAGAGTTGTGTTGATGACGACTACATGAAAAACAGGCCGCAGGAAGTGATTATCTTCATTGTAGGTGGGACAACTTACGAGGAGTCACGGTCTGTTGCTTTACAAAATGCCAGCAATACCAGCATTCGTTTTATAGTTGGTGGCTCTTCTGTTCTTAATTCTAAAAGGTATGATTAAGTCATAAAGATAGTTTGGATTTGATTAGTGGAGATGTTCACTTTTGTTTGTTCCAATTTTTCTTTCAATTTGGCATGCTAGAATTGATACTAATTTGTGAATTGATAGTTCCAATTTTGTCTTGTGTAATGTGTTGACTGCAAAACTTGAAAGTAGTCATGGTTTGGGCTAATTAGTCATTTTAAATGTTGCTTGAAGTGAGTTGTTGGTTTAGGTGATAAAGTTTATTGGGTGGTCTTCAATTTGTCTTACAGATTTATGGCTTTGTTATATTTGGTTGTTCATTATAGTTAACTGTAAAAACATTCAACTTGCTCTGCACAAGGTAACATTCTGGATTTCTTAGTAGCAGAGGTGTTCTGTTTGAATTTACAGGTTTTTAAGGGACTTGAAAGAAGCTCAAAGGGTAGCTCGTTCTAGCACCACTGTTGTTTGAAGTTTATCCTGGCACATTTTGCATCATGAGGGTCAGTTAGATATAGTTTTTACAGCTTCGGGATGGGGATTTCTGCTTCGAAGCCATGTATATGTATTAAAAAATGTTGCAGAAGGAGCTTGATGTGCAGAATCAGACTCATTTCATTGTTGCTGCAAAAGACGATCATCAACCATTTAACAGGTTAGGTACTAGTTGGTTCGTTGCAGATGAATGCGATTTGAGATAAAAGTATGTGAACTTCAAGGGTAAACCATCCGCCCCTCTTTTGTTCGTGGGGGAAAAAGTAGATACGGAATATATAGGTACAATGAAAGAAACCTTTTTGTGTAATTTTTGGTCATCATTTTGGCTGATCAAGTCTAATGGTTTTATTGACACGTGCTAAGGAAAGAACAATTTTGTATAATCATGTAATGAATGTCCCATTCTTTTGTATACCAACAGGTGCCTTCCATTTGTAGATTTACGGATCCATAATAAGGTCAGGTTGAGACTAAGTTGTGATTAATATCATTTGTTATACAATGCACTTTTTGATGCCATTGTGTCTGTTGGAGAATGTTATGCAAAGATCAGAGTACATCTGGTCTGATATTGTCTTTTTACGCTGTTGGAATTCATTTTCATGACCGTGGATTTTTAATGAAAGGGCGCCTATGAGTCTAGTGCCAATCTTTCATTCTGGTGAATACTGAATGTTTATTGATAAATCAATTGTGCCAATATTTCATTGAGACTTCATAATCTTGCGCCAATCTCTTTCTTGTGCAGCACATGAATTGTTTTTTTATTTCGACTAAAAAAAGAGTAATAATAATTCCACAATTATAGTTTATGAAAAATTTCACCCATTCCTATAAAATAAACCAGTGATAATAAGTCTATACAGTCCAACAGTAAGTTAGCCTAATATATAATATATTTTAACTTAATTGAAATTGTTAAATGAAAATGCACATTACAACTTAATGGAATAGCGAGACTCGTTATTCATGTTTTAATTAAATGAAATATATTTTCTTTTTGATGTGTCCTTTTTTTTTTTTTTAACAAAGTAATAAAACAAACTAACAATTAAAAATTAATTATAAAAAATGACAATAAAACTTTCTAGTTAAAAAAGTAATATTTACCTCAATTTTAAAACTCTAAATGAATGATATTTCAAATTCAGGTCCTAAAACATAACAAATAAGTGTGTATACAGTCTAATACTCAGACCTACATTCATAATTGTTTACAAGTAATTCTTTAGGCCAGGATCCAACCTTAATTTAAGGGTAAAACTTCTATCGATTACAAGTATGTATATATATATATATATAATCATTGAGTCCAGATCCAACTTGCATTCTTAATTTAAAGTAATTTCCAAATATTAAGGGCTGGTTTGGTGGTCAGGATAAGATAAAACAGGATAGGATATAAAAGTAAGATAAGAATAGGATATAATAAGAGTAAGATAAGCTATAATTTTATCTAATGTTTGGTATACACCAGATAACAAACTAGAGAACGATAGGATAAAATATAAATTATGTTTAAATGACAAAATTACTGTTTCATAAAATTATATATGATTTTCTAAAAGTAACTTTTAATTTATTTTTTTTAACAAAAAATTACAATTTTAACTAAACTATACAATATATATTTTTTGTTTATGTAGTTACTTTTTTTAAAATTATATAAGATTTTAAAAATTATAATTATTATTCAAATAATTTTATTTAAAAAATATTTGAATAATAATTATTTAATTTTTAATATTTTAATTAATAATATACTTCAAATTTACACGTCAAAATTATTATTATTATATATAAATTAGAATATATTACCATATATATATATAAAGAGCTTATCCGCTCTTATTGCTTCCTAACTCAGCTCTCTTCTTATAATAAGAAATACACTGGAGTAACAAGATAGGATAAGAGATTAGATAACATTATTATATCTTACTGACGTAGCAAATAATAGATTACAACAGGATAAGATAGTTATCCTATCTTATCTTATCATATCCTAGTCACAAATGGACCCTAAAGGTCTTAGGAAAAATTATTTAAATGCATTAGGTAAAAACTCGTGCAGTGAGGAAGATGTAGGCTTATATTAAAACAATGTGATCATAATGAGATTAAAACGGTAACACCTAAAATTAACTAAGCAATAGATGTTGCTCTAAGTGGAATGGGTTCTGGTTCTTTAAACATATAGTCTTAGGTTTGATTCCAATGCCCATGAAGTTGAAAAGGAAAGTTATTGGGAGAGACCTTCACTTCGGCACCTGATAGTATTTCAAGAAATTAATCTCTTAATTTTTAGTGATTCGAAAACCTAGCCTTTTATATATAATGAAAGAGACCTTTTTATGTGAAAATAGTTTTTATGTAAAAGTAGTTTTCTTACTCACTATACGCATACATACATATACACACGAGAATTATATTTGTGACTTGTCACTCTAAATATATTTTAATATAAGAGTTTATTACTTTGAATATTACCTTATCTAGCCATCACTTTTAGCTTAAAATTAATTTTTCCTATTTGATTCCCTAATTTAAAATTTATTGAGATAAGCAAAAACTAAAGAAATCTTAAATTATAACCCTTTAATTAATTAATTAGAAATAAGCCGACACAAGTTTGTTCCATTAGTTGAAGGACCACAAATAAAATTACATACATACAATCAATTGAAAGTACTCGACGTATTGGTTAATCATTCGGCATCCTTATTCCTTAGCGAAGAAGACGATTTTGTCGGCGTATATACTACCAATTCATTGACTAGATTTATCAAGAGAAATGATATTTACACTTATTTTGTTGGTTAAATTATATTTTTGTCTTCCTAATTTTTTTTTAATATGCAATTTTTCCCCCTTTATTTTTTTTTAGAGACATTTAGTCCTCCTATTTTTAAAAATTTGTAATTTTGGCCATCCTATTTTTTTAGAAATATTTAGTCTACTTATTTTTAAATATTCGCAATTTTGACCCTATCGTCAAATCTCTTATGTTGACTGTTAGTGGTTTAAATTTCACTTTGACGTGTCAACGTTGACTTTAACACTGACATGTCATTTAAGTAATGACACACTAAAGTCAACGTTAAATAACTAATGGTCAATGTAAGAGATTTGATAACAAGACCAAAATTATAGATTTTCAAAAATATAAAGACTAATTGTCTCTAAAAAAATAAGGAGACTAAAATTACGGATTATAAAAAATAGAAAGACTAAAAATGAAATTTAACATATTTTTGTTTCACATTCCTTTCATATCATAATTTGTATATTAACTTTGAATTTCTCAAGTTTTTTTTAATCATATCACTTATCATATTATTTCTTTCTCTATTTTTTTTATACTTACACTCCATGAAAGAGTGCGTGGAAATCATTACTTTTGAACATTTTTGGTTCGTTTGATTTGTTAAAAAATATGGTACTAGACAGTACAAAAATAATTGTTTTATATTTAATTTGAAAAAGATCATGGGACAATACAACTTAAGTGATGATGAACAAAATAAAAACTCATTTTTTTGTTATTCAATAAATCATAGGACAACTTTTTATCTTAAGTACAAAATACCCAAAAGACAAAAATATCCCACTATCATCATCATCACCGTCACTGCCACCACCACTATTGTCGTCGTCGCTACCACCACCACCACCACCACCATTGTCGTTGTCACCACTACTATCGCTATTGCTGTCACTACTACCACCCCCATTATCGCCACCACTGCCACCTCTATTGTTGTTATCGTCACCACCTATTATTTCCGTCGTCATTGACACCATCACCGCCATCGCAGCTGTCACTTTTACCACTATCTCAACCGTCGTCGTATTAAGATAATTAATATAAATTGCATTAAGATAATTAATATTAAAAAGGACATTGTAGTTAATTTTACATTATTTTATTTATGCTGTCTATTATCCATCAAACAATGTACAAGATAAAAAGTTATCCTATAACTTGTTTATCCTATACTATTTTCCTTGTACTGTACCTTAATACATATCAAATGCATCCTTTCACTTTTTCAAAGGAGGAAATTTTTATCATTTTTATCTTAAAAATAGACTTCTTTTTTTTGGTTATTTCCCCTTTATTCTTTGAGGAGGGTTATCAATATATTTTTTAACACATTTTTTTAATATCCTTTCTCTTGTTAATTAAAACTTGTTAAAAATTATAAATAAGATTTATTAAATATAAGGTGATATCCATATATTTTTGTAAATTCTAACAAATTTTAATCAATAAAAAAAGGGTATTAAAAAGTATTTTTTTAATTGTTCTTTTCTCGTATTTTTATTTTGCATCCAAAAGGAAAAGAGTTATTAAATATTAACAACGACTGCAACCAAACAGTCTGCTCTGCATTGACTGTTTGGCAGAAGCACAGCACCCTTTCTCTTATCCCCAATCCGACGTCCCAACATTTCATTAAACAATTCACCCTCTTCTTCATTTGCCACGTACGCACGCTGACGTGGGACAATCAAACTTTCCCACTTCACCAACCGGTCACATACCTTAAAGTCACAGCCCTCACACAAAACGTCAAAGAAGAAAACCTCATTCCAATCAACGACTCCGATTGCAGCTGTGGCCACAACACCTACCAGCCCCCGTCAAGTTAGCATCTTCCTCTCTTCTTTTTTCTCGCGAATTAAAAAGATATCGTAAATTGTGTTTTCCAACTGCCGAAGCAAAATTCCGTTGTTTTTCTTTTTTCTTCCTCATTGTTATTTCCGATTCCGATTGCTCTTCCTTTACTTGCGTTCTATTTCCCCGGAAAATATCCACCTCGATTTTCCCGGAAAAAGAAGAAAATGCTGAGCGCAGGTTTGAACTCTCTTAAATTTTCCTTCCATGGTTTCTGCGAGTCATTGTCATCGTTCTTTTGTTCCAGTTGCTGCTGCGATTTTCGTTTCGGCGCATGGAGTATTTCTTTTACTCGTATGCACATACTCGAGGTCTAGGGTTTTGGCCTCTCCCCCCCCCTCCCCCCCTTCCTTTTCTCATATCTTACACGTCACTAGAAAATGTAAGGTTTCATAGGTGAATTGCACCTCTGCGATTTACGAATGGACCATTGTTTATATCTTTATTTGGATTGAGAATCGATGGTTGTTGCTGAATGCCTTGTCGGCTAGCTGCATTTTGTCAATAAATGTGAAAAGAAAGGTTGCTTATAGAATAGTTTGTTGTGTTACTCTTCGAATTTTTTATCCTTGCTTTGCTGAAGTATGTACTTGATCACCACTTCGTTGCTTATGTCATTAACTGCATTGCAATTATGTGTTATGAAACTTAGGAGAGGGGGAGAGGAAGTGGATTAAAATATGGTTGTAGTCTTAGAAAAATTAGTATTATCATCCTTTTCTGCTAGTGAGAAGTAGAATTATTGTTTTGAAATACATTATTCTTTGATGTTTGTCTTCTATTCTTGTACTCTTAGCAGCTGGGAATACTAAGTTACTAACAACTTTGGGAAACAAGGGCGCTTGTTGTTTAACCTATGTACTGGACATGGTATTCCATAGGTTACTTTGAAATCTCTCCGCAGTGCTCCACTTCTGCTTCTAATGTTGGTGTCATCTTGTGTCCTTGTTTCATAGCGTGGCAGCATTATTGTAATTGGATGTATCAAGATATTTGATGTAACCATTTTGGATTTGGAGATGATTAAGAATATTATGACTAACTGTTGTAACTAAAAATTTTTAAATGGAAAGAGTGTGTTATTTTGTCTCTCTTAACCTTCCTTTCTCTTTGATAATATGGAACAAAAGTTGCTGATGTTTATGGGTCCAATCTGCTATTTAGATCTATTTCCATCAATATAAAATTTAATATAAGATTGTTTCTATTGGGCACTCTTGGTGTACCTGCTTGTGCTCTATGTTCATGTCTAGCTAAAGGTAATTGATATGTGGTGCCCAGCTAATAGTTAGTGGATTGCACTGTGCTTTAGTTAGTAAATAGTTATATGCTTTAAAGCTTTTGGTTTTTTTGTAACATTAATTTCTATTAATGATAAAAAATGGCACGCCAGCTGAGTTCTCTGGTGGTTGACTTTTTCTATCCCCCTATCAAACTATGGTACTCTGTATATAGTTATCCATTTAGTTAGAATTTGGGAGTTATTGATATCTTGATGTGTAGAAATTGAATGATGCTTCAGATTTTGGTTTTTCTGGTGCAAATGCACTTATTAGAGCTTTGTGAGTTTCTGATGTTTTATGTTTCTAAAATTTATCATTATTAAATCTTCTGTCATAGTCTTGCAGTGGATGTGCTTCTTACTAGTTGAACTACCTTCTTTTTTAATATATGTATATCAATATCATTTCTTAAGTAATCTGATTGTAAATGCAGGATAATTGTCCTATCTCAATTTGGATTTTCTACATACATCAAAAGCAAATATCATTGTCAGCTGTTGGCAGACTATGTTTGTTCTACATGTTGCATGTTGAATTTGAAGAATTGCTTTTGTACCAGAAGGGTGGCTTTCTTGTGTATACTATATCTTACGGATACTGGTTGCTATACAGAAACGACAGAAGGAGGGAAAGTTATACGAAATAGAAGGTTTTGTGGAGTGGAGACCCTTCACATTGTCTGGAATATATTAAAGTGTAGATTCATAGAATTGATCAAATCTAGGGAAGACCATTTGTTACAACAAATTCTAAGGTTTTGGTGTATGGGTTTGATGGATATTCTATGTTCTTCTATATTTCTTTTTACACTTGTTGAGTCCACTAGCAGATCAGGGACTATGTGGCCCCTAAACGCAGGTGTGGAGTCTACTGGAACTATCAGCTGGACAGTCTTCAGTTCAAGTATATTTGTGCTTGTAGCTCTTGTTCTCTCCACGTATCTAATATTTGAGCATTTAGCGGCCTATAATCAGCCTGAGGTTTTTTCCTTATGCTCCTTTACTTTTGGATCTGATCATTACTATTTATGTAATGCCTTGCTTCCCTTTTCTTACTGCTTCTTATAACTGCACCTTTCAACTGACTTGGCAAGTTTTTTTCCCCTGTATTACATTTTCCTTTCATAATATTTTCTAAATATTTTTTTCTTCAATTCAGGAACAGAAGTTTTTGATTGGTCTGATTTTAATGGTTCCCGTTTATGCCTTGGAATCGGTAAGAGATGCTAAGTAAATGGCCAAACACTATCTGTTCGCTTTATATAGCATCTTTTACTTGGGTTTATTAATTCATCCTAGTGAAGACCACTGTTAGTTTTTATATTTTTAGTATGGAATCTAAGTAATTTTCCACGTGCAACTCCTTTAAGTATATTTGTGCTAAACTTTTGTTTGATTTCGCATTGGACATATTGGAACTTACTAGTGCATGCTATTTGGTTAGGTTTTCAGCTTCACTGCTGTTTACTTAAAAGACTAATTGTACATTTTGATCATTAAAGAATTTATACGTAAGTGTCTTTTACAGTCAGACTAAAATACTGTTTTTTCACGCCTTTTTTTGTATCTTTGTAAGTTTTTTTATTTTTCCTCTTTCTTTTGAAAAAAATTCCATTATATAATAGTGATCTTTATGATATCTAATTGATTGTTGACACTGAAAAGAAAAACTGCCACCTTTTCATATATATCATACTCAAATATTTTGTTCTTGTTTAACTGATAAATGATAATATAATTTCAGAAAAGCTTGGGTTTTATTTTCCAGGAAGGACCATTTGTAGTGAGTTGCAACAAACATTAGTATTAATGTGCCTGCTTTGTGTACATAATACAGCCTTGGAAGTTTTTCTTTTTGGTTTCTTTTTAACATAATTGTAGTAATAAATTAGTAAGTTCTGATGTTTTTATGATGCAGTTTTTGTCACTATTGGCTTCCAGTGCAGCATTTAATTGTGAAGTTATTCGGGACTGCTATGAGGCTTTCGCATTATATTGCTTTGAAAGATACTTGATAGCTTGCTTAGGTATTTCAGATTGGGTACCTACATGATTTTCATTAGTTGTTGCTATTATTCATGTATATATATTTTCCAGAAATGCAAAAATGTAAGGATTGAGATATTTTAAGAGATTTTCCTCCCTTCTTTTCTAATCTGAAGTTTAATTAAAAAATCAAAATTTATTAAATCTTTGTGAGGCTTGAATGTTATGATTAAAAGATGTCATACATCTTTGCAACTTCTGAATGATGTTGGATTTGCCATGCCCTTTAATACAAAATTGTTTATGGTTGCTTCACTGGCTTGTAGGTGGTGAGGACAAAACAATTCAATTTATGGAAAGTATGAGCCTAACAGACTCAAGCACTCCTCTCCTAAAAGAATCATATGCGTATGGAGTTGTAGCGCATCCATTTCCCTTAAAATGCTTCTTAAGAGACTGGTATCTTGGTCCTGACTTCTATCAATCTGTGAAAATTGGCATCGTACAATATGTATGTTGGATTTTGGTAAATTGTGCTTTTGTTTCACTCCTCTTCTCTCCTTTTGGGAAAGAAGAATCAATGCCTTTCTTCTTGTTGACTAAATCCTACATTCCAGATGATACTGAAAATGATCTGTGCATTGCTGGCAATGATCCTCCAGTCTTTTGGGGTTTATGGAGAGGGGAAGTTTGAATGGAAATATGGGTAAGATTATATTGGCTTGTGTTTATGATATGCATACCATAATTCATAAATATATAATCTCAATTCTCAACTACAAAGATTATTCTCGATCATAGATAAAATTTCTCGTTTTATTGGGAGTAGAATACCAATTGAAAAGATGTGCATTGATTATTGTTTCTACTTTTCAATTTCCTATTTTTAGTTTTTAGGAATGGGGCGTATTTTTATGACCCTTTTTGAAGCCCAATTCTCCCATGTGCTTGCAGGTATCCCTATTTGGCATGCATTCTTAATTTTAGTCAGACATGGGCCCTGTATTGCCTAGTACAGTTCTATTCTGTCATTAAAGATAAATTGGAGCCAATCAAACCATTGGCAAAATTTCTAACTTTCAAGTCAATCGTCTTCCTGACATGGTGGCAAGGTGTGGCTGTTGCATTTCTTTTTTCCATGGGAGCATTTAAAGGGTCACTGGCTCAAGAGCTGAAAACACGTATACAAGACTATATCATCTGTATAGAGGTGTGGTGTTCTTGCTTTTTATAATTTTGATTGTCATTTTTAATATTGCATTACTAAATCATCTCAATTTTAAGGAGTATTAATATATGCAATCATCATGTGAGTATATGTTAGAAGACATAAATTTTTATTGTCATGTGTGATCGATGTATGAAAACCTAAAATGTAACAGGATCTTGTCACAAAGACAGATACATGAAATTGGGGGTATTTTTCAGCCAATAAGGATGTATCGGGTGGACTACTGCATATCTGTATCACATATGAACGCATATAAAGTTACAAAAAGTGTGATGTATGATATCAATGACCTTGTGTGCATGTAAGATTAAGTGGTCAATATTAGTTCAGTTCACAGTCATCTGATGTGCTCCTTATATGTGCACACGCACACATATATGGTTGCCTAATGCACTAGGCTTCCACTGTTGTGAGCTCTGGGGAGGCACATACTGTAGGACTTCAGTAGTATGAAATGCTCATTCTGTATCTATATATGAAATATTAGGTTCTACTGTGTTTTTAAAAAGACCAATGACTACTTTGCTTTAGAACTGAGACAGGGACTCATTTTAAGCTATGTGAGTCAGCTGTTATGTGTGTAGCATTTTAAGTCTGGTTTCTTCTTTATCAAATATGTTATTTGATGCTGCTGTTTAAGCTAAAATTTCTAGGAGTGTCATCAACTTGGAAAAATTTTCAATCAATTTTGTAGTTCTTGGTTGGCATTTTTTTATTTGATTCTCCATCTTAAAATATGTTAACAGATGGGCGTTGCTGCTGTTGTGCACCTTTATGTCTTTCCTGCAGTACCTTACAAAAGAGGAGAGAGGTGTGTCCGTAATGTGGCAGTGATGGCAGACTATGCATCACTAGGGACACCTCCTGATCCTGCTGAGGTTGAAGATTCTGAACGCACAACTAGAATGAGGCTGGGTCGACATGATGACCAAGAGAGGCGTATGAAATTTACCCATAATGTTTGTGACGTGGTCCTTGGAAGTGGTGAAATTGTGAGATATGAAACACTTGAACGTTTCAAACCTTCGAATTTTCTCAGTTATATCTTTGTCAAACTCATCTGTGCTGTTTCTGCTGTCTTATTTCAGATTGTTGATGACATGAAATTTACAGTTTCACATGTGGTAGAACCTGTTGAAAGGGGCATTGCAAAGTTAAATAAAACCTTGCATCAGATATCAGAAAATGTGAAACGCCATGAAGAGGAGCGGAGGAGAAGCACCAAGGTCAAGGATGACAGTTACCTTGTTCCCCTGCGTTCATGGAGAACAGAATTTTCTGATGTTCATGACAGACTTGGGGAAGGAAGTGTCAGTGATAGTGGTTTGCCCAGCGGTAAGAGCAACATCTCCAATCGAAAGCGTCAGCATCTAGGATGAGAAGATAGTAGTTTAACACAAACAGTTGAACAACATATAGTTTTTGCACATACGAGATAGAAAAATTCTGATAGATTTCGACGTCAAATTGTAACCCAAAAGGACATAATCTGGTGAGCTTTTAAAAAAATTGTATAAATATCTTGCGCCAGTTTTGTTTTCGTCCAATTGCTCCAGCTAATGAAAGAGGTGTTAGCTGTAGAGGGCTGATAACAATTCTCATGGGCAATAACCTGGAAATAATTTATTGGGAAGAAAGACTGACATTTTCAGCCTAAAAAGAAACCAATTGAAAAGAAACAAAAATAGTAGAGGACTACACCGGCAAGGACCATGTTATGTAGAGCTGTCAAAATGGCCTCTACGTGATCCATGTCTTAGTAGTTTATTTTTTTAAAAAAAATTGGACTACTAAGTCATGGACCAAAAATGATTTTAATTTATCTAAATACTGATTTCAACTTATGTATAAATTATTTTTAACTTAGGAGATAAGTTTATTTTATTTTTTATAAATACTCATAGAGAAGTTTGTCTAATTAGAGTCATAGTAACTCTATAATATTGATTTTATAAAACTTTTACTTTAAGGCCCGTTTGGGGTAATTTTTGGTTGTGAGTTTTGAAAATTTCAAAAACTACAACTAGTTTTTAGTTTTTAAAAATTAGTTTTGGTTTTTTTTTTTTTCTAATTTTTGGTTTCAAAATAAACTCACTTTGAAATTTCTTAATCTGTTAAAATTAGTTTAAGGATATGTTTGTGTGGTGATGACAGTGATGGTGGTGACGGCAACAATGATGATGGTGGTGGTGGTAATGCCGACGGTGATGGAGTGTCGATAGTGACGGTTGTGGTGGTGTTGACGGTGATAGTTGTGGCTGTGCCAATGGTAGTGGTTGTGGCAGTACTGGTGGGGTGGTGGTGGCAGAGTCGATGGTGGTGGTGACAATGCTTGTGGTGACGATGCTTGTGGTGGTGGTGGCAGCACTGGTAGTCGTGGTCGTGGCAGTGATGATGGTAGTGGTGATGAAGCTTGTGGAGGCGATGCCGATGGTCATGGTCGTGGCAGTGGTGGCTGCGATGATGGTGGTGGTGTTGGTGGTGGTGGTGGTGATGGTAGCGGCGGTCGTGGTGGTGACGGCAGCTGCAGTAGCGGTAGTGGTGGCGGTGGCAGTAGTGGTGACAATGGTGGTAGTTGTGATGGTAGTGGTGGTGGCGAGAAAAGTTATTGTCAAATATAGTGATGTGTATTTTTTTAAAAAACTAAAAACCAAATTCACAAATTCTGTTTTTTTGGTTTTGAAAATGAATGTAAGAGAGTTTTGAAATTGAATTAAAAATCATTTCAACTCTATTTTAGTCAAACGCGTTTTGTTTTGAAAATTGGATTTAAAAACCAAAAACTAAAAACTCACAACCACTCCAAACGGGTCCTTAAACTTTTGATTTTATAAAATTTCATTCACTTTAATTCATAATTTTTTAGTTTCTTTAATATTTTGTGGCAAACATAGTTTTGGCTATCTTTTTTCGACCAAAAGAAGGCTTGTTACAATCAAAACGCAAAGATAAAGTGTCCATCACTGAACGCTTATACTGTGCACGATTTTTCAAGTCTTTGACTTATTTAATGGGTTCTTTTTATATAGAATTTAATGACTATATACTGTCAATGTAAAGCAGTTTTACACTGTCAACTAATCAAAAATCATTGTTGGTATGACTTTTAAGGTAATTATAATAAAAGTCAACAAATTTATCATACATGATGGGCTGTGATTGGATGACAATGTAAAACTGCTTTATATTATTAGTACATAGCTTATTTTCTCTTTTATATAACCATTATTGGAAATTTGAATTATTGGACAGTAAAAATGTGGATCTCCGATCACACACACACAAAAGATAAAGTGTCCATCACCTAACGCTTATACTGTGCATGATTTTTCAAGTCTTCGGCTGATTTAATGGGTTCTTTTATTTAACCATGATCGGAAATTTGAATTATTCGACAGTAAAGATGTGGATCTCCGATATCATGTTCGAATTGGGTAAAATCACAGTGGACGGTAAAGAAATTATATATCAATTTAGTAACTATCGAGATACATGTATTGTATATACAGATAGAAATTTTTTGTACAACGAAAGCAAAAAGGTCTCAAATTCCACACCAGCTTTATGCTACTCACATGTTTCATGATTTATACATAGATGGAGTTAATTACAATTAAAATATGTGCAACATGGGAGAGACTTCAATCACAATCAATTTGAAACGATATGATACGGAGGAAGATTCTGGAAAATAGGTGAATTCCTCTGCCTCTATAATCTTTCCAAGTTTTGTTCATACTTCCATCTTTTCTTGCAAAAGAGGAATCTTCTTGTTCGAAGAATCCTCGCTTTCGTCACAGCTTGTCTCTTCTTCATTTTCTTTGATTTGGCCATTCATTACTGTATAATAGCCCATTCCAAGTACAGTTGTTCCTATCACACTGCACAATTTTTTTTTTCGTAAATAAAAACAAATTATATAGGAGAGACACAGACAAATCAAGTGAACCAAAACTCTTATGCATGATTACTTTAAAAACACGACGAATAAAAATATCCACCTGGGGTCAACAAATGAAAGAGAATCCAAGTACCTTCCATAATGAAGGCTGTTAGAAAAGAAGCAAACTGCAAAAGTAGTGGCAAAGGCAATACCAAAGGGCTTGAAAAGTGACACATAAAGTGGACCCTTCATGCAAGTGAACCATACCTGAATATTGAGACGAATTACACCCCCAACTTGTGCCTATAATATAGCGTTACATATTTCGTTCTGATCAGCATATGTATGTTTTGCCGTTATTTGATTATGTAAATAAAATTGATATTCAACTATGTTGATATATACTCACAGTTAAAACAATGAGAATGAGATCCTTGTTACGCTTTAGCTTCCAAGCATTTATGTCCCTCTCCATTATCCATGAGACTATTGCACTGAGGATCGTCCCTAGTAAGCTAGAATAAGAAAGCACTTTCATTGGTTCAGGATATTGCTTGACGGTTTCTTTCTGCCAAGGTGAAAAGAAAACAACAAACTTGAATCCCCACGAGGATTCATTCAAAAGGAAAACTTGATTTTAAGAATAGAAAAAAAATTGAAAAGGGGTTAAAAAAGAAGAGGAGTATGTACCTGGATAAAGTTCGAAATTGAAACTGAGAAGGAAGCTGCAGCAAGCAGATCGCCGCCTAGAACCCAAAACTCTGGTGCTGAAGAGAAGACAAGAAGTTGCTTAGTGTGTCTAAGGTGGAGAGAAGAGGGTCTTATAGGTGGTCCTTTGAAGAATTCAGCTAGCGCTGCTCCCATTATTGATACCAAAATACCAATTACTTGGACTTGGATAGCAGGGCTTCTCAAATTCAACTGTCTTCCAGCAATAAACAGTATAAATTCAAGTTTACCACTTTTTATAAAATTTAAATTCACATATAATTTTTATTTCTAATATATAAGTAAATACTAACTATAAAATTATGTAAGTACAAATGTTTAATTTATTTAAAATTTAATATATATGATAATTGCAAAAATATCAAAACATTTGACGGTTAAATAGTTAAAATTTAATATATATATATATATATATATATATATATATATATATATAATTATTATTAAGTAGAGTAACTTTATTAAAATTTCTTGAATTATATAAAATAAATTACATTAACATTCTCTAAAATTTTTTGAGATTCCACTAAACTCCATGTTTTGTTAGTATTTACAACAACTTTTCTTAAAAGGTACACAGTGTAATGTTTTCTAAGATCTGTCTCATGGCATCCAAGTTGAGAGAGATAAATTGAACAAGTATGGCCATCCTCTATTAGGATGTACTATGAAACCTAAATTGGGGTTATTTGTTAAGAAATACGATAGAGCAGTCTATGAATGTTTTCGTGGGATTTTACCTAAGATGATGAAAATGTGAGAAACTTCAAGAAATATCAATGTATTTTATTCAATTTTATATATATATATGGAGAGAGAGAGGGAGAGTTATAAAGCAACTACAGGTACAGCAGTTACAATCTAAGGATCCAGAATTTTTTTGAATTATATTTTACTTTATTATTTAATATATACAAATTAATTTTAATGGACAGGATTTCATGCGGTCATTTTTATGACTGCAGAAAATCCGTGTCCGAGAGAGAGACACCGGCATGGCGGATCTACAGGGAGGTAAGGTCCTGTCCCTCTCTCCTTAAATATTTTTTATAGAACTGCTATTTGCTACGAATTTGTTTGTACAAAAAAGACGAATCAGTTATTTTGATCAATTATTATGCATGCCTATAAACGAGTGAGTTGGAATAAACGTTAACATCCACTTAAATTTTAATACGTTTCATGCGTGCAAATTTGCCTAAAATCCTTTTATACTAATTATCGTTTTCCTTTTTTAAAATTTATATATGTAGATTTTAAATTTGTATATATAAAAATGTATAACTTTATAATTTATATATGTAGATTTTATTTGCTTTCGCCTCCAGTTAACATATTTTTGGATCCAGCACAATACATGGCAAATGGACATCATGGTCAAAATGAAGAGATATAAACAAGCAAATCAGTGAGTTTTGATGAGGAACCTGAGAATGAGAGAGAGCAGAAAATTAAAGGTTGGGATCAAGTGACCCATGGCACACACAAGTATTGGCGAACTATAGCTTAGACCCAGGAATAAAAAGGTCTGAGTCATGGTTATCCTGCAAAATCCATCAACGTAAAAATAGTTACACATATGAACACTATTGTTGAGCTAACCATCTTCAGCACATGGTAACAAGAAAGAGTATATATATATATACCCTGTAAAACCGAGGAACAAGAATCGCATGAACAAAGAGAAAGTAAAAATTGGCCGCTCCTTTCTGTGAAAAAAAGAGAATATTGAAGATCAGAATCAAAACGAGTCCTCCATGCAAACAACTTCACGCAGGTAGCTAGCTAGCAACATAAGGAGAAGGAAAAGACTAAAGAGGAAGAGAAAGACCTGTCCTCTTGGTGTGATAAAAAGGAACAAGGGAACAGTATAATAGCAGCCAGAGCATTGGTATAAACAATGAACACAAATGGGCTCATTCCATTAGTTATTGCAGTTTTTGCAAAAATCGTCAGCCCTATGGTCCAACCTTCCATAATCACCATCACTATGAATGACAGCACTTCAGACATTTTAGTCTTAGCCTCCATTATTTTCCTTCTTGTGTTCTCACTTAGAGAGTGCTAATATGTTAATGGTAGATTGGTAGTATAAATAGCAGTTTCTTCCTTATTGTATTTATACCTAGAGAGGGGCTTTGAGTATCAACTTTGTATATGTCTTTGTGTGTGTGCACCCCAAGTAGGAGCTTGCACAAGCACCAAGAAACCCACTTACCCTCTCTGTATTGAGTTGGAATTGAAAAGCTTGTTTCTGCTCCTAATATAAGAAGCAAAGGGAGAGAAAGAGAAGAAATGGGGCGAGGCGATGCAAGTGGTGTGTAACCCTTCACAAAAAGGGAAAGCTACCTTGGAGGAGAAGTTGCAACTCGGGTGTCCCAAATTCTTAAACAATGGACCAAAGATGACGTCTCAAGGAAGTTATTTTCTTTTTTTGGATAGATCCTGTGCACATTCTCTCTGTTTATTTGTCCTCTTTTCTTTTTTGTCTTAATTTGACATATTTTATGTAAACCAAGTGTAAAAAAACACTTATATATGAGCTATTGTTCATTACTCTTTGGCTTATTATACTTAATCTTATGGAGTTAATTAGCCATGGTATATAATATATGAATGATTCCGGACCAATAAGGGGAAGCTTTCTAGTATGGTTGCGAATGCATTAGTGGCAGACATCTTTTGTGGCCCTACCATTAGAGGATATTTAATGTGATACTGATATAACCTGGCCATTTGCTTGTAGTGTAATTAAGAAAGACTGAATCAGAATCTCAAGAAAATGTTATTCTGTGGAATATCTTTTGTGAATCTTCCCAGTTTTTTTAAAATTGAGATGAATCAAACTCAACCTGGTTGTCGTCAATATTCATGCACTTGTCAAGTTGGTGGGCCCGTTGCCCGTTGCCCAAGCCTGGTATCAGTGAGGTAGAATCTCATCTGCGCAGTTTTCTCAGTTCTCAGTTATCTCTTTGTCAAACTCATCTGTGCAATTTATGCTGTCTAGGTGTGGGCTTCCTTCCTTTGTGGAGAAAGGTTTAAATTAGAAGTTTATCATGTGTCTCACTTGTCCAAATGGTGACGGGTCAGATTAAAGAGAGATCAATTTGAAGAGTGAAGTACAGCTTTTGAGAGTAAAAAAGAGAGAAAATTCTTGCAATTTTGCATGACAGTCACCGAAAAATTGTATTTACGACTTCGTTAACGTTGGACCAGGCTGGAATTTTGTCATTAGTTTCAGGAAATCTTGTGCTTCAAATTCAATGGTCAAGTCATTGATTTGTTTCCTTTGGTATGGAGAGAAGATATTCAATCCACACTCCATGCAAATTTTCTAATTCTTTCATCTTCTTGATTATCTATTTGTAAACTTGCTTGGTTGTTTTAGTTGTTGAACACATTTTGTGCACTTGTTTGAGATTCCTTTGTACACATATTTTGATCATAGTAGAGCTTGATTGACTGGCTTGTACTCGTGATTTTTACCTCTCACATTGAGGGAGTTTCTCTTAGTGTCCTCTTGATTTATTTGTACTATTCAATTTTGTCATATATTTGTTAGATTGTGGTCATATATTCTTGCAACTGGGGAAATTTATCTTTTAGCTTTTTCTCTCAGGTTGCTTTCTTGTTGACTCTTGTAATCTTCTCGATTTTCAGGTCAAAAAAAACTATTATGATGCTTTACCTTGTATAAACTAAAACCACTAAACTGTAAAAAGCAAGGGTATATAGCAGAAAGGCAAAATAAAGAAAACAAGAACAAGAGAAAAACAAAAAGAAAAGCAATAAAAGGAAAAATAATCAACCAAGTAATTTACTAATTGGATTGTTATTAGAAACACAATTCCCAACACTGTGCCAAAGATTTGTTAAGAGCGCAGCAAGTATACCAATTGACAAGTAAAAAAAAAGTGATAAAAGTATCGTATCCACGAAGATTGTGGTTTAATGACAACTCAATCAATCACTTACTCTTTTGATTTAAGAATTAAGAACAGAGAAGAACTTTTGGATTTTTGATTTAATTGAAAAGATAAAGAACACAATTAAAAGATTTGTTGAAAATTTAATGAATTAAAAAGGTTAGGTATCAAAATCCCCTTAATTTATTCCTAAAGTAATCTTTTTCCTTTATAAATCCCTTCTTGTTAAGCAATTTACTTCTAATTTCTCTAAATTAGTTTAACCTAATTCCTTAGGTGATAAACCTTTTAATTCCAATTATGAACCATAATCCCTTAGCGAGCAAAATTAGTCATAAGCATTAAGAGAAAGAAATTCATACAAAGGCATACAATTTATCCTTATCCCAAAGATCAAGAATTATATGGTTATTGAATTGAAATAGTCTAAACCCCAATTTTTCAATTGCAAGATTTAGATTAAGGATCAGTTCTTAATGAGTATCAATAATGAAAAAGCATTAAGCATATATTCAATAACTAAATTAATAGAAATAAGAGAAGTTTTCAAAAAAAAATCAATTACATTAAATTCAAACTAAGGTTCATCCTAACCTAACCCAAAGGGGCTTAGAAACTTATAGAGTAGATAAACTTAAAATAAAGAAAAATAAAATAGAGAAAAAGCCATGTCGAATCCGAATTCTTCAAGATACAAAGTCAAAGATGAGTCTTTAAGCTCTTCCTCACTTTCAATCCTTAAATGTGTCAAAGAATGACTCCAATGATGTGATTTCCCCAAATATATAGCAAATTTGGGCTTTTCAAGCCACAAAAAGATAATAGCCTCGCATTATCTTTGATTTTCAAAGTTCCAAGGCGCTTTGATGCCCAACAGAGGTCAAAAAGGTGTTGGCCACCACTTTTTTTGGAAACAAGTTTGCACTCCAATGCCTAACATTGCTACAATACCAAGTTGCAATTTTTCATTTTTTTTTCTGCTAAAAATCCCTTCTCTTTTCCTTATATGCTATTCCATTAGCTTGTTCATCTTTTCTATATTGAACAACCAAAACAGTGATGTAAAATTCATGCAATTTTTAGTTAAAAGCCTTAAGAATATGGAACACATGAAATTTCATATTATTAGGTTATTTTCTCATTGAATTCCACTAAGTTAAAGCAAAAATCATTTAAACATAAGCTATAGATTTATCAATGGACAAAGAGGAAAAGTCTCATCACCATGCTTGTTGTTTTTATTGTCTTTGCCACCTCTTGAATTTTGTGCTTTCATATGAAAAGCACCTTGTACTGCCTCTTCTTATCTCATCATTCTTCTATGTTCCTATGTCTGTAAAGCATTTATCGATTCTCTTAAGGTGATATTTAACAGGTCTTTTGACTCCTCTAATGTTGATATCTTGGATTCATACTTTTCAGGTACAGGGACAAGAATTTTTGCACTATTCTTTCATTAGGAAAGTCCTTACCAAGAAATTGCACTTTATTTGCTATACTTAATAATTTGTCAGCGTAGCGTAGCCTTTGATAGTTTTTGTCTCCTTCATGCTTTGCATCTCGAATTCTCTAACTAAGTTGAGCACTTGCATGTCTTTGGTTCTTTCACTACCTTGATATTTTGATTTGAGATAATCCTAAATGTCTTTGGTAAACTTCAAGTTCATAATTCTTGTAAATATTATTTTTGACATAGCAGAAAAAGGAAATGTTTAGCCTTAGCCTTTTTTGTCTTCCTCTCTTTTTGATTCTTCATCTGAGTCATTGTAGGATTTGTAGGTAATTCAAAAACTTCATAGTCTTTTTCTATTGCCTCTAAAAGATCCAATGCTTCAAGAAGAGTAGTCATCCTTGCAGCCTATAACTCGTACTCTTACTATCAAAAATTGGTGGTGGAGTTGTTGTGAATGATATATCTCCCTCCATTATGGTTTCTTTAACTCACAAATCCATCAAGATAAAAGCTCTAATACCAATTTGTTATATCTTTTTTGTTTATAAGAGCATAGAAAAAAAAACATGCAGGAAAAGCTGATAAAAATTTTATTATAATTGCTCTATATAGAGAGCACAAAATTTATCAAATACATGCCTTCTTTTTAGGCACAACTACATCATTTCAAAATTTTAAAAAAAATCAATAACTCCTAAAGTCTAGAATGTTAACAATATAAAAAACAAACTCCTAAAAACTAAAGATAACATTCCACGTTACAGCTATTATAGGCACACTTTCAATAGTTACTCAAAAGCTAGATTCCAAGCTTGATGAAGAATGATATCTTGAACATCAGAAAGTGTGTGGTTTTATTCAACACTTTGTAGAAGACAATGTTTATAATCACATTGCTAATAATGAAATGACGGAACACACAAGAAGGGAGGTTGAATTGTGTGTTTCAAAAACTTTTTTGCAAAACTTTAAACAATAAGAAGCGAAACAAATAAAGCAAGATAAGGATAAGGAAAGAGAAGCACGCAAGGATTTTTATACTGGTTCACTCAACTTGAGTTACATCCAATACCTTGTTATAGAAGGATTTTCCACTAAACAACCCTTGGTTACAAACAAGTATTCTTACTAGCCTCTTCAAGCCTACAACAGTGATTACTAGATCATTTACTCAACCCAAGTATTTTTTTGTCAGAAAGCCTCTCCAGGTTTCACAATACAAAGAAGTGTTTTATAGAAATCTATTCACTGAGTGAAGATATGAAAATACATAGCAAATTCACAATTACTTTGCTATGCAAAGAATAAGAAAATCGAGAGTTTTTAGTGCTTATTCAAGGAAGGATTAAACTTTTGTTGCAATCGGTTCTTGTTCATCACACGCTTTAGCAACTTTGGTCTTGGTGTAAACATATAGTCTCAACAAGGTAGCTGTTGAGATGGACAAGCTTCAAGTTTTAGAGGCACATTGTAAAACTTGTCCCATGTAGCAGCGTGTGTATCGAGTTTGCGAAAAAGGTAGAAAATTGTCTTTTGTGATTACACCAAAAAGAATGGTGCAGTTCTGCGCTTCAAAGTTGCTTTTTCTGAACATTCTTTATTCTGGTTGATAAGTTGACTTTTTTTTTGCAAAGTTGTACTCATACACACACATATATCTTTTTTTCATTTAATACAGGATATATTTGAACATTAGTGCTCATAACAGGAATATGGCATTTGTATTAGAGCGTACAAGTATAAATTGATTTGAACTTTTTAAACTTAGCTTAAAAGAACGCTTCAGATAAGACTTTGGAAGGCTTTCAAAATGATAGTGCATGGATAATATAAAGTACTGGACACTTCGTTTAATAAGGTGCGTTGGATGCCAGATTATATAAAGCATATTGGACGCTGATAAAAGCTTTTTATTAAAGAGCAATATTTGGACACTTATAAATAAATTTATAAGATCTCTAAAAATTTAATAACTTTTGTTATCTTCAAAACTTGAGAGGTTAGACGCTTCATATGTTTTTAGTTCCAACAAAAACTTCAATTTTGATTGGAGAACAACACTAAAAACACCTAAAAAATTGCTTTTAAGTTTTCTCCTCCTATGGTTAGGAAATTAGTTTGACAAAATATAAGAATAAATGTACTTCTACATTTTTTAAGCCCAGTTGAATTCTTTCACTAAGCCACACAAAGAATCACAAAATGTAAAAAGTTGCTCACAAGGTAACAACTTGAAGACCTTACTTTTTGTATGTTAAAAGTAGAACAAATTTGAATTTGAAAACACATTCGAATAAAACAAAACATGAGCAAATATATTTTGTTGATTATTTTAAATTTGTTACATTATCTTATTGATTGCTAAAAATTAACTTATATCCAATATTCTACTCAAATCACCTGAAGACGAGACAGGTTGACTTGCCTAACTCACTCTGTCTAACTAACCAATGTTTTTTTTTTTTTGAAGGTAACAATCATTTTACTTCAATATATATAAAAAAAATGTATAAATCATATAAAACTTTATGTACATAATCATCATGATGATATCACAATTTAAGACTTTAATTGATAAACTTTACCCATAATAAAAAAATTATTAAAATTGTCATTTTATTAAATTTGACATCTGTTATTATTTCATTTTATCCCACTTCTTAAATATATATTTTTTATTTCATGTGTATTTATAAATACTCATAGCACCAAATACTTGTTTATTTTTTGTTCAATACGTAAGTAAGTCTCTAAATTGCACTATCTTTTCTATCAGTTGCTAGTAAAAATCTTAGCCACATTAACTTTTATACATTAATCAACGGCTGGTATCAGATGAGCCATCCCTAGTCTAAAATTTTTTATGACCATGGAAGAAAAAGCTTTCTGTAATAAATTAGCCAATATCTGTTATAAGACAGATTCTTAGCTGCATCCAAAGTTTAAAAAAAAAAAAACCATAATTTAAATATAAAACAACTGTTTAATGTAAATGTTTAGATGTATTTTTAATTTAAAAGAAATGCATCAATTATAAGTAATTTGATACTAGACAACTTTTTTTATATAATAGCAAGTTATGCCACTGACCATACACGTACAATAAATAATTCTTTCAAGTAAATCTAAATTTTAGTCTTTGAAACAGTAACTCTATAACATTGATTATATAAAACTTTTTACTGTAGCTTTTGATTTTATAAAATTAGCTTAAACATATTTTTGGTTTCTCAAAATATATCGAGTTTTGTTTTTAGTCCTTCATAAATTTTTAAAGCACATTTAGTCCTCTTTTTTTTTCTGTCAATACAAGTAGTCCCTACTGTTAATTCTGAACCGTTAATTGTTGATGTAACAGTAACTTTGACACATCTACACCTATCACGTAAATTAATAAGGTGAGGTGTCAATCATATAGATCTGCCACTTGTGTATAAGATAATTAAAATTTTATTTTTATTTTTATTTAATAATTAAATAATTGTTGAATTATTAACATTTTGAAAAATTAGAAATAGAAATACTAGAAAAATCAAAACAAAATTAGGAAGGGATTAGAATTACATTTCCCTCCTCAGCATCCCCGCTTACCGATGGTGGTCTGAGTCCCTTCACGGTGTTGCCCTCAATGGCCGGATGTCTCCTTCAACGGCACCATCTCTAATTTCTTAATTAGATTCTACATCTTGCTATTATTGAAACAATAGTCACGTACAAATTAATGGTTGCTCTTTCCTTTTCCTCTTTGCAATATTTTCATTTTATCATTAATTTGGCTATTTCGTGCAGTATATGAATCCCAATACTGTATATGCAAACTAAAACAAGATACTGGGAAACCAATTAGGATCATGATGTATGGACCTAATTATAATCTGGTCTATGCAACATATGTAATTTGGCATCTGCAACTAATGTGTGTAGACAACAGTATGATCCCACAATTGCAGAAATTGGCACAGGAATTATGATCTATAAAATTGGCGCAGGAATCACTCTTTCAAGGTGTTAAGTTTGAATCTAATAATAAGAGGATTTATGATCCCACAATTGCAGAAGCGTTGGACCTGCGATGATCATTCCCAAATCCCTTCAAACTTCTTCCACTCGTAATTCTGTTTGTGATTCTTTCATACCATCAAACACTGCAACCTGAACACTGAAACGCGCCTACATTTGTTTTGATTTTTCTCTTTTTTTATTTCTAACTTTTAAAAATGTTATTTAACTAATATTAACTTAATAATTTGATAATTATTTAATTATTAAAATAATAATATAATTATCTTATATGAAAGTGGTAGACACCTCACTTTATTTAATTCATGTGCAGAAGGTGATATGTTGAAGTTACTACACATCAACAATTAACAATTCAAAATTAACGGCAGAGATTAATTATATTAATAGAAAAAAAATGATAGACTAAAACTATAAGTCGTTGTATTTTGAGACACAAAAACATATTTAAGCCTATGAAATTTCATTCACTTCAATACTGTGCATGATTTTTCAAAACGTAAAGATAAAGTGTCCATCATCGAACGCTTATGCTGTGCATGATTTTTCAAGTATTTGGCGGATTTAATGGGTTCTTTTTATATAACCATGACTGGAAATTTGAATCATTCGACAATGTGGATGACATATATCAATACAGTAACTCACGATGGAGATACATGTATTATATACACAGATAGAAATATTTTGTACAACGAAAACATAAAGGTCTCACATTCCACACCACCTTTTGTTTTGTGCATCCTACTTACATGTTTCATGATTTATACATTGATGGGGTTAATTACAATTAAAATATTTGCAACATGGGAGAGACTTCAATCACAATCGGTTTGAAACAATATGATGCGGAGGAAGATTCTGGAAAATAGGTGAATTCCTCTGCCTCTTTAATCTTTCCAAGTTTTATTCACACTTCCATCTCTTCTTGCAAAAGAGGTATCTTCTTGCCCAAAGAATCTGAGCTATCGTCACAGCTTGTCTCTTGTTCATTTCCTTTGATTTGTCCACCATACATTACTGTATAATACCCCATTCCAAGTATAGTTGTTCCTATCACACTGCACAATTTTTTTTATTCGCAAATAAAAACAAATTATATAGGAAGATACAGAAAAATTAAGTGAACCCACAAATTAATTTCTTATGCATAATTACTTCAGAAAAACGACGTATAAAAATATCCATCTGGGGTCAACCAGTGAAAGAGAATCCAAGTACCTTCCATAATGAAGGCTGTTAGAAAAGAAGCAAACAGCAAAAGTAGTGGCAAAGGCGATACCAAAGGGCTTGAAAAGTGACACATAAAGTGGACCCTTCATGCGAGTGAACCATACTTGAATATTGGGACGAATCACACCCCCAACTAATGCCTATATATAGCGTTACATGTTTCCGATCAGTATATGTTTGTTTTTCCGTTATTTAATTATATATATCAAATTAAATGATATTCAACTATATGTTGATATATACTCACAGTTAGAACAATGAGAATCAGATCCTTGTTACGCTTTAACTTCCAAGCATTTATGTCCCTCTCCATTACCCACGAGACTATTGCACTAAGGATCGTCCCAAGTAAGCTAGAATAAGAAAGCACCTTCATTGGTTCTGGATATTGCTTCACAGTTTCTTTCTAGCATGGTGAAAAGGAAAGGACAAATTTTAATTACCATGAAGATTCATTCTAAAGGAAAACTTGCTTTTAAGAATAGAGAAAAAATGAAAAGGGGTTTAAAAAAGAAAAGGAGTGCCTGGATAAAGTTCGAAATTGAAACTGAGAAGAAAGCTGCAGCAAGCAAGACACCACCAAGAACCCAAAACTCTGGTGCTGAGGAGAAGACAAGAAATTGCTTGGTGTGTCTAAGGTGGTGAGAAGAGGGTCTTATAAGTGGTCCCTTGAAGAATTCAGCTAGCACTGCTCCCATTATTGATACGAAAATTCCAATCACTTGGACTTGGATAGCTGGGCTTCTCAAATTCAACTTTGTCTTCCTGAAATAAACAGTATAAATTAAATTGATTTAGATGCTATATATACATACATACGTGTATGCAAATATTCTACACGGTCAGGGGCAGATCTAGAGGTACGTAAGTGTAGGTCGTGACTCACCTTAATTTCTTTTTTTTTAATAGAACCGCTATTTTCCACAAATTAGTTTGTACGAAAAGAGATGAATCAGTGTATGTTTGAATTGTCGTTTGAAAGTCTCTAAATAGAAGTTTCTGAATTCTAAAGCACTAAATGGAGAAGAAATTATTTTGTATCATTGAAGCTAATGTAAGTTACGTGCAACATAACTTTTTTCGAAATACACCCTTAGTATTTTTGACTAATTATGTTATGCATGGCTATAATCGGGTGAGTTGGAATAAAAGTTAACATCCACTTAAATTTTAAACTTAAATATATTTGCAGTTATATAATATATCTATTTTATGGTTTTAGTTTCTATAAACAAAAATTGCCAATTTTGATTCTTATAAAATTTTATTTGACGATATTAATCTCTGAATTTATTTTTTTAGTTCTTATAAAAGTGTAATTTTTTTATGGAAGTCCATTTTATTTGAAAGATATACATTTTAGTCTTTATTATTTAAGAAACACTAAATTTGTTATATATTATATGGTTGTTGCATCATTAGTGAATAATGACAAAGATTAAAACTATAAAATAAAATTTTATAGATATCAAAACTGACAAAAAATATTTTATATGGACTAAAATCATAAAATGAATATACTATACAACTAGCATAGTATTTAATAAGCCAAAATTTAATACATTACATTGTGTTCGTGCAAATTTGTCTGAAAACCTTTTTTTACCAGTTATCATTTTCCTTTTCTTAAGTGTGTGTGTGTGTATATATATAGGATTTGCTAATGTATACTTATTTGATTTTTAGTTAGAATATGTTAACAAACTATAACTAAAGATTATCTTAAAATGCACATATGGTGTAACTTATTAATATATTTTAACTAAAAAAGAAGTAGGTGTACTTTAGCAAATGTTTGTGAAATTTGCAAATGTACACTTATTCATTTTTTATTTAAAGTACATCACCAATTTATAATTAGAGTTGTTCTTAAAATACAACAATGGTGTAATTTGTTAACGTATTTTAACTTAAAAACAAAGTGAGTGTAGATTAGCAAATCTCATATATATATATATATATATATATATATTTTATTTTTTTTTATTTTTTTTTATTTTTTTATTTTTTGAATCCCTACCAATACATGACAAGTGGACATCATGGTCAAAATGAAGAGATATAAACAAGCAAATCAGTGAGTTTTGATGAGGAACCTGAGAATGAGAGAGAGCAGAAAGTTAAAGGTTGGGATCAAGTGACCCATGGCACACACAAGTATTGGCGAACTATAGCTTAGACCCAGGAATAAAAAGGTCTGAGTCATGGTTATCCTGCAAAATCCATCAACGTTAAAATAGTTACACATATTACCCTGTAAAACCGAGGAACAAGAATCGCATGAACAAAGAGAAAGTAAAAATTGGCCGCTCCTTTCTGTGAAAAAAAGAGAATATTGAAGATCAGAATCAAAACGAGTCCTCCATGCAAACAACTTCACGCAGGTAGCTAGCTAGCAACATAAGGAGAAGGAAAAGACTAAAGAGGAAGAGAAAGACCTGTCCTCTTGGTGTGATAAAAAGGAACAAGGGAACAGTATAATAGCAGCCAGAGCATTGGTATAAACAATGAACACAAATGGGCTCATTCCATTAGTTATTGCAGTTTTTGCAAAAATCGTCAGCCCTATGGTCCAACCTTCCATAATCACCATCACTATGAATGACAGCACTTCAGACATCTTAGTCTTAGCCTCCATTATTTTCCTTCTTGTGTTCTCACTTAGAGAGTGCTAATATGTTAATGGTAGATTGGTAGTATAAATAGCAGTTTCTTCCTTATTGTATTTATACCTAGAGAGGGGCTTTGAGTATCTACTTTGTATATGTCTTTGTGTGTGTGCACCCCAAGTAGGAGCTTGCACAAGCACCAAGAAACCCACTTACCCTCTCTGTATTGAGTTGGAATTGAAAAGCTTGTTTCTGCTCCTAATATAAGAAGCAAAGGGAGAGTAAGAGAAGAAATGGGGCCATGCAAGTGTAACGACCCTTCACCAAAAGGGGAAGCTACTTTGGAGGTGAAGTTGCAACTCGAGTGTCCCAAATTCTTAAACAAGGGACCAAAGCTGACGTCTCAGGGAGTTTCAAATCATTGAAACTATTTTCTTTTTTAGGTAGGTCTTGTGCGCATGTTCTCTGTTTATTTGTCCTCTTTTCTTTTTGGTCATAATTTGACATCTTTTATGTAAACCAAGAGTAAAAAAACACTTGTATATGTACTATTGTTGGTCGCTCTTTGGCTTATTATACTTAATCTTATGGAGTTAATTAACCATGGTATAATATATGAATGACTCCGGACCAATAAGCGGAAGCTTTCTAGTATGGTTGCGAATGCATTAGTGGCAGACATCTTTGGTGGCCCTACCATTAGAGGAGATTTAATATGACACTGATGTAACCTGCCCATTTGCGTGTAATTAAGAAAGATTCAATTAGAATCTGAAGAAAATGTTATTCTGTGGAATATTTTTGGTGAATCTTCCCATTTTTGTCAAAATTAAGATGAATCAAACTCAACCTGGTTGTCATCAATACACATGCGCTTGTCAAGTTGGTGGGCCTGTTGCCCAACCCTAATAAGTAATCATGCTGACACAGTCAATAAAATGTTGGGGCAAACTAGCAAACTGAGCCCATAGCATAGTTGCTGTTGGTCCTTCACAATTAGAAAGGTTGCTGAGAGGAGAGGGCTGAATTTTATTCCTTGTTATTCTGTGATTTTAAATAAAAAAAATAAAGCAGAATTTTCGTTTCCTATACAGGAGCCCCTCACAAAAACTTTTTATGCATTAATATCCACGATGTGCTAGCACTAAAGTTTTGAATTTTATTTTTTAAAAAGTTGTCACTGGTGTAAAATATAGGTTAACGGGGGCAACTGAGTGAGAATTCGAATAAAGAAGAAGCATCCTATTGCATATATAGCTACTAACAAGAAGCAGATAAATACTTGTAAGGTGGACCGAAAAAATAAAATGAAAAAAGATAGACATAATTTATTTTTTTTAATGACATTGTGATAAAATTACAATATCTAATGATGCACATCACATTGGTCTACGCCATTAAATTAATGAAATGCACTTGTAAGCTTTTTCTGCAGATAAACAAATAATCTATTTATCTATCTATTTAGAATATATAAATCTTGACGAGTGAATTATGGCGCTCAAAACTAAGCTAACCATTTATTGTCATATCAGCATTTTGATTAGTATGTTGTAGAATGATTCAATACTTCAATTCCTCAATTTCTCTTAACTAAATGACTTTCACATTAACAACTTCTATTCCTTTTTAATTTTTCAAATGAATAACCCATCAATTATATTCTACGAAATAAATATTAATTACTCAAAATAATAAGTCACTTTTAAGTAATTATTCTTCTAATTATTACAACGTAAAACTTTTACCTTCTCAATAAATATTTTCACAAACACTTGGTTGATTTCTTTAATAACATTGACATTATTTTAATTCTTGAAAAAAATCCACGCCTTTATATGAGTTATCATCATATAGAATATTGTCTTTATCTTATCTCAATAAATTTGGAATAATTTGCTGTGACGTAATTAAGTACCTTACTCATCATTCTCCTACAAACAAGTTATTGCGTCACAGCAAAAAATAATTTGACTTCAAATTCTGGAACCAGTTTTTTTTTTAGCATACTTACGGTATAACTATCTTCTCCACCTCCCTGTGCTAGTAGATCATTGGAACAATCATTATCTACACACCTAAGCAAGCACACTCGTTCTTCAATATCCATTGACCAATGTCAATATCAACTGATCTACCTGATGGAGCTTATTGTTTTATCATAATGAAGTTCATTCATACAAAGTCAAAATGATAGGAGCTACATTGCGAGCATGATGGAAATGGCATAATCAAACTGTCTTCTAAAACGAAAGGCAATGTGCATGAACAGAATACCAACAACGTCAATAAGTGCTCTTAGAAACTAGATGACTATGTGCCGGCTTGTTTTAAAGTTAGAAAATCATTTCTCACATTTTTCAATAAAAAAACATAGGTTCCAATATATGTTTATAATTCAGATTAATAAGACACACATCGGTTATATTTAACTGTTCAAAATTAATTCTACCAAGCCTTTAACCAAAAGGACGCTGTGAATAACAACTTACTACACTTTTCTTCATTTAGTGTACTCGCATCTTTGATCGTGCGGCATCGCTTGTGCAAGTCCCTACCTATAATTCTTGTATAGAACTCTTTCAATCGGGATAGGAGAGAAATGTTCAGAATTTCCCAATTGAAAGGAAATAAAAGTCAATCCTCCTTTCTAGAACATAAACAAGGGAGTAAATAACATATTTCTGAGAGTCAAAGCAGACTCCTTTATTCTGAGTAAAACAATTGAAACTGCCTATTTGCTGGCAGAATTGGAGCATCCTTTTAAAATGAACTAATGCCCTTGTATGTCTTCATGGCTGTTTTCCTCCAAAAGCGGGGTCTGTTGGCCCTTTGATTCCAAGCTTCTCACCCCAACAGCTTCAATATCTTTGGTTTTCCCCCATAATACAGAATAAAACCCAACAACAATCACAGTAGCACCGATCAGACTGCATTGAAAGATAACAGTGAATTCATGCTGGATGAAATAAACTCAATAGTACAATCAAAGGGCAAGCTACAAGCTACACAACCCACCTTCCAAGATAGAATGCATCCCCGAGGAAGAGAACACCTAAAACCACCGATATGACAATTCCTAAGGGCTTGAACATGGAAACAAAAACTGGTCCTGTCTGTTGCAAACACCAAGAAATTATACCAACTTGAAATGCAGAGCCAAAGACTCCCTGTAAATGTTTACAGATGAAGTTTCAGACTTCTAGGTAAAGATAATGCAGTAGTTACTAGTGGTACTTTAATTTATTTGATTTACATTTTGATTACCGAGTATAAAACTGCAAGCAACCTTAACTTAGGTTTCAAGCTCCAAGCACTGATGTCTCTTTCCACAACCAAACAGGTCACAGCAGATTGAATGGCCACAAAGAAACAATAAAAGAATACAACAATCAACTCTGCTGGATATTTCTTAAGAATAGAAGCCTGAAATATAGCCAATTATAATTAACTAATTATAGAGTATTTGCATCATCCAAGTAGAAATCACAGATAATGAGAGCTCTATTATTATGATAATCTCACCTGTAAAATAATATATGCTGAAGCCATTACACAATCAGCCGCAAGAAATAATCCTCCAAGTATCCAATTAGAATCTTCTGAGAAAAGTGGCTGCTGAGATGAGTTTGCAGATGATACTCCCATCAAAAGTGGAGGGCCCTTGTACAAAGTCACAATAAATGCACCAGCAATTGATACTATTGTTCCCAACGATTTAGCTAGGCTGCTAAATTTTCTCCAATCTAACTGCTCCATTCTGAAACCAGAAAGTGGGATAAGTTTAGATAGATCTATAGCAGTGAACAACTGATAGAGAGAAAAACTATGTCATCTTTTGCTCTATAATGAAATAAAGTGCATATTTGGTGGTAAACCTTTTATATGAAATACACACACACATACATACAAACAACACAAAAGCTTTCAAAATCCATGAGGGTTTTTATTTTAAAAGAAAAGCAAAAAACTTTCCAATTCATCAACATGTTTATACAAGTACAGAATTACAATGTTATCGTGTTGGCATCAGGTGTCCAAACTCCAAAATGAAATATTTCTCATTTTCAAGACAACATATTTGTCAATCTATAGCACCTAGAATACCCAAGTGTTAGAGCAACTAATAAGCCCAATTTTCCAGGTCAGCTGGAACAAATTCGTCTGAAGGGAACAGAATTTCTCAAAATACAAACTAGAAATGAAATTCAGAGATTCCCGACACTTAGTTTCATGTACAGAATCAATATTTTGATCCAAACTCTATGGTTCTATGCAGTTCACCTATGCTCAACAGTTATATGAAACATAATCTTCACCTTGTATTAACATGCCAATGCCAATTGCCAAGCAAGGCAATACATTGAACTTAACAATGCCCCATACATTAAATGAAATGCACCATGCTAGTGTTCAAGGTTTTAAATTGCGGTTGCGGTCACAGTTGTGGTTTTGTCACGATCCTTGACCTTGCGGGAAATTGAAGGCAAATGCGGCTGCAATTGCGGTGAGTTCAAAAACCTTGACGTTGCAGTGGCAGACCATTTTTTAAAACCATGCTAGTGCTAAGTATATGAAGTTACAGTAAATTCTGACCATAATGAAGAAGGGCATTAACAAGAAGGAGGAAATGGGATGAACCTAAAAAGAACAGCAAGTATGAAAGTAAAACCAGGAACAAGGTTGAGCATGGATGTGCTGAGTGTGGCTGAGCCGTAGTAAATCCCAGCATACCCAAAAGCCTGTGCCAAATAACTGAAAACAAACTAAAAGAAAACACATGTCAGGTCCTAGAATCCAGTTTTATCTAATGCATTTGCATAATATGAAATATATATGAAGGCAGAATTTTTGAACTTGCCCGAGTAGTGCAAGTAAGAAGAATCCACAAAGGGTGGAAAAAGTGATTGGAGGACGTTCAAATCTGCCAAGGATTATAACCCCATCATGAAATAATTAATAGGGGCAATAGATAATTATTTAATAAAAAAAAGGTACACACATATAGATAGCTACCTGTGTATAAGGAAGGAAGTGGGAAGAAGGAGGAGGGCAGCGATAGCGTTGGAATAGAAGATGAAGACGAAATTGGTCATTCCTTGTGCCATGGCTTCTTTACTCAATATGATTAAGCCAACCTGAGCAAACTCCGCCATAATCATTCCAACAAACGGAAGAGCCAACTTCCCCATCTTCGCATCGCACTTACCAGCGGTGTTTAAGGTTAAGGTGGAAACTCGAAACCCAACCCAACCTTAAGCTGAAAACTATTCAACCGATGAGTCAACTTCCATTCTCTGTTTCTTCCTCCTTCTTACAATCGAGTTTGGATATTCTACGATCTCTCCAGCAAGGTTTTCTCTGCAGCAGAAACCAGGACCGCTGGATTGCTATGTAATGATTAATTAAGGACTGTGATGCTGCAGGACGCTGGCTGGAGCAAAAATTACTGCAGAGGATCCGAGTGCCTTATGGTCTAACTCCAGTGGCGGCTGGGGAACATGAAATGTAATTTAACACACATTATTTCCAAAGAGTAATGATTAACATCCGGCTGGTTTGTCCACCCTGTCTTCCGTTTAAATGTGTGATTAATTAAATATATAAATATAGTTAATTTTATTTTATATAATAGTTAATATATAATTATCAACGTGATTAATATTAATCACTTGTGAGATAATTATTATTAGACATGTTGATCACTTTATGTAACTATTAATTACTTCTACGGTAAAATTAACTACTACTTAGACATTTCAATACATTATTAACCATAGCAATAATTATATACAAATCACATTTATTTACTCTTAATTATTTGTTGGGTAAATTTAACTAAAACTACATATGTAGTTAACTACCTGTAATGGTCAAGACACTACCCTTTGTAAGATAAAGACAATCATCATTGTATATTTTAATAACCTTGTAACATTATTAATTACATATAAACAATAAACAATTATATATAATTATGTTCATTTACTTTTAACTACTTATAAGACAAAATTAACTATATTTATACACGTAATTAACCACGTATGTTGAGTGGATGTCAGGTGTGCGGAATGTAAGTTGCTCTGTTTCTATTCTAAAAAATCTATATATGTTTCTTTAAATTATAAATGAAATTTATCATAAAAAGTGAAACTTATATTGTTTAATAATAATGTCATGTTCTCCTACAAATCCTCTTACCATCTTATAAAAAAAATGTATTTAATGTCTTGTAAATATAAAACACATTAATACTTATTATACAAAGAAAATAGGAGGATTAGTAGAAAGATATAGTAGGAGGATTTAAAATTATTCATTATTTAATAGTTTCCATACAAAATTTACTTATTAATGAAAAAATAATACCAATATTTCTCATCTATAAAATAATACTCTAATTTTAAATTATAATTATTTGATAGTGAATTAATGTTAGGTTAAAACTTAAATGTAATTTCATGTGTGTTTTTTGTGTCGTTCATAAATCAATTTTAAGTTTCATCTTTGTAATTTATGTTTATTTTTAATACAAGCCTCTATTATGTAAATTATTGAGATGAAATTTCAAATTGGTTAGAAATAACACCAAAAGCATTCAACTGATATCATTCACAAAAAAATAATAATTACTACTACTATGTTTCCTTGCGATTTTTTGTGTTTGTGCGGGGGAGGGGTTCCCCCTTTATTCCAAAAAAAAAACACCAAAAAAATTTAACAAATTGCATCTAAGTTTTGTCAATAATTTTAATTTGAATAACAAATGTGGTAGGTTTTTTTTTTTTTTCCAACATGTTATTAGTGCGAAGTATTCACCAGCTTTGTCGATGATTAATTTCTGCCGAAGAACCTAGTTGACCACTATTAGTAGGTCTTCCCTTTCAATCATATTTTTTCTATTCACAAAACTCAAACCTGAAACTTTGCTTAAGGGATCCAAGTTCAATTTCACTCTGACCTATGACATGTTGGTAAAAGTGATAAGTTTGTGCATTTAATACAATTTATTAAATATTTATTTTTTATACAATAAATATTACTTAAAGAAATTTATTTAAGTTTAATGACTATGTACTGTCAGTGTGAAAAAGTTTTACACTGTTAATCAATTAGAAATTAGCGTTGATATGACTTTTAAAATAGTTATTGTAAAAGTCAACAAACTTATCATACACGATAGTTGTAATGGATGATAGTATAAATCTATTTTACATTGTCAGTGCATAGTCTATTTTTTAAAATTTATTTTAGGTTATTTTCAATTTTCAATTTAATTTATTTTATATACATATAAACAGACACAAACTTATCTATTCTAATTGAGTTTAAAATACTAGTAAATTATACTTCAATCTTTGTACATTTATCGCAATAATATTGTCATCTTATGATATTAAATTGGACATTTACTTCAGTGTATTTTATTTATCACATTGTCTCTTTAATGTATTTTTCACTTATTTTATAATGATAAAACACATTAAAATACTAAAATTACTGTGTTACCCTCTTATTAATTAGTTCAAAAACATTTTTTAATAATATTTTAAAATTATAATATAACAAATTAATTCCCTACAAAATTATACATAAAGAATATTTCATACATATAGTATTCACAAAAAAATATATACTATTATACTATTCAGTTTCAGCAAATATAAATAATAATATTGTATTTAATAACATTACATATTGTTGTTAAACGCAGATACTTTAAAATTAATTTCTAACACTCATTTTTCGAAGGAAAAAATGTATAAGTTTTATTTTACAAGTAATTTGCCAAATTAAAATAATATCACAAAATACAAGCGCTCAATATGCTGCTGATTCCTATAGGAGCACTGTGGGCAAATCAGTTTATCAGGAGATAGATATTCGATGGGAAGTCCCTCCGATGGATAGGATCGAAATTAATATCGATGCCTCGGTTATAGAAGGGGGTACTCAAGCTGCTTGTGCTGGAGTGTTCAGATGCATGCAGGAGGAATGGCAGCTAGGATTCATTTATAACTTGGGATCCTCCTACGTTATTATGTCTGAGCTTTGGGAGGTTTATCTGCTCTTCCAGTAGCTTGGCATTAAGAAGATTTGGGTGGAATGTGACTCCAAAATTGCGATCCAATTTATTACCCAGGGAGTTAGTGACCATCATCCGTATAAAGTTATGGTGGGTAGCACCCAGGTATGGCTTAATAAGACTTGGGAGGTGAAGTTCTCACATGTTTTTTGTGAAGCAAATTTTGTTGCTGGCTAATTTAGCTCACAGTAAGGGGATTGGGTTGCACCTTTTAGAGAGGCCACCTATGGATGGTGTTATGTTCTTTATTAAGGATGTTATGGGTTTATCCTTAACTTGTAGAATTTGTTTGTAGTTTGTTTTGGGCTTTGCCCTCCTCAATACCAAAAACAAAATATATATATTGCAATTTTCTTTTTATGATTTTGGATGAATTTTATTTAAAGCTACATGTTAAATCATTTTACTTAATTTTGAATGGGCCTTTTTGTTTAAAAATTTTACTAAGATTTTTATGCTTTTATTATTTTCAAATAAGCCGCTACTTAATAAATTAACTTTTTGAAATTTTTTTAGCTTACTGAATAAACTAGGATTATTTAATTTAAAATACATTTGTTTATTGAAATTTAATTTAGTAAGCAATGGTTTATTTTAAAAAAATTTCCAGTACAGAAATTTTATTAATTTTTTGATGACATTTGATTTAAATTTTGAACTATATACCTATTAAAAATTAAGTAAAACAACACAATATTACAAAAGGATTAAATATGTAAATGTGAATAAAAATTAACCCATAAACATATAAGAGAAAGATGTAATATTATTAAATGCCTGTATTTTGTGATATTATTTTAATTATATATGATAGTTTTATAAGTACGTATCATACTTGAAAACTTATTCAAAAATGTTTTATAAGAAATGAATGCTAGAAATTAATTTTAAAGTGTGTGTATATATTTTGTAATAAAATGCAATGTTATTAAATATCATATTCATATTCTGATTTATATTTGATGAAGCACATAATATATATATATATATATATATATATATATATATATATATATACACATATATATTAATTTTTAGTACTCTTGATATATGTTAAACTTATATATTATTTACATTTAAGAGATATTTTAGGTATAATTTTTATAGAGGATAAAATCATTATACTAAAAATTAAAAATATTATTGAAAAATAATTTTAAACTAAATAACAATTGAGCAAATAATAATTTTATTATTTTTAATATGCATTTATTCTTAAAAAATAGATAATTTTTTTATTAAGATGACAATATAATAAATATGTTTTGTAATTTAGTGAAAGTTGAATTGGAATGAAATCTGAGTTTTCTCTTTTTATGAGAGCTTCCCTTGATTTTTGGTCAAAGAACTAAATTTGATCTTATCCAAGCAACTTATGGCAATCAATCCTATGACTTATCACTCACATTTTCATCTATTTCTTGAGTGTGGTGTTAATATCTTTTTTAAAAGAAAATTTAAAACCATTCTTAATTCTGAATACTTCAAGGTGATTCAATTCGGTTTCCGTGCTCGTATCAATTAATCTGGCAAGTGTGGTTGTCATGGAATATATTTTTTTGTTGAGTTATTGGAATTAAAAAAATTCTAAAAAGAGTATATTAAAAATAAATAATAGGTTAAATTACTAATTTGGTCTCTTAATTTATTTATTTTATTCAAGTAGATCCCTTTATTATTAAAATGTTCAATTAGGTCCTATAATTTTCAAAAAGGTTCAATTAGGTTTCATAATTTTCAAAAATACTCTAATGTTACCCTTTTCATCTAAAATAACGTCGTTTTTTGTCTAATTTTACACTAAACAACATGATAAACCTAATGTAAAATGATGTCATTTTAAATGAAAAAAGTAATATTGAAGTGTTTTTGAAAATTATAGGACTTAATTGAGCCTTTTGAAAAATTGTGAGACCTAATTAAATTTTTTAATAATAAAGAGACTCAATTAAATAAAATAATTAAATTAAGAGTCTAAATTAATAATTTAAGCTAAATAAAATTATATATATTATATATTAAATATAGGGTTAAATATGTTTTTAGTCCTTTAAAAATATGACAAAATTGGTTTTAGTCTCCAAATTTTTTTTCCTTGAATAAAGTCTCTCAAATATTAAAAATACCCTAATTAGATTTCTGTACTAAACTCTGTTTAACTTTTCTATTAAATGATGGTCATATCAATTTCCAAGTAAAGTATTTTATTACTTGAAGTGCCCAATGATAATTTTTAATAAAAGATTGTGTAATTACTTTTGTTTTAGGGTTAAAAAAAATCTGTAGTTTAGGATTAAACATGTAATAATTTTATTTAAAAAATATGTTACTAATTTGACCTAGATATAATAGTTGATATGAACGGCTATATCTGCAAATTAATGGCGACTATGACACTGATGTAATCATCATTTAACAAAAAAGTTAAACGGAGTTTAACACATAAATCTAATTATGGTATTTTTAATATTTGAGAGACTTTATTAAAAAAAAAAAAATTTCTGAAGTCAAAACTAATTCTGTCATATTTTTAAAAAATCAAAAACATATTTAACCCTAAAAATGTAACAAAAGAATGTCACAGGTGACCTTTCCTCGAGAAATAATGATGACTAAAAGTTTTTAATTATATAATATAATAATATAATATATAAAATATGTAAATGCTTAAATTATCACAAGCTTTCTCAGGAAGCTATCGAACATTTTAAGCTTTCGTGAGAAGCCTTGGAAGACACAAAGAGGTAGGCTATGTTTGGTTTAAAGTTCCAGAAATAGTTTTGCAAATTTTAATATAAAATTACACATTTTAATAAAATGAAAAGAAAAAAATTATTATTTTGAAAATAAAAATGTTTTTGAGTTATTTCAACTTTAATCCAAACGTGCTAGGGGGTTTGTAAAATATCCAGAGGTAGAAATTAATGTAAAGATTACGAAGGAAAAGTTTCCGATGTACTGTCATGTTGTTTGAGGGGTAACAATTTGATGAATAGTCACCCCACAAAATCTCCTAGTCTTACAGATTCTTCTCCGTTTGCTGGCGAAACCATTAACCAGGTTCAAATGCGTTTCACAGGAATGGCTTACACTCATCTCGAACCCACACTTTGTTTGTCGATACCTCACCTCTCACCCTTTCGCTTTGCTGACACTCGATCCCACAGACTCACACGTACCACTGGTCGCCTTGCCCGTTAAATGCAGAGGAATTATATAAATACTAATACAAACTTTCTTGTATAAATCATAAATAGCATTGAAGACTTCTTTCTCAGGTTAGAACTCATACCTCTTTGAAAAACAATTCACATCAAATTTATCAAAGAAAACAAGGCAAAAATCAACAGAACAGAGTTTATTTCAAAGCATCCAAGCAAGGTCACAAATACATTTTTTAAATATGTGTAACCCAATTATTTAAACAAAAAGATATTGTTAAAGAAAAAGGCCAATAAAAATAAAAAATACAAAACAAAGCTTTATACATTATTACAGTTTTTGATATATTTTTGAAAATATTTTAACCATAGTATAACCACTGGGAAGGCAGAAAGTCCCTCAAAATAGCTGCTTGTGCGGTTTTTCTGAGAATTACCATACCATCTTTAGGATATAAAGCAGCATCAATGAAAAATGGAAATTACATTAATATAGCTAGTAACAAACTAAAAACACAAAAATATCACTATAGAATTCGTACTTAAAAACATTTGTTGCAATAGAAATCAGAAATCTATCTAGATCGACAGGTACATATATATGAACCACTGCTTACAAAAAATGACGTATCATTAGATTAGTAACATTAAGCAGCGAAACCTCCAACCCAAGAAAGATTCTCAATGTATTCAAATGATGCATAGGTATAACCCAAATATGGTGATGGAGCCTGTGACTCCATAATAGGCAGAAATTCATTTAGCCCTCTAAAAGTAGCATCCACAAGATTATATAACAAGAGGGCTTTATCAGGAATGTGCAACACAAGCATGGAGTCTTCTTCGCGAACAATGCCCAATACGTCAAATAATGGAATCACGTCGTCTTCCGAATACAATTTAGCTGTAACACCAAGGCTTGCCCACTTTAGCTTACACTGCCACATAATTTTAAAAATATAAAAACAAAAACGAGGGGAGGGGAGTGGGCATTGCAGTCAGCAAGCAAGAAATTAAAAAAAAATCATAATATATCAAGATCAAACTTGATTAGCTAATCTAGATCAGTTGAAAGGAATTTAACAAGACAACAATTTGTACAGATAAATTAATTGCGTAATACGACATTAGCGGTGGAGATTGAAACTAAGTGATTGGAATATTCAATAACCTAGATTTTAATGTTTGAAATGAATACTGAAATCAAGAGGTTTATTATGAACCAAAAAAGAAGAATCAGAGATACCAAATTTTACTTTCCTCATGTACTTTGGAGCTGAAAAATGTAAATAAGATGTTTTCTAATTAAAAGGCAATTACAAGTGTGTTTGCTACACCTTTTTTGAGCTTATTTTTTCCTTAAAAAAAAAAACAAACACCTTTTTTAAAAAAATCTCTTAAAAAAATAAGCAATTTATTTTAATAAAACAAAATTTAAAAAATAGTAACTTATAATTAAGTTGGTAGGAAGTTTTTTTTTTTATATAGTTTATTCTAATAGTTCTCTCTTCCAATCTAAATGCGACAAAAAATACTATTTTTTTTTAATTTTTCACTGAATTTTCAATTTGAGTGCTTCACCGGCTTCTCTATTAAATAATAATTACATATATTTGTTTATTTTAAATCATATTTATTTATTGTAAGATCTTAATTTGTTTTTAAATTATTTATTTTAGAAAATTAAAAAATATTAATTATATTTTAAGTTTAATTTTTCTTTACATGAAATAAAAGAAAGATTTTGAAATGAGTAAATAATATAGTTAAATAAAATTTTGATATTTTAAAATATTTATAATTTTTTATTGTTTTTTGAATTTAATTTATATTTCAGTTTTTTTTTAAATTAATCTGTAGTTAAGTTTTTAAATTTTTAACTACAACAATATATTTATTTAATACTTTTAAGATTATTTATTATATACTTTTTAAGATATATTGACATTATTGAATTCTATTTAAATAAAGCATTTTTTATCTTTTGACAATATTATTAAACAATAATATAGAAGTTTTTAAGTATTGTATCTTTTGTAATTAATATGTAAATTTATTTAATTAATAATATACTTCTAGAATTGCTCTTTAGGATATTTGCTCATTGTTTTCAGTTTCTATTGAACAATCAATTGTCTAACACAGTCATTAAATGGCTAATTACAACAAAATTTATATGTAGTGGATATCTCATCTCAAGTCACAAAATCATGAGTTAAGCTCACCTCATCAGCTGGCCTAGTTCTCGTGACTGTACAATCAAATCAAGAAATCACAAAGTGAAAATGATCCAACTTACACTTTTGAAACAATGGTGGGCATGAGCAAAGTCACTATAAAACATTAGAAATTATAAGAGGAAACAAATTAAGGAGCAAATGTTTTTTGTGTTATGCCTCAAGTAGTAAGGAAATTATAGAAGAATTTGCTAATGCTATGTTGTTGTTCTCATTCTGAATTAGTAAATATTAAAAAGCATTAATTTTGTTAATAAACGTACATGTATTGCATTCAGCCTTAATTGATTTTTTTAATCCTTTTTAATATTAACTAATGCTATGTTGTTGTCTTTTCTTTCTATAAAGAATGCAATGATCGGATTAGTTCAATAAGATAAGCTAACTCTCTACTTTTTACGCTAAACTTTAAATTATTAAATTTAAAGTTTTTATAATTATATAAGGGCTAGCTGTATATATTTAGTTGGCCCATTCTCCATCTTACATGACAATAATTTCAAGTCAAATGCAAAAGCTAAATGAAAAATTTAGGAGCTTACATTGACACCTATTACAATTATAATTACTCTTTTCATATAATTTAAATATTGTATATAACAAAACTGTAAATTTAAATATTATAAATAATATAGAATTTTATAACTTTCCTATTATTTTAGATGTTAAAATGATTAAATATATTATATTGAATTTAATATTATACTTAAATTTAAATGTTATTGTAATTTTGAAATATGAATTGATAAAATAATTCAGTTATTTTACAATGACATTCTAAACAAAAATAAATTGTTATTTTTTATGGACAAAATTGTGTATAAGAGTAGTATTAAAAAAAAAAAAGCACTATAGATTGAAAAGTGAAAACTTTTCAAAATTAACATGGTCTTAATAATGTATAGAAAAATATTCTTATTAAGAACTTAATATGTGTCCAAACTTTCTGTTAAATGGTTATCAAATATATATACTATAAATATTGAATTTAATATTGCACTTAAATTTCAATGTTATTGTAATTTTTAAATATGAATTGGTAAAATAATTCAATTATTTACAATTATATTCAAAAAAAAAAAATTGTTATTTTTCATGGACATATATTTGTATGGATATAAAAGAAAATCTTGTACATGAGTGATATAAAAGAAAATGCACTATAGATTGGAAAGTAAAAACTTTCCAAAATTGACATGGTTTTAATAATGTATAAAAAATATTTTATTAAGAACATGTGTTCAAATTTTCCTTTAAATGATTCTCAAACATATACTACAAATTATAGTTATAAAAACTAAAGTTCTTAAATGTGAACATTGTAAAACATAATATACCATAATCTTCATATAGGAAAAGGCCATAATCACTATTTCTTCACTAATAAAGGACAAAAGCCAAGGAACCTCAACTCTGTCTAACCAAATCTTTCAAATAACCATATATGAAGTTCTAAAATTCTCCCGAGTTTGTGAGTAATGGGTGCATAAATATACAATAATATATAAGGGTATTAACTTTTACCCAATCATTTATAATACCCAAATATTATAAATGAATGCTACATTTAAAATCTCACAATCTAGTGAATTAACCACATATAATAATGTAATCTATAAAATTTCCTATCTTAATGGATTACTTCTGAGATGATGCTTCTTTGTAAATTAGAACGAATACTAGGTTAAGCCAAGTATTGTCACTGATTCAATGAAAGCCCTTAAGCAATAACACTTAAATCAGCCCACTATGAGCTATGCTTCCTCAAAAAGCAAACCAATGTTTTTTTTAGGAATGTATTGAGCTTTATTTAAACATCGAAATGATTTACATTAGAGATGAGAATAGAAGCAATTTGGCGAGGAGAGTCCTCAACCCAATACATCTCATCCAATGAAAAAGCTAGTGTTGTTAAGCTATGTGTTGCTAAATTGCAAGCTCTGTTTGCATGGATTAAAGAGAAAGATACTATTGTGAATGCCAACTCCCTTGTATCTTGTATAATCCCTTAGAAATATGTATGTGAGCCTCCCCCACCACTTGCCAACTATTGAAAAGTTGTAAACAGCTTGTTTCAAATATCACATCTGTCAATGCTAACTGCATTGCTGTCATATCTCCCCATCTCAAAGTCATTGCCTCTGCTATATGCGATTGTATGCAGTCTGTTGTATTCTTTGTTGCACAAGTTATTACCTCCCCATTATAGTCTCAGAAAATGACTTCAGAGCCAATGCCTATATTGGTCTTCAGTGTCACATCAAAATTCCCTTTAATAATCCCTTAAGGTGGAGTGCAATTTTGGGTGCTGCCTTCACGAATTGTAAGTGATTGGGCTTGAGCCAAAACTCATCTGATATGAGTTTCCTTATTCTCAAACACCTATCTTTTCACTTACCCCACATTGCCCAGATTAAACTGTATATTTTCTTTGATTGATCTTTTGCTGCCGAGAACCATTTCCCCATCTAGCTTTTAAAGCATTCCAAATCTGTCCCAATCCTGATGATCATCGAAGAAGCAAACCATATTTTTTGAGCTTCCTAACACATGATTAGAGTGTGAACCATCGGCTCAAATTCATCACCACAACATAGGCAAGTATTGTAACGCCTGGCCGCTTTCAGGATCAGTGACTGTCCCTACGAACCAACACAAGACTTTTCAGTCTACTTTGTCCTCACTCACACGCTTCTTAGAAAACTTCCTAATAGGTCACCCATCCCAGAATTTCTCCAAGTCAAGCATGCTTAACTGTGGAGTTCTTAAGTGATAAGTTACTGATAAGTAGATGCATCTTGTTAATATAGGTAGTACTTATTAATTCTTTTAAGCTATCCTTAACTGTACAGTCTCATACCTTCACAGCCTCCGAATCCCTCTTATTCTAGTGTGTATTTGATTCATTCATGTACCCCTCCCGCTGGAAGCCTACCAGGAGTCGCTCCTTGTCCATGCCTTATCTCTTTTGCATCGACAATCACTCTCCACCCTCGTCAGCACCCGGAATGTTACAAGTATCCTCTAGTGTTGCCTTTTTCTTCTTTAAGTTAGCCTTGATCGAAAGAATATCCAAACACACCCTCTATATTAAATTGACACTTTTTAGGACATAGGCACTGACCACACTTTGCCCCACAAATATGCTTGATGAACATTGGAGTTTGCATATTAATGTGTGTGTTCATTGAAAGCCACCTTATAGCTAGATTTGACAATATAAACTCCATTCATAGTATACTTCCAAACTATAGTATCTTCACATGGCAGCAATTGTAGTGGAATGCTCAAGATTTGCTCCGCAACCTCACGGTAAAACAAACCAATGTTAATGATAGAAACTGAAACAAAATGTAAACACCAAATAAAAAAGAGAGAAAGAAGCGTGCAGAGAAGAATCATGAAATAGAAGCATTACATATGTACCCCGTGTAAATAAATTATTATATGAAAATTAAAATAGAGAAATAAACATGCTCATTTGAAGTCTTAATTCATGCAAAAAATACATTACCTGGCTTCCAAATTTTTTTCTCAGGCCAAATCACTTGATAACTTCTTGCATAACTACATTATAACAATATATATATATATATATATATATATATACATACATACCAGCCTTGAATTCTCTGGATGAGGGAGCAAAGAGAGATGGTATACATACCCGTCTATATACATAAACATATCCATAAGACAAACTTAAAATTACTACATACAAGGATGGGCTTATTTCAAATACACAATCTTTTGTTAGATCAAAATTCAAAAGCTCGTATCATGTTTCGAGTCTTTCATCAGCACTCATATTGTCAACTTGCATATACATACATTTACACTTGACAAACACTTGGGCTCATTCCATCAATTTGAATGGGCATGCAATGGTGACAAAAACATTGTGTTAAAAATATTTGTTGTATTGCTAAAGCCCATGAATGAGCTTAATAAATAGCAATTCTGATCACATAAGCAATATTTATCAGTTTTAGAGTATACTAAAATCTAACAAAATTTCAATAAATATTGAAGTTTTTTAAATATATCAGTTGCAGTCTTTCATGAAAATGAATGCAGGGGTTTACACAGTGGTCTAACTTGAACCAATCTTTAGCAAGTATGGTAAAGTGCCGGGCAAGAAGACGAAAAAGGAGAGGTAAAAGTCATGGTTGGTAAAAGTAACTTATTACACCAGATGAGAAAATAATACAATAAGGTTAAAAGCTTCTAAGATTATGGTCAAAAGCTTTAGAACAGATCAAGCAATAAGGAGAATCGAAATTCTAATGTACGCTTTAAAGCACATTAACTCCGTTTAAATCTAGAAATAAATGGCTACCTGAAACAACTAATGATACAAATCCATATCTTCTTGTGTACTTATCCTTTGCACAATTTAGCCAGATTGTCCCAAATTTTTTTGTTTTACGTTATCAGTTCTCTGACAACTGCATTTTCACAAAAACACATAGTTTAATAATAAAAATAAATGGACATTGCTAGAAATTTAATATCAAAAAATTTCTTTTCTGACCTATTATGAAGGCAGCTGCAACCATAAATGTTTCTCCAACTCAGGTTATTATGAGCTTGAAATCCACTAAGAAGCATGTAAGCATATGGAAGACGATGATTTCTTTTATTCTTGCTTCAAAAAGGAAGAGAAAGGTGGAACAAAGGTAAAAAAAATGGAGAACCTTAATTGCTACAAGAAACATCAAATTGGATCAGCTTCGTTTGCAAAATGAAGAAAAAAGTTGCATGAACAAAGAATAGAAGAGGAAGGGAGAAAGAAAAGGGTAGAAAAAAAAAGAAAAAAAAACTAAAGAAGAAGAAACAAAGAGAAAGCAAAGAGAAGGGAGTATGAATCAGAGAGAGAAACATGCACGTGAGAAATTTGTCGGTGAGGAAAATTTGAAAATTGAAATTTGATATGTAGAAGAAAAGAATGAGATTTGAAATTTGAAAGCGAGAAAAAAAAAGGGTAGAGCCTGTGAATTTAAGAAAAGAAAAAAATGAAAAATGAAAAAGAACAAAGAACAAAGAATGTGGTGAGATGTTTCTCAGCAACCGTTGGATCAAAAATAAATCAACAGTTACAATGGAAAGAGGAAAATAAGCGGGAAAGAAATAAAGGAAAACATGACACCTGTCTAAGGAAGGGTTTTGTTTTCCTAGATAAGATAGATAATTAATTAAGACGAGTATGAGACCAGTATTTTTCAGTTCATTCCTATAAGTAGTCCCCAAGTTGGTGGGTGTAAATTTGACAAAAAAAATGTTTTTATATTATGAATTCTTATGTACAGATATACAGAGTACAACGAGGTTTTTTACAATTTGAAATTGAAATTTGACTACTTTACAAAACATTAATTATGTATAAGATCAAAGATAAGACTACAAATCATGGAGGCTGAGTAATTAGAGAGGAGAAAGCTTTTTGAATTTTTAAAATAAAAGTAATTTATTGAAATAATTTTACCAACAAATTTGTTTAATTAAAATATATAGTTTTTTTTTAATATTTTGGTTTATGTTAATAGTCTCCAAATATATATATATATATATATATCGATTTTCTATCATGTGCAAACTTGCACACGTTAAAGTATATTAATTATCCACTCTCAACCAATTTTGATTACCCAATTTATTATGATTCTTGGAAAAAAGAAACAATTATCTCACTTTTATTTAAAGAATGAATTTATTGTATCTCTCTCTTCTCACCAAAAATATTAACTATTTAATTCTCACTTTTTCAATCGTACGCACCTCTTTTTCAAAGTAGTTAACACCTCTCTCTATTCCAAAATGGCTCCTGCCTCCTATGCCACTTTTATAATCAAGAATATTAATCTAATATGACCTATTTTTGTAATTACATACTTTTAATTCTTACTCTTTGGATTCCCACTTTTCTATCACAGAAGTATTTGTCATGTGGTTCTAATGCTGGTATCATTGTTTAGAAAAGAAGGGAATACAAAATGATAATTAATTAAGGGTCTTGCTAACCAGTGTCTAGCTAGTTAAACAATTCAAAATAAAAAGTTTTTATTGAAAATCACATTAAGAATGCATTGGAAATCACAATAGATGTGTATTAATGATATTTTTTAATAAAAACTTTCTATTTTTTATGATGTGTCTTAAGGGTACTAGTTAGCATTTGTCATTAATTAATGATGTTTATACAAGCAAAAATGTTGGTGAAAACTAAAGGTACAAAAATAAAAATCATGATGCCCCAATTAGTAAATAGCTATTTCTGACAAACATATTTCAAAAAAACACATCATCAAGATAACAATAGTAGTATCTAATACTATAAAGATAAAAGACTGCGAGGAGAATATTTAGAGTTTAGACTACAGGGAGAGTTTTATTGTAAGGAGAAGCGATAAAATAGTTTGTTTTTGGTGGGAAGAAAGATATTAGAAGAAGGTGAGTTTATAAAATAAATGAGAGTAAGACAATTATTTTTTAAAAAAATCATAATTAATTAGATAATCAAAATTGGTTGAGAATGGATAATTAATATACCTTAATCTGTCCAAAGTTAATTAGGTACAATTTTACATTTTTGTGTTTGACAGACTAACTTTATTCAAAAGATTATACCGCTTTTTCTCCTTTTATGCCGACAAGGTGTTTGAGACTACTACATTTCGAAAGTTCGACATTAATGATTTTTATCTCTTCTTGTCCAACTATAATGAAAGGATCTTCAGACTTATTAAATGGTCAGATAATCATAAAACGATGAAATTTTTAGTCATTTGTCAAGAACAGTCATGGAACGATCTTAATAAAACGGGTTATTTAACTTACCTCAAGTAAAAATAAGGTTAAACAACCCTATCAATAATTATTAGTATATTTTTTTATGTATTCAAAGATGGTTGGTACAACATAAAAAATTACACTAATTATTTTTGATGGAATTGTTTACCCTATTTTTACTTGAGGTAAGTTAGACAACTCTTAATAAAACTACATATCTTTCAGCTGAATAGATTGCTGGTTATTGATCTCTACATACTAAGTGAGCTTATCGGTGTATAATATTGTTATGTTTTGTTTATTATTCATTAAAACTATAAAATTGGATTTTTCTTTTTCTCAATAAGTTTGTACACAAATTAAAATTGTATTTTCCTAAAACATACTGAAAATAATGTTTATTTAACTATAATAATAATAATATAAAAATATTCATCCACTTTAATGTGTTATATATAATATATAGATTATGTAAAATAAAATGTATAGCAGAATTACTTTTTTTTTTTTGGTCAACACAAAGATATAACCACTACTGATTCAGCAATTGTTGGTGTGTGTATGTTCATGTTATTCTATCCCTTGCATAGCACCAAAGGCATCATGGTATATACGTTTCCATGCTAGTTTATGTATGATAGATATGACATATAAAATAATTTTAAAAGTTTAAAATAATTTTTTTAATAAAAATTTAATAAAATTTAACGAATTTATGAGGATGTGAGATTAAAATTTAAAGAAGAGTAAAATTTTAGATTTTTATTTTATTTTAGGTGAAATTTGATATTTTGACTTGGTTGGTTTCTTTTGAGTAAAAGAATGTTTAAAATAATTTATAGATCAAATTTGTGAAAATTTTAAGTATAAAAAGGTCATGGAAAAACAAAATTGTAAGAATTAAATAATTGAGGGATTTTATTTTGCTTAAAAAATTCTTAAGGACTAAAATGATAAAAAATAAAATATTATAAGAATATAAACCTGAATTAGTAATTAGATTTTTCTATTTTTATGATATTGATCATTTAATTATATTAATTAATATATAATAAAATATATATTATTATGAATATTATATATTTAAAATAAAATATTATAATTTATTTAAAAAAACTACATCATTTATTTAATATTATTAATTTATTTTTCAAGAATGTTTATATCATATAAGTATTTAAAAATTTAAAAGATTTAAAGCGTGTTTGATAAGTCACTCTAGCAGTTTAAAAACTATTTTGACTAGCTTATAAGCTAGTTTGACCAATAAGCTTGTTTGGTACATGAGCTTATTTTAGTAGCTTTTAACTTATTTTCATAAGCTACTTCAACTAGCTTATGAGCTACTAGTTTTTTTTATCCTCATTAATTTAATTGAATCTCTTTTTACCCTTTTTTCAATTTAAAAATTAAATAACTAAATATATTAATTTTTTTATGTCATTTTACATTTATCAGTTAATTTTACCAAACACTTTCAATTCAATTAGCTAGCTTATAAATTTTCAATTTTTCAGCTCGTAACTTATAACATATAAACTTTAATTAGCTTATAAAGTTTCAACTTGCTTATATGTTAGTTTTACCAAACATATCCTTATTTTGTAACTTTTAATATTAAATATCACAAAATTTTAGTAAGTCAAATTAATATCAAGCGGATCATTAATAAAGTAATTAATAGTTTTGTTTAATAAAAGTTAAAGAATTAAATTTTAAATTATATTTTTTTTATACACATTATACTTTATTATATTATGATGGTAACAAAATAAGAATCAGTGCAAGAGCCTCAACAAGAATATACTCATTAATCATTATCATGGCTGTGAACGTAAATCTCCGTTAGCTTGGTTTGGGAGATTAAACTCTAGCCAGCAGTCCAGCACAAGATCAAGGGTGGTGTTCTCTCATGTTTTTTGTGAGGCTAACTAAGTGACAGATAAGCTAGTAAATATGGTTTATCTAATTTTGTGAAGGATCGTATCTTTGATGTTCCCCTTGTTTTTTTATCTTTACTTTTGTTAGTTGACTCTTTTAGTGTAACTTTCTTTAGAGATTTTTTGAGTTTTTGGTGGACTTTGATTCCTTTCAGTCAAAATAAATAAGAATGAAAAATTTTGAAAATGTAAAACAGAAAACTATATTTACCTATCTTGATAGAATAATTAATTCATAATAAGTGTTCTAAATTTATGATTATTTTATGTTAATAATAATAATAATAATAAATAACAAATTAGTTGTAGATAAAATAATTAAATAATAATGCTAAAATTATATTACTTGAATGTAATAAGAGACATTATTTTATGATACGTAATATCCCTAATATGAGCTTAAAAATATATAAAAACAACAAATTGGTTATAGTTAAAATAATAAAATAATATAGCCAGAATAATAATAAATTAGATTCTATTAAATTTATAATCAAATATTATATACATTATTTAATTTTACTCGCGTATCAATGATAAGGTTATTATTGCACTAAAGTATGGGAAATTAGTTTATAATAATAGCATAATATTCCATAACATTTTTTATTAATTCTGTTACGATCATGATATGTTTTTATTGTAGTGCGATTATTATAATATTTTTAGATTTTTTTCTATTTTTGTGTAAAATTCTTATTAATAATTTTTAATAATATTTCATGATACTATAATATTATTCTATAACAATATAGTAGTTTGTAACATTATTTTACTGGTATTTCATATTTTTATTATTATAAAATATTAATATAAAAATGAAAGTTTGCATTTGTTACATACACATATAGAGAGAGGGGGGGCACTTTTCTGCTGTGATGTGCAAAGAAGCATTTCTGGTCAAATCTAGAAATGACACTAAAAAAGGAACACAAGAATATCTCGAAAACTTATCTGGTTTTGCATAATATGGTCTATATAGATATACATGAACCAGATTTCCTTCGATGCTTCTCAGCTGAATCAAGAAGAGGTGGTGGAATTGATCAAAGTTAGAAGCTGGTTGTAGATTAAAGCTAAACTTAAAAAAGCATCGATGCATGTGTATCTTCTTATTGTAAAATTTAGGACTGCATCTTGAAATAAAGGGTAGGGTACCCCTTGTACTCCCATTTTTTAATAAGTTTTGCTTTATCTAAAAAAAATAAAAATCAACCGAACTATGACTAAAAAATTTTATTAATTCAATCTGTTTTCAAAATATTACATGAGACATTTACCTTGATGGTCGAGAAAAAAAATGTTCATATAAATTCAGGATTTGCTTTAAAAAATGTTCAAAGAAGTAACAAGGATACCAAAATCTTTGGATCCATCATTATCACTGCCTTCAGGATTCTACTCCTTCCTCCATTCTCTTGATCTGCAAAAGAGGGACCACGGGCGAGTATGATGCCGAGCTATAAACTTTACACTCTTCCTCCACTTTCTCTTGGCTTTTCCCCCAAATAACAGCATAAAAACCAATAACGACTATGATTGCTCCAATCACACTGAGATAAACAAAGCCAGACTTTCATAATTGTATTCCTTATAAGACTAAAGATATTTGTTTAAAGTGCATCCACTCACATACAAACAAAAGGTTCCCCTTACTAGAACCATAAGTGGACACGCCTCCAATTTTTTCATGATTAAGACACATGAAAGAAATTTATACCTTCCAAGATAGAGAGAGTCCCCAAGAAACGGAATACCCATGATGACTGCAAAGATTATTTCAAGTGGCTTAAACATTGCAACATAGACAGGGCCCTTCTTTCCCAAGGCCCATATATGGATAACACTTCTTAAGGATACGCTGAAAACTGCCTGCATTCAGAAGCAGATTAAGTTAATTGGAATTCTGAGCAAGAAGGCTCATTCGGATATAGGAAATAGCATCACTGTCTCTATTCTTACTGAACATCCAATAGCTATCAACTGCACATTAAATCCCAGTTTCAAATCATTTGGATCCTTTTCTGAAATCAGTGAAGCTGGAACAGAAAGCATAGAGACTATTATACTGCGAATGAGTATTACCACCAGTTCTGCAGGGAAATTTCTGATTATCCATGTCTACAAATATGAAAGAAAGTAAAAAAGTAAAATCAATATTTTGAGCTATTTTTTCCTTGTTTGTTTACAAATGAGCCAAAAGGTGTTTGAGATTTGCATTGACTACCTGAACTACAAACATCAATGAGAGAACAAAGCTATGAGCCGCAAGCAACACCGCCCCTATTTCCCAGTCAAATTGCTCAGATTTTTAGAAATCAATTTATAAAATGGATGATTATTTATGACTGCCTGGCCTTTGTACAGAGTAATTGTGAAGGCTCCAGTGATTGATACCAATGTGCCAATGGACTTGGCCCGAGTGCTATTAGCTTTCCAATCTAATTTTTCCATCCTGTATGGACAATTGCCAAAAAATAAGTCTGAGGATTAACCAAGAAAATTATGCGAAACCTGCTATAAGGTATTCCAAATAATACTTTGGATATTGCTTGTAATCACTGCCGTAATTAGCAAGGGTTCATTGCTGAGATCTCATGTTTCTAAGGTCATCATGTTATTGATTAAAATTTGTGAAAAGAGGATTACGATGAGACAGGCCAATCTCAAGTTTCAGTGCCTTGTGTGTAGCAAGAGAAAACAAAAGTTACAAATGAGAACAGTCATAACTACCTGCAGACGACGGCAAGTATGAAGGTAAAAGCGGGGACTAAATCAGACATGGCAGAGGCCAAAGTAGGAGAGCTGCAACCTATTCCAAAAAACTTGAGCATCTCAACACTGCAACTGCAAGACACACAAGTCCCAAGAAAAAAGGACAAAAAAAGAAGACCAAATCCTCAAGAGATTAGAAAAAGAATAGCCATAACGTCCCTCATCAACAAGACATCCAGGTTAAACTAAATTGTAATTGTTTATACTGTACCTGAAGTGAATAATTACCTTAACAAGCCATTAACAAATAATATACCAACTATGCTATATGAGAGTGGCGGTAGTGATCTTGTCCTGCTAAGTCAAAATGATTAAAAAAAAAAAGAGAGAAAGAGGCCAGTGTATTTGTCTAGAATTCATTGATATCTGGGTTAAGCGAAAAAAACTCTTCATGGAGATACCTATAAAAGATTAAGGTTAAGGGAAGAAGGAAGCAACTTGCGAAGGCATTGGAATACATGACAAATACAAAGTCATTCATGCCCTTCTTCATGGCCGCTTTGCTTACAGTGTTCACAATCACGTCCAACCACTCTACTGTCAACAGGGCTGCAACCACGCCCAGTTCCTTCATTGTGGTATGAATATGTTGTCCTGTTTGGCGATGAAGGAATTTCTGGTGACCACAATTTGCTACGCAGAAAAAGATGCTTAGTAGTTTCATCCATCTGTTTTGAGTATTAGTTTGGAGTTGATAAGTTTTTCTAATTGGAGTAATTGCAACTGTAATGGAGGAGACACGAATGAAAATGACTGAAATGGTAGGGCACTCAGGACAAAAAAAAATTATGTTTAACTATTCATTTGGTCTTATAGTTATAAAAAAATTTCTTTAATCTCTATACTTAAAAATATTTCATTTTAGTCTACTGTACATATTATTTTTAATTATTTTTAGTCTTATATATATTATTTTACGAGAAAATAAGCTATAGACCGACAGTGTAAAGTATTTTTATTCTGTCATTCAATCACAAACTATCATGTATGATAAGTTTTTTGACTTTTGCAATAATTATCTTAAAAATCATACCAATAATGATTTTTAATTGGTTGACAGTGTAAATTTTTACACTGACAGTATATAGCTATTAAACTCTTATTTTAATCTATTTTAGTCTCTTTTAAGAATAGAGATTAAAAGAAAAAAAATTGTAATTATAGAAATCAAATGAGTAATTAAACCAAAAAAAGTATCTCTAAAACAAAGAAATGTGTTCCATTAAATTCTATGTGGATAAATTTATTCATAAGTACTTACAAAAAAAATGTAAAATGCATTAAGTTTGTTTGTGAGATAAAATTAACTTATACACGTTAGTTTTTTAAAAAAATAAATGAAATTTTTTTATATAAAAGTTAAGTGCATAAATGAAATTTTCTAATAACCTTCTTATAAAAATTAAGTGTATAAATGAAAAACTTATCCAAATAGGATGTGTCTTTGTCTATATTATGTGAAATCAATATCCGCACATGCAACAATAGTTTAAAATAAATCCCCCTTGCCGACGGTTATCTAAAGGAAACGGCATATAGTGGTCACAAAAACCTCCATCTTTTCTCTGAGGGTTTATTTGGTTCAAAAGAAAAGAGAGAAGTAATTTTAATAAAGAGAATAGGAGGAAAGGGAAAGAAAGAAAAAGAATTATAATTAGACATTTTTTTTTTTGCTAAGAGGAGGGGATGAAAAAAAGGAAAAATAACCTTTTTCTTGTTAGATTCATAAAAAGAAAAGAGGGATTTTAAAAATTTATTTTTATATTCTTATAATTTTAAATTTCAAAATATAAATAAGAGCTATTTTAGTAATTATATTTGAAATGTTTAAAATCTCCTCCCTTCTCTTTCAAATCTCTCAATATTAGAAGAAAGCAAAAATTAAATAAGAAGAAATTTTGCTCCCTTCAATTTCTCTCCTCTCCTAAAAATTAAATAAAACAGCTAAAATTTATAAAAATTTCCCCTATCTCTTTCCTTCCCTTCTATTTTTCTTCAACCAACCATTATGTAAAACTGCTACCGAGACAAATAACATGCCTTCTTCATCATAAATATAAGAAAAGGAAGGTATAGAGAGAAGAAAGTTGCTTTCAAAAGAATAGAAAAAGTAAGATAAAGAAGGCATTGAGAATTTAAATATGGATAAACCCCTTATCACGGAGATAGGAATATAGTATCTAAAAAATCTTTATAATTTAATGCACTTTTTTTTTTCTTTGTTGAGGTGGCTTTAACCGTGGTGCAAAACCGTGGTGCAAAACCGTGTCAAATTAGCATTCTAACAAGTATCCACAGCCCCATTGAAAGCATCATCCACTGGGTAGCAGCTTGGTGAACAGAAGTCGGGGCAAAAGCTAGGCGTGCAGGATTAAAGAGTGATTGTGGGATTTCAGTGAAAGGTAGGGAGGAAGTTAAGCATTAATGTGGTAACCTCTAAATATTTGATAACAGTAGACAAATGTTGTTTTGAATTGCTGTGTGAATGTGAGAGGGAAATTCGTGAATTTGGAGTGAGTGGAATCCGTAATTGACCAACAATTTATTTATTTTATTTATTTATTATTATTATTATTATTTATTTTTTTGTCCTTTGCCCTACCCTATATGCATCACTGCTGGACCAAGGGAAGAGGTTGGAATTGTTCAAATTTTGTTCAACTCGGGAGAAAAATATGGAATTGTGGGAATTTGCCTTTGCGGCATGGCTTGGTGCGGCAACGACTTTGTGGGAGGCAAACCATGTCTATGGAGGAGCTCTTCGGTGAAGAAGGTGTGTGTGCTGTGCGGTGTGCAGTACTGATGGGGGGTGGTGAAAGTGCCCGGGCCGCAAAAATGAGTTGGTAGTAATTGTAACAAAATTTGGGAGCGTTGGCACGGATTGGGCTATACAAGTTGGGGTGAATAAGATAAGGGAATGAACCATGATTTTGACACCTTTTTTTTTCCTCTTTTCATTTTCCAGTTTTTTTTATTATTATTATTAAAACTTCTATTCTACCTCTCCATTCACACCTTCACCCTCCCTTTTAATTCTTCTTTTCCTTTTCCTCTCACCCCCACTATCTACATCCTTCCTCATGACACAGTTTCTTCTCTTCTTATCATTACTCTTTATTGTGTCTCTTCTTTTCTATCCTCATTATGTCTCTTCCTTTTCACTCTCATTGTGCCTCATTTTTTTTCACCCCACTCTCTTCCTACATGGGCTCTAGTGAGTTTTCTTCTTCACTCTTTTGTTTCCTTTTTTTTTTTTTTTTTGCTTCCTGTTGATTAGACAGAAAATAATTTCTGTTTTGTATACAAAAAAATAACAAAAAGAAAACTAGTTTCCATTTTTTATTTTTTTGGTATGGTCTCTGTCCAACATGATTTCTCACATAGTTTTGATGTTTGTAGGGTTTGCATTATGGATCTAACTTGCATTTCACATTTTTCTGACAAAGTGAACATGCCAACTAGTTGGGAGAATTTGATAGAAGCAAGCGAAAAGTATTCTATAGAGAACTTGAATGTGAGTTCCTACTTATGCAAATTGATTACAATGAAGTATTCACTATTAAAGAGGTAAATTAATTCAATATTAAATTTTGAAATTTGTGTTGATATTTATGATTATGTCAATATTGTTAAGTTGATAAATGATTATAAATTTCAAGTTTTTTCTATTCGAGATAATTTGTTAAAATGGGTTTGAAACATTAAGAGAAAGCATGGAATTGTTATTGTCATAAAGAGGTTAGACACAGGAGGAAGGAAGATAGTTGTGACATTGAGATGTGAAAGAAGTGAAAAGTATAGATCATATAAGACTTTGTTAACTCATCAAATGACTAAAGGTAAAAAAAATTGAATGTCCTTTTAGACTTAAAGAAAAACTTGTGAAAAATAGTGGAGGATGGAGACTTAATGTAATGTGCGGATTTCACAACCAGATATAGCTGAAACATTGGAGGATCATGCATTTGCGAGTCGGCTAAGTAGTGAAGAAAAGTCTTTACTAGGAGAAATGACAATAAATATGGTAAAACCTACTAGTACTGTTTTTGCTGCTACATTTAATTGTGGCAAAGCCTTATCACAAAATTTGATAAAGGTGAGAATAAAATTATAAATTCTAATTCTTACCGGAGAATGAAAGTAAGGAGGGACGAGATGACAATATGGGATCTAGACCGTGTCATGAAATTTAATAAAAGTAGGAGCAAATATTATTTATGATATTATTGATTTGTTGTGTACATGATTGATTTCACTTGAAGACTTTATTCATACTATCATGTTCATGTGATTAGTCTTTTATTTTAGAGTTGATATCAAATAAAGACATTAAATTTTAATTTCTAGACAAGAAGATTTATAGTGAAGTGACGAATTAGAAATTTGTTATTAAGGAGAATCGAGATCCTCCAATGAAATTGTTGATTGATATCAACTCCAATGAGACCGACTATGATATATTATATCATCATTTATTATTAATTTGATTTGTTTCCTAATAATAATTTGATATATATATATATATATATATATATATATATATATATATGTTGCAAAATTGAAGATGACAACTTTATAAAGTTGAAAATTTAATTAATATTGTCTTACTTTATTTTTATCTAAACATTAAAGAAGTCAATTTCATAAAAATATTATCTTTACTCTCAATTAAGATCTTAATCGCTCATTATCTTATTAGTGTACATGTCTTTATTAATTAGTTGCATATCTTTATATATACATACATATATATATATATATATATATATAAAAGGTTTTGTAGGGTTTTTGAAACATTTATGAACAACATTAGGATTTTTGGTGCATTAATTGACGACATTAGGGTTTCTAATGTTTATTGATTAGAATCAGTCAATTACTTGATTTCAAATTATAATTTCAAATTTCAAATAATTATTTGTAATAGATTGTTCGAATTTAAATAGAAATAATTCGAATATAAATGATTAGAATCACCCAATTATTAATATAATAGTATTTTAACCCCGTGCATTGCACAGAATAAATATTTATTTTATATAACTTAAATTTATAATAAATAAATACTTTTGAATATATAAATTAGATTATAATAAAATTTATAATAAATAAATATTTTCACACATACATATTATATTTTATATTTATAATAAATAATTATTGTAATACAACGTTAATTTTTAATTATTGATAATTTCTTTTAAAAAAATTGAAATTCAATTTAGAACTAAAAATATTGAAAATGATAGATTAAAAGAGATAAGAGGTTAAAGAATTCCTAAAAATGCTCTTATTGAAGAATGACAGTTAAAAACGCTCTCGTTAAAGAATAGCAGTTAAAAAACTCTCGTTCAAGATAATTATTCTCATTTAATATATAGGGTGGATTTTAAATTTATAATAAACAATTATTATAATAAAATGTTAATTTTTAACTATTGATAATTTCTTTTAAAAAATGTTGAAATTCAATTTAGAACTAAAGATATTGAAAATGATAGATTTAAAGAGATAAGAGGTTAAAAAAATTCCTAAAAACACTCTCATTGAAGAATGACAGCTAAAAACGCTCCCGTTAAAGAATAGTAGCTAAAAACGCTCTCGTTCAAGATAGTTATTTTAATTTATATATATATATATATATATATATATATATATATATATAGAGAGAGAGAGAGAGAGAGAGAGAGAGAGAGAGAGAGAGAGAGGATTAATCTATTATATATTATATAAATAAAAGTAATTTAATATTTGTTTTATCTGTTATATATTATATTAAAAAAACTAATTTATTATTTCTTTAAGAATATTCTTATTTATTTAAGAAAAAAATATTTAGTATTTTCATAATGATTTTATTTATAATTATTAAAAATTTGAATTATAATTTGAAATCAAATAATTGGTTGATTCTAATCAATAAATCAATACATTTTAGTACAAACTCAATATTATTAGCTAACTAGACTTGATTCAATTTTAAAGAATCAATTTGCAAGGTTTCTAAAGCATTAATAAATATTTTTTAAAATAAATAAGAATATTCTTAAAGAAATAATAAATTAGTTTTTAAATATAATATATAACATATTAAACAAATAAATTACTTTTATTTACATAATATGTAATAACAGATTAATATACTAATAATTGGTTGATTCTAATCATTTATATTCAAATTATTTATATTCAAATCCAAACAATGTATTACGAATAATTATTTAAAATTTGAAATCAAATAATTGACGAATTCTAATCAATAAACCCTAAGTAGAATATGTAAATTTAAACGAATGTAATAATTATTTATAATTATTTAAAAATATTGAATGGTAATAAATAAATGTCCACATTATTAGCTAATTAGAATTGAATAAATAAATTTAAATAAATTCAAATCGAATTTGAATTTGAATAAATAAATAAACATTTATTTCAAATTGACAGAAATAATTTCAAATTCGAACAATCTCTTATTTAATAATTATTTGAAATTATAATTTAAAATCAAATAATTGGCTTATTCTAATTAATAAATCTATACATTTTAGTACAAATTCAATATTATTAGCTAAGTAATATTAATTCAATTTTAAAGAATCAATTTGAATCAATTCGTAGGTTTCTGAAGCATTGATACATTAATTCTTTGAATTTAATATATATTATTAAGTGCATTAACACTTGAAAAAGGGAAACTGTGCAAGCGAATTAATTAGTAGTGGTAAGTTAATTTTTGGAAGCACAAAGGTCATTCATATATCCTATATATATTGGGGCATTTTCTGTATCCATTACTTCTCTGCTTTCCTATTCTTTTGCAGTGTTTTAATCGTCTCAATAAAGGTTGTGTTTTAGGTTTTTTTTTTTTGGGTTATTTTTACTTCTTATTATTATTTATTCATCTACAATTATTTATTCATATAAATTTTTTTCTGTTATTCTTACTTCTTCTTCGTAAAATTTTGCTTTCTATTTAATTTTGTTTTTCTCATTCTTACTTCTTCTTCTTACTTTTTTATGACAATTTTTTACTCTATTATTTATATCTTTTGTGTCTTTTAGGGTGGCAAGTCCTGTCCCTTTGAACTCTCAATTAAAAGAGGATGATGTATGAATGCATGCTCAAGGGAGGTGAGAGAAGACGTAACAAACAATATATTGATGTTGGTTGATATGAGTTCGTAAGAAGAAGAATCTCGTTGTGAATGTTGTTCTTCATTTTGAATTTCTTTATGATTTTGAAATATCATATGTAAACATTAATTAGATTGTGGGGTTGGAAATTTTAGGTTTTCCAGGATTTCATAGATATGGTTCAATTAATGTTAAAATATTTATGGTGTTAGAACAATTTTAATTTGACTTTTGATTTTATCAGGTTCAATTGCAATTGAAGTTATAATGATTAATAATATGTTTTTTTTACCATGTTTAATTTATATTTTTATAATATAATTGGCAACGATGTTGAATTATGTTAGAACAACAGTACTGTCGACAATCAATGATAATTTGCCGAACTTTATTTGACTGGTGTTGTCTACTTTAATCTTCTAGGTTTACTACTAATGGGAATAAGTAAAAAAAAAAAGGTCTAACATTGTTTTAATATCAAATGCCATGAAGAATATCTCTTTACTAAAATGTTTATGCGCTAATGGTAAATATCTAAATATTAGAATAATTTATCTTTGATTAGCATTTTAAGTAATACTTTGCAATTAAATTTTAACACATATTATCGTCCAATTACATTTAATTAGCATTTATAGCATTTAATTATAATTAATTTAAAAGAATTCAAATTTAATTTTTTAAAATTAGCGTTAAGAATAATATATATTGGTCTTTAATAAATAAAAATTAAGATCATAAATTATTTAAAGAATAGCTTAAGTTTAAAACAAAAAAATATTAAATTGTTTTCAAAATATATAAAATAATAAATATATATTTTAATATATTTTATAGTTGCACTCGCCTAAAATATATAAAGATAAAAAATGTAATGTTTAAATATCATTTTATATATATATATATATATATATAATGAATTATTTACAAATTTTTAAGTAGGTTTTGAAATTATTTTTTTAATTGGATATTTAATCATTTTTTTCTAAATCAGTCTCTAAAATTTTTAATCTATATTTAAATTGTAATGGTTTTTGACAATTTGAAGTCTTTAGAAACCTTTTAAAAAATTGCATATGAAATTACTACATTTGGCAAGAAACCTTCTAATTTTTTTTCTAAAGTAATTTAATAAAAAAGGACACAAATTATCAATTATAATATTTTAACTTTCAAGATTCAATTAAATATTTTGGCAGAAAAAAGGGTAATTCAAAATAATATATATATAATTATATAAAATATTTTATCAATGGGTGTACCATATTAATGGCAGAATAAAGTGTAAAGTAATTTAATTAGAAAGAAAAAATATCAATTTTATATGTTAGTAGTTACATTAATAGCATAGTAAAGAATTCAAATCAACTCTAATATTTTAAACTTCAAAATTTGATTATTATGATGGACAGAATAAAGGGTAATGCAACATATTAATTGTCAAATCATGTAAAATAAATTAAGAGATATATTACTATATTAATGGCAAAGTAAAGAATTAATTCAAATCAACTCTAATATTTTAACTTTCAAAATTCGATTATTATGATTGGCAGAATAAAAGATAATTCAACATATTAATTATGGCAAATTATAAAAATATAATTAATTTAAAAGAGCAAATATTTAATTTATTAAAAACAATGTTAAGAATAATATATATTAGTCTTTAATAAAAAGAGAAAAAAGGCCATACATTGACAGTGTAAAGCAATTTTACATTGTCATCCAATCAAAAACTATTATGTATAGTAAATTTGTTTACTTTTACAATAATAGCCTTAAAAATCAAACCAACGGTGAATTTCAATTGGTTAATAGTGTAAAACTTTTTACACTGACAGTGTATGACCATTAAACTCTAATAAAAATAGATTAAGATGATAAATTATTCAAAGTATAGTTGAATAAAACAAACAATATATTAAATTGTTTTCAAATTATATGATTATTTACATATTATTTATCAATTTTTAAATAGGCTTTAAAATTAATTTTTTAATTGAGTATTTAATCATTTCTTTTTTAATTTAGTCTCTAAGAATTTTAAAACTGTTATAAATTATTTTGAAGTAGTCAATAATCTTTCAAATAATTGCATACGAAATTTTTACATTTAGCATGAAATCCTCCACATAATTTTTTATAAATTAATTTAATAAAAAAAAGGAAACAAATTATCAACTTTAATATTTTAACTTTCAAAATTTGATGATTATGATTGACAGAATAGATCCAGCATAATATATATAAATATAAAATTATGTGCATGTAAATATCTTATCAATGGGTATGTCATATTAATGGCAGAATAAAGTGTAAAGCAATATATATAATTTTAATTAGAAATAATCATCAATTTTAATTAATTAGAAAGGAAAAATAATCATCAACTTTATATATTAAAAGATATATTAATGGCAAAGTAAAGAATTCAAATTAAATCTAATATTTTAGCTTTCAAATTTGATTATTATGATTGGCAGAATAAAATTCATTTGCTTTCCAAAAAAAAAAAATGATTGGCAAAATGAAGGGTAATCCATCATATTAATTACGAAAATCATGTAAAATAAATTAAGAGGTATGTTAATATATTAATGGTAGAGTAAAGAATTCAAATTAACTATAATATTTTAACTTTCAAAATTTGATTATTATGATTGGCAGAATAAAGGGTAATTTAGCATATTAATTATGACAGATTATAAAAATATCATTAATTTAAAAGAGAGAATATTTAATTTATTAAAAATAACATTAAGAATAATATATATTGGTCTTGAATAAATGATAAATTATTTAAAGTATAGCTGGAGTTTAAAACCAACAATATATTAAATTGTTTTCAAATGATATGATTATTTATGAATTATTTACCAATTTTTAAATTTTACGAATTTTTTAATTTGGTTTGTAAGAATTTTAAAGTTGGCATAAATTGTTTTGAAGTCATTACAAGCCTTTCAAAGAATTACATTCAAAATTACTACATTTAACAAGAAACCTTCCACAGAATTTTGAAAAAGTAATATAATAAAAAAAGAAACAAATTATCAACTTTAATATTTTGACTTTTAAAATTTGATTATTATGATTGATAGAATAAAGGGTAATCCAGCATAATATATATAAAATTATATAAATATAAGACACATAAATATCTTAACAATGGGTGTGTTATGTTAATGACAAGGTAAAGTATAAAGTAATTTAATTTGAAAGGAAAAATAATCATCAACTTTATATATTAAATGATACATTAATGACAGAGTAAAGAATTCAAATCAACTCTAATATTTTAACTTTTGAAATTTGATTATTATGATTGGCAAAATAAAGGTAAATTAATTACAAAAATCATGTAAAATAAATTAAGAGATATATTAATATATTAATGGCATAGTAAAGAATTCAAATCAACTATAATATTTTAATTTTTAAAATTTGATTATTATGATTGGCAAAATAAATGATAATTCAGCATGTTAATTATGGTAAATTATAAAATAGAATTAATTTAAAAGAGTGGATATTTAATTCATTAAAAATAGCGTTAGGAATAATATATATTGGTATTTAATAAAAATAGATTAAGACGATCACGTTCATAAAGTTTAAATATATGTTGTTGGTGATGTCCTTTTGGTGATGCTATGTTGGCTTGACTATTATTTTATCTTTTTTATTATGAGTTGGTATCAGTATAAATGTTGGTAATACCATGTTGTTTTAATTAGTGTTTCATATCTGTTTCATCTACTTCTTCAATAATATATTTTTAATTTATTTGTATCCTCTTTTCTTCATAATTTGTTCTCTTTTTTGACTTTGAAGCATGTTTACACTTAATCATGACAAACTAAAACAAATTTTTGTTATCATGTTTTTGTAACATGATATTCTTTTCAAAATTTAAATTTAAATCTCTTAAAACAATATCAAATATTACTTCCCAATTCATAATTTGTCTTGTACATCGCACGGGTACATCTAATTATCTAAATAATAACCTAATCCTGGAACATTATCCAAACATAATACTAAACCCTTTTAATAATATAATTTTTTGTAGCTTAATTTTTTTTTCGTTTCTTTAATTTTCATTAATGTACCAATTTTTTTTTAATATTATAATTTTATGAATAATGTTTAATGTTAATATATTGTGAAATAAAAATATTATTTCATTTCGTATAAGGCAAGGGACATTAGAAGGTGTCAAACTTATAGCAAAATGACACTTTTAACAATTTTTTATCTAATATAAATTTTATTGATCCAATTATTAAATTTTAAGTTCTTATAAATTAAGTTTCCAAAGTTTTACATATTTAAAAATTATTTGATATTTTATTATTATATTTAATATATAATATATTATTTAAAATATTAACAAATAATTATTATTTTATTGTATATCCATAAATATCTAAATCATATAAAATTTCATACTCATATATATATATATATAGATAGATAGATAGATAGATAGATAGATAGATAGATATTAACATCACGTTTATTATATCCCTCAATTATATATTTTAAATTGTATTAGTTCTTATTATTGACATTTGATATAATATAAATTTAATTATTTTTTTAGAACTAAATTCTCGTATATCGTATGGTTCCACGAACTAATGCATATATATAGAGAGAGGGAGGAGCATATAATATTAAAATGAAATGAAGATAATTAATATTGTAATAATTTTGTTAATAATAAACAAACACGAATATTAGGTTAAAATGGTAGTCTCTCAATTTCAACTAATTCTTAATATTTGAAATTGAAATTGAAATTAAAAGTTGGGAAAGATTTATTAAACTGAAGAATAATTTAAAAAATAAAATGAGAAATCAAGTGAATATAACATTAAAATAGACCAACTCAGTAAGTTAATTTTAATTTGGTACAAAAATTGATTGTAAAATTAAGAGATTAGTAATAATTATTACTTTATTATAAAAATAGATTACAGTAAGAATCAAAATTTACCTATTCTTTTTATATGTTATTTTATAAAATAAAAAATAAACATCTAAATACAAGAAATTGACATTTTATCAATGTTGCAAAACAAGGGGCCAATAAAACTAGGCATGAGGGGCAAGTCAAGGACGAGTTTGGTTCTTTTTTGTCTTTATCCCCACTAAAGGTAGGATGGGTTTAGGCTCGAGTTTAAAAGAGTTAGGTTTAAAATTTTCAAATCCAACTCCATCTCATTGAGTTTTATCAGGTTCGGGAAAACCTACAGGGAACTCATCCACACTTTTTTTTTTTTTTACAATTTTAATTTACTTATACAATTTTAAATAAATTATATATTAAGATATTAATTACACTTTAATTCAAACAAAATATAAAAATTAGTAAATACCAAAAAACTTAAAAATAACAAAAAATATTAAATTATATTTGTAATTAAATCTATAATTTATGTTTCTTATTTAGTTATTATTATAATTTAAAATTTTTAAATAGTAAAATAATTAATTTAAATTGTTAATAATTATAAAAAATATAAGCATAAAATAAAATCTTAACTCTAATATATATGTATGTGTGTGTGTGTAACAAAAAAATGAATTGCAAAAAAACAAAAGCAACACGGTAGATTCGGGGTTGCAAGTCAAGGGTAGGAAGGGGGTTATATCCCCAACCTTGACCTCACCCTCTACAAGTCGGGAAAAATTTGAATGTGAACCTGAGTTTGATTTCGATTAAAACAAATTCTTCTTGACAAAATCAAGTTGAGATCAGACGAATACCCACAAATTCAAATTTACTTCTCATACCTAAATAAAACGGACATGTGGTTCAATTGGGCTTTAATTAATTAGACTATAAATAGTTATGTGTTGAGGCTGATTCTTTCTTATTATTTTAACTAGTATTTTAGCCTATGCATTGCATAAAATAAATGTTTATTTTTTATAACTAAAATTTATAATAAATAAATACTTTTAAATATATAAATTATATTATCATTAAAATTTATAATAAATAAATATTTTAGAACATATAAATTATATTTTAGATTTATGATAAATATTTTTATAGAATAAAATATTGATAACTAATATTTTAACCTGTGCTATTATATAGAATAAATATTTATTTTATATAACTTAAATTTATAATAAATAAATACTTTTGAATATATAAATTATATTATAATTAAAATTCATAATAAATAAATATTATTAAACATATAGATTATATTTTAAATTTATAATAAACAATTATTATAATACAATGTTAATTTTTAATTATTGATAACTTCTTTTAAAAAATATTGAAATTCAATTTAGAACTGAAGATATTGAAAATGATAGATTGAAAGAGAATAGATGTTAAGAAATAAATAAATCTAAAAACGCTATTGTTAAAGAATGATAGCTAAACTGCTCTTGTTGAATAATAACAGTAAAAAATGTTCTGGTTTAAGATAACTATTCTAATTTATATAGAGAGAGGATTTTTTTAAAAAAAATATTAAAATTAAAGTTAAAACTAAATATATTAAAAATAATAGATTAAAAAAGATAAGAGGTTAAAAAAATTTCCTAAAAATACTCTTGTTGAAGAATGATAGCTAAAAATGCTATCGTTCAAAATAATTATTCTAATTTATATATAGAGATAGATATCATATCCATGTTAGGAGGGCATTTGAATTTTGAAGATAAATATATATATTCAAAATAGGTTTTTGATATTTAGTTACAACTTGTTAAACCATTCAATTAATATTAAAAGCATAAGAGTATATATCATATGCATATTAAGAGCGTATTTGAATTTTGAAGATATATATATATATATATATATATATATATATATATATATATATATATATATACTTGAAATTGGTTTCTAATATTCAGTTATAATTTGTTAAACCATTTAGTTAATATTAAAAGTATAAGAGGATGTATCAAATGCATGTTAGGAGAGTGAAGTTCATCCCTTCATAAAAGGAGGGTATTCAAATGAAAGTGAATTAAACTTTTTCTATAAATTAAAATAAACTTTTGGAGAAGTTAAATAAAGTTTCTATAAACGAGTTTACAGTACACATAAACAAATTTTAATTTATGTTAAAAACTTAATTTATTTTATAAGTATTTATTAAAAATTTTATCCAAGGCATAAGATTTGAAATCAACCTAACTATGACCAAAAAATTTTATTAATTCAATTTGCTTTCAAAATATTACATGACATGAGACATTTATCTTGAAGGTCGAGAAAAAAATGTTCATATAAGTTTAGGATTTGCTTTAAAAATATAATTTTGTAATAAAGGAACAAGTTCAGAGAAATAACAAGGATATCACAATATTCGATTCCATCATTATCATTTATCATTGCCTTAGTATTCTATTCCTCCATTTTCTTGTTCTGCAAAAGAGGGACCACGGGTGAGTATGATGCCGAGGTATAGACTTCATACTCTTTCTCCGCTTTCTCTTGGCCTTTCCCCCAAATAACAGCATAAAAACCAATGATCACTATGGTTGCTCCAATCACACTGTACGTAAACAAAGCCAGATTTTCATAATTGTATTCCTTCTAAGACTATAGTACTTTTTAAAATTGCGTTCACTCACTATTAAGAGATGACGCAAATTTCTAGAAGTTACAAGATAAGGAAAAAAAAAAATGCTAGAAACTAAAAGCTTGCGCTAGAAAATAATTGTAAATAATAGATAAATCTAGAAATGATATACTTCAAAACCTTTGAATGGGAAATTTTGTTAAGTGTTGAGTTATTATGAATTTTTTTTTCTATACACTATTAAGCTCGTGCTGAATTTGGAATTTTTTACTATTCATTTTACAATGCATTTCTTTTTATACCTTTTTTTATACACATTTTTCTTTTAAACATATTTATTAATATTATTATTCTATAAAACAATTAGGAAGAGTATTTTTTAAAATAAAACTATTGTATAATTAATTTAAATAATTTTCAATTAAATATAAAGTTATTTTTTGTTATTAAATATATTAATAATGATATGTTCTATATGGTTTTAATATTGAAATGGTAAATTCATTTAAAATTGTATGAATATATATATCATACACAATTACTAAAACTCAAGTGTATAATAATTTTCACTATATAATACAAAATATATAATATTTTTAATGATTAAAATAAATGTAAAATATGTATTTTATATAGATTTTAAAAAATAAAAATAAGATTATTAACCCCATGTACCACTATAATTATGCATGTTATATTATATTATTATTCTCTTTAAAATATATAATTTTATTGTAAATTAAAATATTGTTATTATAATCCTCAACTTAATTACTATTATTTTATTTCATGCATTATATTGCCATATAACATTTATATGTAATAAGCTATTTTATTCTATGCATTGTATGAGTTATTTTAAGTTTTACGTATTATTTAACTCAATTACTTGGAAAAATAAAAGTAATATTTTTTAAAACAATATTTTAACTAATATTTTATTTCAATAGTTTGCTTTTAATTTAATTATTTTTTATACTTTAAGTTATTCAAAGTATTGTTTATAAACTTAAAATATTATGAAAACAACAATTTATTTTGTTTGGAATATTATTGTAAAATAATATAATTATTTTATCATTTTATATTTCAAAATTGCAATAACATTTAAATTAAAGTATAATATTAAATATGATATAATATATTTGATCATTTTAACATCCAATAATAATAGAAAAGTCATTTGAAAATCTACATTATTGACAATATTTAAATTTACAGTTTGTTATGCTCAATATTATATTGTAAAGTGAATATGTCACATGTAAATATTTTAGAATTAATTTAAATAATTTTTCATTAAATATAAAGTTATTTTTTATCATTAAATATATTAATAATGATATATACTATATGGTCGTAATATTTATATAATATTGAAATGGTAAACTCATTTAAAATTATATGAATATTTATATCATACACAATTAATATAAAACCCACTAGGGTCGGCCTAGTGGTGGAGGATTGGAATAATATGTTTGAAGTCATAGGTTCTAACTTTAGTGCGACTATTGTAGGTCAAAAAATACACAATTAATATAAAACTCAGGTGTGTAATAATTTTCACTATATTATAAAAATATATAATATTTTTAATAATTGAAATAAATAGAAAATATTTATTTTATATAAATTTTTAAAAAATTAAAAATAAGATTATTAAGCCCATGTACAGTTACAATCACACATATTATATTATATTATTTTTTCTTTAAAATATTTAATTTTGCTGTAAATAAAAATATTTATTTTCAAATTTAATTTAATTTTATGTTATGTTAATTTTAATATACTTACAACATATACTATCATTAGAAGTTGTCAATAGAAAACTAATTGTAATATTTGGACAAAAGTATCAGTTTTTTAAGAATTTATTATAACTAATATATTTTTTATGATTAACTAATATTACATGATTATGTTAAGGAGAAAAAAATACATACATTAGAGAACTTAATATTTAATACATTTTCTTCTTGCAAGTAGAAAATAATACTAAATACCTATAACAACTCATCTAACATAAGTGCTAATGAAATATAAATTGTCTATTAGATATTAAAATAATAATTAATTTATTTTAAGTAATATTTGATTTCAATTATTTCCATCTAATGTAATTAATTTTTATATTTTAAATTGTTTAAAATATTGTAAACTTTAAATATTATAAAATTAATAAAATTTATTTTTATTTACAACATGAATGTAAAATAGTTGAAATATTTTATCATTTCATAGTTTAAAATTATAAAAACATATAAATTTAACAAAATTTATTTTTTTTAATTTTTAAACATAAATTTCTCATATAATTTTGTAAATATTTTAAATAAAATAAAAAATATCTGCTAATTTATAAACTAAATATATGTTATATATATTCAACAACAACAAAAAAAAATATGTCCTATACATAATACAGGTTAAACGCTAGTGACTAAATATTCGTTAACCGACAAAATATAAGTTGGAGAAAGCTTGTCTATAAATAGGCAATTAATCTAGCAATTATATGTAAGCCTTGCGTCAAAAGCAAATGCAGTGCCCATTTTCAATAAAAGCTATTCGATCACGTCAATCTAAATTAAGCCTTCACTCTCCAACTTTTTCAATTACTTTGAATTATTAAACTTCTCCTATTTTTCTAATTCTAATACACGCAAACAAATGGTTGCAGTTAATAAAGGAAAAAACTTAAATACAGTTTTATATATGTTTTTGGTACTATTCTTTAATCAAAATTAAAGTTTATTTCAGTAATTTGTATAATAAAAGATTTCATTGAATGTCAACACAAATTATTAAGATAAAACTTTAAATTTAATTGAAAACTAGCACTAATACATTTAAAACTGCATTTAGATTTTTTCTCTTACTATAACCATAAGTGGGCACGCCTCCAATTTTTTCATGATTAAGACACATGAAAGAAAATTTATACCTTCCAAGATAAAGAGAGTCCCCAAGAAACGGAATACCCATGATGACCGCAAAGACTATTCCAAGTGGCTTAAACATTGCAACATAGAGTGGGCCCTTCTTTCCCATGACCCATAAATGAACAATAGTTCGAAAGGATATGCTGAAAACTGCCTACACTCAGAAGCAGATCAAGTTAATAGAAATTCAGAGCAAGAAAACTGACTCATGCTGTTATAGGAAATTATATCACTGTCTCTATTCTTACTGCACATGCAATAGCTATCAACTGCACATTAAATCCCAGTCTCAAAGCTTTTGGATCCTTTACTGAAATCAGTGAGGCTGGAACAGATAGCACAGAGACTATTATACTGCGGGTGAGTACTACCACAAGCTCTGCAGGATAATTTCTGATTATCCATGTCTACAAATATGAAAGAAAGTAAAGGTAAAAGTAAAATCATTATTTTGAGGATTTTTTTTTTTTCTTGTTTGCAATTAAGTCAAAAGCGTGTTTAAGATTTGCATTGGCTACCTGAACTATGAACAAGAATGAGAGAACAAAGCTATGAGCCGCAAGCAACACTGCCCCTATTACCCAGTCAAATTGCTCAGATGAAACAAGTTTTTTCGGAACCAATTTATAAGATGGATGATTATTTATGACTGCCTGGCCTTTGTACAGAGTAATTATCAAGGCTCCAGTGATTGATACGAATGTACCAATGGACTTGGCCCGAGTGCTATTTGCTTTCCAATCTAATTTTTCCATCCTGTATGGACAATTACCAAAAAATAAGTTTAAGGATTAACCAAGAATACTGTGCAAGACCTACTTATAAGGCATTCCAAATTAAAATCTTTGGAAATTGCTTGGCGTTATCAATGCCATAATTAGCAAAGGTTCATTGCTGAGATCTCAATTATCAAGTTTCTTTTCTTAGGTCAACATGCCCTTCATTACTCTCTCTCTCTTTTTTTTTTTTAAGTATCATTTTATGTTTTTATATACAAATTAAGAAATATAATAAATTTTCTTATTTTTCATAAAATAGTTTTAAAATTTTTTATTGTATCTTTTTCCATTTCTATTTTATAATAAATGTATATTAGTTGTAAATATATATATTAATTAAAAATTAGGTAAAAAATAAGAATATAATTGACAAAAAAATAACTAATATTATCTTGAACTTTAAAAAGGACATATAAATAGAAACAATTTTTTTAAAAAAATTTGACAAATAAAAAAGAATTGAAAGAGTAAAAAAAAAATGGAAGGAGTAAATAAGAGGATTAGGATGAGACATGCCAATCTCAAGGTTCAGTGCCTTGTGTATAGCAAGATAAAACAAAGTTACAAATTGGTTATGGGAGCACTAATAACAACCTGCAGACGATGGCAAGCATGAAGGTAAAAGCGGGGATTAAATCAGACATTGCTGAGGCCAAAGTAGGAGAGCTGTAACCTATTCCAAGAAACCTTAGCGTCTGAACACTGCAACTGCAGGGAAGAAAAAAGGACAATAAAAAAAATTAAATCCACAATAGACTAGAAAAAGAATATCCATAGATTGGTCACAACTCACCAACTTAAGTAAACAACTACCTTAACAAGCCATTAAGAAATAATTGGGCAACTATGCAACATGTGAGTGAGGGAAGAGCTCTTTTCCTGCTAAGTCAAAACAATTAAAAAAAGAGGAAGAGGCCAATATATTTGTCTGGAATTCATTAATATATGGATTAAAGGAAAAGAACTGTTCACGGAGAGATACCTATAGAAGATTAAGGTTATGGGAAGTAGGAAGCAAGCTGAGAAGGCATTGGAGTACATGACAAGCACAAAGTCATTCATGCCCTTCTTCATAGCTGCTTTGCTTACAGTGTAGACGACCACGTCCAACAATTCTATTGTCAACATGACTGCAACCACGCCCAATTGCTTCATTGTGCTATGAAAATAGTGTCCTGTTTGGCGATGAAGGAATTTCTGGGGGACACAATTTGGTGCGCAGAAGAAGATGCTTAGTACTTTTCACTCACCCGTCTCGATGAGTTTGGAGTTGAAAACTGAAAACGAGTGTGTTTCAAATCGCAACTGTGCTACCGGAGAAAAATGAAAATGTGGGGCACTGAGTGTGGGGCACTGAGGAGTGAAAATATCTCTAAAATAACTAAGTTCGTTAGGTAGGCTAGGCTGTGTCTTTGTCCATAATATATGAATTGTGAAATCAACATACACACAGACACACGTACACAACACGAGGTTGCATTGTGCTGGACACAACTTTTCTACGCTAGAGCTACTTAAATTTTAAGTAAAGCATAAAAGTGGAACCCGTTTGCCAAATTAGTTTTTCAAACAAAAAATTTTAAATAAGTCTTTTGAAATTTTCTGAACTTAATTGTCATTTTACTCTTTAAACACATGTTAATATTATTGCTTAAGATTATGTTTGGATTGGTAATATAAGGTGGAATGGAATGAAATTGAGTGGGAAGAGAAGTTGTTTTATTGTTTGGTTTGTAAAAATAAGAACGGAACATAATAAAAAAAGATAGATCATAATTTATTCTATTCTATCACTTAACTATAATTTTCTTTTCCCTTCAAATTTGGGATGCATTTAATGGAACAAAGCTTTTAAATTATAAAATGACTTTTTTATCTTTATAATTTTTTATGTTGTACCAATTATCTTTAAATATATAGAAAATTTCACCAATTATTTTTTATGAGTTGTTTAATCTCATTTTTACTTAGGATAAATTAGATAACTCCATTTAAAATAAGAATAATAAATGAATTAAAAAGTTATAACTCATTTTATTCTATCATTTTTTCAAACAATGGAATGAAATCTTTCTTCCATTTCTTTATAACATATTCAAGTAATGAAATGACATTTTTATTTTATTTCATTTCAATCCATCCCATTTCATTATATTTTGATCTATTTCATTTTTTTTTTACTACCAATCTAAATATAGTCTAAGTTACATATTTTTTAAAATTTTAAATTAATGTGATTGACGAATTGTAATTTTAAAAACTTATTTAAAATTATAAATTTTAAAAACTAATATAACAATACTATACACTTTCAAAATTTACTGTTAAATTTTCAACCACAATAATTTTAAAATAAATCCCCCTTACCGACAATTATTTAAAGGAAACTGCATATAGTCGACAGAAACCCGGATCTTTTCCCTAATGAGACAAATCACTTGTATCATCATCGCAAATACAAGAACATAAATGCAAGAAAAGGAAAGTACAGAGAGAGGACAAAATTGTTTTTGAAAGTAAAGAAAAAGTAAGATAAAGAAGACATGGAGAATTTAAATATGGATTTAGGTAAACCCCTTACCGTGGAGACAGAATTATAGTATCTAAAATCTTCATGATTTAATGTAGTTGCTTTTTTGCATTGTTGAAGCTAGAAAAATTTCAACTTATATTTTTGGAATTTCATATTAAAGATGGATTTCTCCAATTTTTAATGAACCCTAAATTTTTTAAAAATTAGGAATTGTGAAAAATTAACTGAAACCGAAATGTGTATTGATTTCACTTTATCGACTTATTGTGAGTGTTTGAATTAATGTTAGATCATCCAGACTCACGTTAAACTACTAACTAACGTGATTTTAAGTAATTTTTAATTCATTATTTGATCTCACATTAAGAAATTAACAGAGTCTAAAATTGATTAAGTTGAAATAACTTTAAACAACATCTACATTAGATAGAAAAAAAAATTATATTGATTTTCTATAAACTTTCTTCAAAATCATTTTTACAAAATTAATTTTATTTAAAATAAATTACCTAAACAAACACACACTTACAGTTTTGTGTGGAACATAATGTTATACTTCCATTTGTTTGGGCATATTGGCCAAGAATGGTTAATTGCCTTTGCTGCAAATACTTGAAAGCATTGTATTATATATAAATACTAGTATGGTAACCATGCGTTGCACGGACGAAATGTTTGTAATGTCAAAAAAATTAAAAAACATATTTTATCAATATAGTATCATAATTTATTTTAAAGAAATCTTTATTTTTATTTTTATTTCTAAAATTGTTGTAACTCAAAATAAATAAAACACTTATAATTAAGACAAAATTATACTAAAAAAAATATTTAAATAAATTGTAATTTCTACCATAGAAATTTAGATATTATAAGGTTTTAAGTAAAATATTCAACCCTCAAGTGATATAATTTGACTCTATAATTTAAATATTAGGCTTAAATATGAAATTGGTCCTTGTAATTTAGCGCTTTTTCATTTTTAGTCCCTGTAATTTTTTTTTCCAAATAAGTCCCTAACATTACTAAACGTTCCACTTTTAGTTCCTACCATCTACTCCCGTTAAAAAAAAGGCAACGTGGCAAACGAATTCAAATGTGACATTGCAACAGTGGGTAGCTTATGCCATGTGTACAGTCCATGTCATTTTAATTTTTTTAAAACAATCACTTTCGTTTTGCACCAAAACGGTGCGTTTTGTTAATGTAAAAGTGAATGTGAGTTTGAAATGTTAGAGTTATGTTCGTGAAGCACTGTTCCTTGTGTGTCCCTTTCTTCCCGTTCCCCTTCGTCTTTCCCTTTCTTTCCTTTCCCCATCGTTGAATGGCAGCAACCCACTCTTCCTTCTGCAACCCAGTCGAGTAGGCAAGCTGTGGTGGTACCAATGTGTGGTTGTGGAGATACAATGCGGATGTTCCTCTCGAAGACGGTGGAAAACCCTTGGTGAAGGTTTTGGAGATGCATTAACTGGAATGTGAGTTTTCGTTCTATAGTTGGGTACACACCAATTTACACTTTTTAATAAGTCTTTTGTTTTTGCAGAGAGAAGGTGGTTGTAAGCTTTTTGTTTGGGCTAACGGTGTTGATGGCGACACTGGTGGCGTAGGTTCAAGTGGTTTCTAGTAACGGTTGTACCTGTTCGACCATGTTGATGGAGCTTTGGTTGAAGAAAATAGACAAGCTAAAGTCGAAGTTGGAGACTGAGAGGAAAAAATTGAAGAACGTGGTTTTGATGATGTTGGGTTCATGGGTGTTTTTTGGGTTTTGTTTATATTACAACCGAAACTAGGTTCCAAGCAAGAGTTCTCTGTTGTGAATTATGATAAGGGCTTGTACTCTGTTTTTGGGTTCCCTTGTTTATGAGGAGCTCTATTTTGTATTGAGGGCAGTAGCTGAATGAAGTAGGTCCATTTTGTTGTACAATTGACCACAAATGAATGAAATGATATTTTGTTGTTCAAGTATCCCTAGATGAATGATATAGCCTACAAAATGAATGATATGGCAAAGATATAGTTAATTAAGAACACAAAGAATGTATAGAAATTCAATCGCAAGAGGTCTAATGGTAATTATTAAACTAATTATACTTGCCAACTTTACAATAATCATGACTGGAACGGACCAAACAAGGATCTTTATGTACTTAAAAATTTTACATCCAGTCAGGGTAGTTGAATGGCAACTAGTGAACCTAGGTTGTGTAGCTTGATTATCTGATTACCCCTAAATGAATGATAGTATAATTTTCCTTGTACAGAGTATGTCAAACTCCAATAATTAGTTTGTAAGCATGATTGCGTTTACCAACAAAACAACATAAATTAAGGTCAAATTCCAAGCGATAAAAGGAAAAGGAAAAGCACCATTCTATGATCAAAAAACAAGATCCATATAGCATCTATTTGTTCACTTATCACCACTATATAAACAGCACATAGTAGAAGTTTACTGATATATAGCAGAATACATTTTATGTTGACATATATATGAACAAATTTGGTACGTGTTTCTCTTAGGTCTGAACATAATGATCTGAACCATTTCTGATATACCATACAAATAACCATAAGTTCATTACATAATGGTCAATGTTTACAAACCAAAAGTTAGAGACATAAACATCACTGTACACAAGTGATGACCAAAATACTCGGGAACACAAGTGTTAACATCACCAATAGCCAAATCATGCTAGTAAAATACATACCAAAGCTGACACACCTACTGTCAGTATTTTACAAATTAGTCAGACCTCAAAAAAACCACAATACTTGTTAAAAAGGAATTATATATTCTGTCATGTTCAAAATAGCAACTACAAATTTACTTAAATGTCTTAGATTGCATCTTAGTCTTTGCTTTGGAAGTCATATGTGCCGTTCCCTTGCCTTGAACCTTTGCCTGGATCTTTGCCTTTACCTTTGATGTTGTGTTTGCATTGCTAATGGCTGTCTTTGCCTCAACCTTTGTGTTTGCCTTTAACCAGGCAATGAGTCCCTCTCCATTTCCATTTACTGTTACCTTTGCAGTTGCTTTTGCATCTCTGGTTGCATTTGCTGTGACACCTTTCTCAGTTGACACACTTGCATTTGCTGTTACATTTGACTGTACCGTTGCATTAACTATACCACTTACATAAATGTTGACATTGTTTTGGAGCGTTGTAGACTCTTGTGTGAGGCCCTCTAGATTGTCTCCTGTGAGTCCTTCACTTTGCTAGGTGAATGCTGGTTTTGTAGTTGCTTAACTATTTTCTCCAAGTTGTTGTTTCAGCTTGTTTTGTATATCATCTAGAGTTAATCTAATTTGTTGCTCTCCCTAAACTGCTTCATTCCCTGCATCTCCAACTTGTGTATCTGTAACACTAATAGGTACAACAGCTTTCTTTGGCTTCCTCTGAAAAATAGATCATAGAAACAGGTTACTAATTACAAAGAAAGCATGTAATTACATAATGAAAAAGTTATAAATTAAATTACATTGCCATAGAAATTAAACAAGTAATTAAATAATGAAAAACTTACTTTGCAAAGCTGAGCTTTTGTGTCAATAGTTAGACTTGTACAACTCCTACTATTGTGTCCCTTCTGGCCACATCTTGTGCACTTGTATGCACTACCTGTCCTCCTAATCTTTATAGCACTAGGATCCTCATCAAACTCCTTTCTAAGAAGCTTCTTTGGCTTCCCGGGTACTTTTTTATACTTAGGTCACATTCAACCTCAGGCCACATGTCTTGTCCATTAATTGGACTAAGACTAAAACTATAACATATCTTATAAGTCTTCCTTGTATAACAGTCATCTACATAATCCTCAGGATCCCCTCCTTTAAATGAAGTGCAAGCAACAACATGTCTACATGGTATCCCTATCAACTCCCATAGATTACATGTGCAGCTCCTCTTTGCTAAATCTGCAACAAACCTATTAACAAATTGAGTGTGCGTGACTTCAAATTTTTCATCACCTGCCCAAGTAGCAAACCAATTTCCACTATGCAGTATGTCATGGTCCAGTCTTCTCGTAGGTTTTGGCATGATTTTGTGTTGCCACCTAGTGAGCTTTTCTCTAAGGTTTGTTATCCTAGTCATTAGGTAGGTTCTTATCGACTCACACATTGTAATAATAGGTTTGTCTCTAGCAATTAAAATTGTATTTTTAAATGCTTCAGAGGTGTTATTCATAAGCACATCACACTTGGGGTAGAAAGAAAAGGCATGCTTACACCATGCTTTTGTTGGGACTTCCATCAACCACTACCAAGCTTTAGCATCAACCTTCTTCAACTCTTCCATCTTCTCCTCCCATGCTTGTTTGTAGGTAGATTTAGCAACTGCCATAATTAGATCTCGAATTAAAGTTCCACCTCCAAACTTCTTTTTGAAATTAGCATATAAATGTCTCACGCATAGTCTATGTTCTACATTTTCATACATCTCTTCAAAAACAGGAATTAACCCCTGCATCCAAACAAAAAAACAAAATTGATACAGAACTCTATGTACTGATATAATGACATAAAAAATACATAAATTTATATAGCCTAAGTTCACATTATTACCTATTGTTGGTCTGTGTCGCAACCAGGGTCATGACGGGATGAAGAAAAGAATTAAAACACAGAGGAGTTGCCACTAAAGTTTATTAAGGAAAACTTTGGAAAAACCCTTTAAAAGGGAAAATAATCTTCGAAACCAAATATGGGTTCGGAAGTCGGTTATGAGTAAGGAAGGTGCTAGCATCTTACAACGTCCGTCATAAAGACGGTTACCCCTAATTAAATGTGCAAAATTAAGATGGCTTCAAAAATATTTATTTTACCCTTAAAGAAGATTTATTTTATTTACTAATTTTATTATTTTTAGATTATCAAAAGAATTTTAAATATTTTATTCTTGAAGAAATATTAATTTTATTATTTTTGAGATCGACAAGAGTGGACCCTTACTCCTACGTATCCTCCGATGCAATGAGAAATTCAGACTCACGTAGTTCTTTAGTAGAAAAGCATTTTGTTGGTTGATTTTTATTTTTGATTTTTATTTGTGTTGCTAAATTTGACATCACCAAGTTGTACCACTTAGATGTGTCAAATTTATTAAATGACCAAATAGGAAGTACTTCCAAAGTGGTCATGTTTAATTTTTGTGATTATTTATATTTTATTATCTTTTCCTTTTATGAAAGCGCTACTTTAATTGTCATATTTTTATTTTTATTATAAATTTTTTTATCAATTTCTTTTATTATATTTAGTTTTTTAATTTCTTTTTGTTTGCCATTAGGTAGTACTAATTTATTGGCTTGAACTAATTTGACGGTAGAGAAAATCAAGCAAGGATATAAATTTTAAACTTATTTTATTTTAAAAAGGACACTCTCAATAGAAACGAAAACAACACAAAGTTTACGTTATTATGCATTTTTTAACAAAAACATTATTAAGAGAAAAATTAAAAATAGTTATAAAAATAAAAAACTAGAACAATATAAAATTCCTGACTAATTACCTGTATGCACTAATGGGGAGGCCTTTCACGGAACCAACATGCTGTTAGGCCCAACCCATTTACACAGAATCTGAAAAAAAAAAACATGTACACCCAAAGATCCAGCCCAAGGAAGTTGATGAATTCAGAGGAAACTTTGCGCAACAGATTGTGCTTCCTGCAATGCGTCTCTATCCTTGTGACTGTTGGACTAAGCGTGGTTCATCTTGCAGACCAACCATGGCACTCGCGGCTCCAACGAAGATGCGAAAAGGTGAAGGCGAGATGATGATGAGGAAAACGCAGCGAAGGAGGCTTGCGTAAGACGGAGCGAAGGAGGCTTGTGTAAGAAGAACGCGAGTTCGTTTATTGACGGAGACGAAGGAAGAAGGTCCATGGCAGACGCCGATGCATGTTTGTGTCACAGGATTGACATCACAGACGAAGGGATGTGCATTTTTCTTTATTTGTTAGTTTATTTATTTATCGTGTTATTATTTTATATGTCTTTTTTTTGAAAGATTTGTTGATGTTGATACAAGATACAATGATGTGAATGCATTTGGCTTGTATTTGATTTCAATGTCACTGTAGAAAATTTGTGTGAGCGTGTTGATGATGACGAAAGAGAAATGTGGCGTTAAAACAAACTACAAACCAGAATCAGGAGCAAATCCAAAATCACAAAAAAAAAAAAAAACTAACCATTAATGACAATACAAATCCAGAAACATTCAAGAACGGGTAATATTCAAGAGAGATTATGAATCAGGTTACACTTTCTACATTATTAATGATCCAAACATGATGGAAGCATGGTGATAATAAAGGAAAATGGAGATACCTCCAGGGAGCCAGCAACTTGCAAAAGGATGGTCACACTTTCGTTTAGATCTCCCTACGTAGTAGTGCGTGAGTGAGAGCCTTCCCTTCTCTTTTATAAGTTTCAAGAGGCTTGTTCTGCAAGTCTTTTTAGTTGGCACCTTTCACGTTTCTATTTGTTTTTTTTTTTGGTTTTTTTTTGCTTTCTTTTATTAATAATGGGCCTGGTCTGGCCCAATGCCTTTTTTTTTACCTTTTCTATTTTTTGGATAGGCCTCTAATCCTACAAAACCCAAAAACAAAAACTCTCTAAAATTTATTCATTTTTAAGTCTTGATCTTATTTTTAATTCTTTCTCTCTCCAAAACACATTAACCCAACAAGCAAAAAAAAAAGAAAAGAATTATTTACTCTTGCCTACCTTTTATTTTATATATTTATTTTTATCTTCTTTTTTATATTTTATTTTTTTAATTATCTGAATAAATTGAGTGTTCACAGTCTGATATAAAAACTCATCTCCTTTCTTGTCCAACATCAAGTAATAACAGTTGCAAGAACCATCTCCATGATTCTCTGGTTTCTGTCTCAACCACAGCAAATGCCAGTGGAAAGTACTGGTCATTTGGGTCTCTCCCAACAACAACTAAAAGTTGCCCCCCATACCTTGTCTTTAAATGACACCCATCCACACCTATAAAAGGTCTACAAGCACCCACAAACCCTGTTTTACATCCATCAAAAGAAAAATAAAAACTTCCAAATCTAGGTTGTAGATCTGGACATAGTCTATCAACCCCAATCTTGCATGTGTTTCCCAGAGAAGCCTTCCCAACTCTGCCGAGTAGCTCCACAAAAGAGTGTAATGATGTGCTGCATCACTTTCAACCATCTTCTTGGTCAGCTTTTTTGCTTGGAAAGCTCGTGAGAAAGTGATCCCAGCAGAGTAGTTTTTCCTAATATTAGTGACTATTTCAGATAACTTGCAGTCTTCCCTATCCATTAATAAGTCAGACACTTGCTTTGCTACCCATTTAATTTTTGCATTTTTATTTCCAAAAATCCTGCCACATGTGTGTTCCCCTTTTAAAGTTTTTATTTTATATGTGTGATTGTCACCCACTCTCCTTACAAGTGCAGCAAACCCACATTTACCCCTATACATTGCCCGAACTCTCAACTTGTCAGTTTTACAAATTTTATCTCTCTCCCCATCAACACAGAATATTCTAATATTTCTTCCTTAAATTCATTCAAAGATGAGAACTCCGTCCCTAACTTAAACTTGAAATTTTTATCTAAATCCTCCCTCCTTCATTTGGGATACCTTGGTCTTCTTTTATGATTAGAACCACTTCCATCATTCCCATCAGAACTGTATAATTCTTCACTTATATATTCTTCTTCCATTTCATCAATAACTTTCTTGCTAACATCATCCACATCACCAATACCACTTCCACTGCCTCCACCATCTCTACACTTACTGGTTCTAATATTTCTATTTGCAATTGTTTTAAATCTATGTATTTTTTTGTATCATTTTTTGCAACCCCAACATGAAAAAGGGTCTTCACCAAATCCATCATATAGACCTATGCACCTATCCTCCTCACTATCATCCAAACTTGCCCCCCTTGATTCATCCTCACTGCCAAACATGTAACTTTCATGACCACTACAATCATGATCTTCACTATCATTATCACCAACCACAACAGCACCTGCATGTTGACCAACATCATATTCAACATATAACAAAACCACACACTTGTTCTGGATTGCAAACTGTGAAACCTCCATGGCATCTAAATCTAAGGATAACTATTTGTATCCTTCCCTATCTTGGACTCCATCGTTCTTCCACCAAATCTTAAAGGGTTCCTCATACCCCATCTTTTTCAAAATCCCAACCGCTTCAAAGAAACTCCACTTGTCTATGTCAATTCCTTCTTCCACAGCTTTATACCCTCCATTGTACCCAGATGATGGTTCTTTCACAAACTAACCCCCATGATGAAAAATGATAGTGAAACTTATTCTATTCACCAAAAAAAAGTAGTAGGTTTAATTAATTAACAAAACTTGTAATCTACAAATCAATACATCAACCAATGGTGATATTATCTACACTAATTAGGTAATAGGTTTCACAAAGTTCTGTTTGTCTACACTAATCTAATGACACTTTATGTAAATGGCTCAAGTAATTTGAAAATATGGTTTTAATACAATGATTGAAATCGATATTACTTTAACAAAAGTAAACATTAACTTGTAATTAACAAAATAATTACACTGATTGAGTAAGGCTAATTATCAAAATAGTATTTAATCCTTGCCTAATATTAATTGAGCAATTATGTGACTTTTTGTTATTATAGTGATTAGGTTGTAGATTGTTCTAAAACTTATGAAAGCTTCTGTTTTTCTTATATGTACACTAATATGAAAAAATGGTTTCAATGGAAAGGTTCAAATCAAAACCTATTTTATAAAAAATTAAGCATTAACTTTTTAAGAATATGTTAACAAATTCAGAATTCAACATGAGTTTCACAACAACAATTAATCATCCACAGACAAAACAACTATCACATATCAACATAAACATAACAATAGAATAGAATCATTTAAGAGTTTCACATGCGGAAAAAAAAAAAAAAGAATTAAACCCAGCATTGAACATAGGTTTACGGTTAACTAAGTCTTCATTCTTTATGGTTTACCATTAACGATCAACAAAACAACCACTTAACAACTAATTAATTAATTAATTACTTAATTAGTGTTTAGGGTTTCACATGAATAGTGAACCCACGTGATGGTTCCCACACACAAAGTAGAAAAATGTGTACATACCTTTACGCACTCGCTCCATGAAATTGTGCACAATCACACTCAACAACAGCTTCCCACGTCCACCCTCATGAATCCACACACAAGCTTAAACAACATCGATTTCACATGCGGTAGCACCCTTACACTCTTTTGTCACTTCTACAATGGAGAAGACACTCAACATAAAAAATCTTAAACCTATTCGATGTGCACCTTTAGCAAACCTTTTTAATTCAGGTTATTCAATTAAAAACATATCTTTTGTTTCATTAACAAAACGCACTGTTTTGGTGCAAAACGAAAATGATTTTTTAAAAAAATAAAAATGACGTGGACTGTACACATGGCATAAGCTATCCATTGTTGCAATGCTACGTCTGAATCCGTTTGCCACACTGCATTTTTTTTAACGGGAGTAGACGATAGGGACTAAAAGTGGAATGTTTAGTAATGTTAGGGACTTATTTGAAAAAAAAATTACAGGGACTAAAAATGAAAAAGTACTAAATTACAAGGACCAATTTTATATTTAAGCCGAAATATTAATAATTTTTCATATAGATATTAAAGTTCTTTTTATCAGTTTTATGTAAATTGTTCATCCTATCCCAGTAGAGGAATGCTAGGAACAGTCTCTTTGACATACTCTTTTGAACACGCTCCTTCTTATTGGTTGAAATTTATTGAAAATTATAAAATTTTGCGGGTCTCACATCCTATTTAATGATTCTCTCATGATTTTGTAGTTTTCAATAATTTTTAACCAATATGAGAGTGTGTGTTAGGAGAAGTGTATTAGAGAATGTTGCTAGCACTCCTCATCCCAATATATTTTTAATTTTAGATTATAATATGTTTATTTATATGTACTTCTATTACTTAAATATTATTCATATGTCATGTAAGTATCATCATCATGATGATGATGATGATAGGAATTTACTAACGTATACCTACTTGTTTTTTAGTTAGAGTGCGTTACTAGTGGTGTATTTTAAGATAATCCTAGTTATAATTTGCTAATGGACTCTAACTAAAAAACAAGTAAGTATATGTTAGTAAACCCTACAAGCATTTGCTAATGTATACCCACTTATTTTTTAGTTGGAATATGTTAACAAGCTACACAGTAAGTGTATTTTAAGATAATCCTTAGTTATAATTTGTTAACGTACTCCAACTAAAAATCAAGTTGAAATCAAGTTGGTATACATTAGCAAATCCCATAACAATAACAACAACAACATGTTTTGTAAGTAAATATGATTTTATCTTATTTTGAGAGATTTTATTATATTTTATCCGCGTTTCAAGCTTAACATGATTACATTATATTGGTTGATCAATTTTATCCGATTTTATCCACTAAATATGACGTGATTTTAAGCACCAGATTTTATTTGATTCAATTAGTAAATTGTTATTTAAATTAAAGAAAGAATAAAATCTCTTGTTATATTTGAAAACTTCGGCTACATCATTTAAATTAAGCAAGGAACAAAATCTACTGTCATGTTTGGAAAGTTCTGCTACACTTTATGAAGGAACCATTGGCCCAATATTTGTCGGTCGCCTGAAAATATTATTCAAAATTATTCTAATTTAACGTGATTGGGACAATTAGTCTTAATATATATAATTGAATTCAATAAATATATTTGTTAAATTTTATAGGCTTAAATATATCTTTAGTGGCTGTAAAATAAGTGAGTTTTAATTTTAGTCCTTTGCAAAAAAAGTTATTTGTTTTTTATTCCTCTAAAATTTGAAATTATCACTTTTGATCCCTGTAAAATGAGAGAATTTTAGCTTTAGTCCTTATAAAACATTTTTTTTAATTTTCATTCCTCCAAAATTTGAAACCACTATTTTTGTCCTTAACATTTGTTTTAAGGTAGATAAATAACATTCATTTTTGGGATTTAGAAAAATTTTAGAGATTTCATATGCTGATATGGTATTGCAAACATTAATGGGTGTCACATGAGATGGTTACTTGACCTTCCATTAAACACACAAGCAATTAACGAGTGTCACATGACAATAGAGACCAAAAACAATGATTCATATTTTTTAGGGATGAAAATCAAAGAAATTTTTTTATAAGGATCAAAATCAAAATTCGTTTATTTTATAAGGACTAAAAACATATTTAAGTCAATTTTCTATTGTTTAAAGAAATTTGAGTATTAAATAAAAAAAATTGGTAAAGTAAAAATCTCATTTAAATAAATAATTGATTGAAGAAAAATATATTAATTTGATTTAATATGAAAACCTAAAAGACACATCACAATAATTAAGTAAAACCACATGATTACGTCACAATTATAACTTACTTCAATGAAAAAGAAAAAGAAAAAGATAAGGAGTGTTTTGATTTAAAATTGAAATTATAAAAGGTGCCCACTTAAAACCAAAAAATATATATTTGGTAATTGATTTATTTTTAAATGAAAATGACTAACGTGATTTCTAATAACATGCATCAATACCATTCAGAAATCTTCTAATTCTCAATTCAGCAACATTGGACAGGCTCTTAAATTAATGTAATTTTCGCACAATCTTTAATAAAGTATTGAATATGTGAAATGAAATTCTTAAAATTTGATTAAAGATTGAGTATTGAATAAAAAATTTAGTAAAGTAAAAATCTCATTTAAATAAATAATTAATTGAAGAAAAAATATTAATTATGTATATGTTGTTGCTAATTGTTGCACGTCTATCTTCTTATCCTAATTATTTTGTTGATTTGTTACTTTATTTTGTTTACATTTTTATTATTGTTATAATTGAGATGTTGATCCTGTAACTGGTCTAATTAGAATTTATTAGCTTAATTCAGGATAATCCTATTAATTGTTTGTCTTGGTTAGCAAGTCTAGTCTTTTATATTGTAAATGTTGTATGGCCTTTTTGTCAAGCAATAAATTAATAGTCTAAAGCTTTTTGGAGATCTAAATCCCCTCAAAGTGATTGTTTATTCTTCTTATTCTCTGTTTTTTTTTTCTTGCACAAGGATCCTATGTTCTTATCATTTGGTATTTAGAGTTTTCGATCCTTGGATGTCATTATTAACACGCCAATTGAAGAAGAATTTTGAACTAATTGATTTGTAGTCATACGTTATGGCTTCAAAAAAATCTGTTAAATGGCAAATAAAAACTCACCTTGAAGAAAAGCTCAATGAGATGATTGAAGAACTTAAGGCTTCTATGAGTCAAATGATGTGGTAGCTAGTCTTCTAATTTTGTTACAAAAGGTCATTCAAAGATTCATGGTGGAGGTCGACATGGAGAACATGAGGTAAACTTTCCACATATGAAGGTTGAATTTCCATATTGGGAAAGGGGAGACCTGACCGATAGGTTGGATTTACAGAGATGAATTTTTTTTTCGCTTTCATCACACACTAGGAGCTTTAAAGGTTGAAACTATTGCTATCAATCATGACATGATGCTATTTAGTGGTATGACTAGTTTGAATCATGCCATAGAGCGCTCACATGGAATGAGTTTGTTGATGACTTACTCATTTATTTTGGACCATCAAAGTATGAGAATGTTGATGGGAAGCTTGCAAAGATCAATTAGACACCAACTATTCTAAAATGCCGAAGTCAATTCAAACAACTATCAAATCGTGCATGAGATTAAAGTGCGAAACAATTGGTGGGAACATTCATAGAAGGACTACAACCTAAAATTTGATGTGAGGTTAAAGTTAGTAAACCTTGAACCATGATTGCTACAATTTCTTTTGCACAACTATAGGAAGAAAAACTAAATGAAGAATGTTGTTGCATAAAAAAGGTGCATGCATGGTAAACAATTGGTTAACAACACTGTTATTTCAACTTTTCTTTTACACGAAATTCGATTACTAGACGTCTCACCCAAGAAGAATTGAAGAAAATAATTTTAAAGGGATTTTGCTGACATTGTGATGAGAAGTGGCATAAACATCTTCATTTTAAACAAGGGTAACAGTTAACGATCAAACCTATGAAGTCTAAACAATGACATAGAACAATATGACCCTAGTTTGGATTTAGAGGAAAAAAGGTATGGAAATTGATGCCGTTATTGATTCTATCACACCTTGCATTCATGCTTTTGTTGGTTATGTTAATCCTCAAACTATGAGAATTGATGGCTTTTTAAAATATTATTTCTTATTATTCTAATTGATATTGGTACTACCAATAAATTTATGGAAGCTAAACTTATTAAGTCACTTGCTTTTCCCATAAAGCCATAAGATAAGGTTGCTAATGGAAGAACTTTAATATGTACAAGTAAATCCTCTAAGGTATTGGTACAATTGGTGGTGAAGGTTCTGCAATAAAGAAGAGGGAAGACACAAATCTCCAAGCCATGTGTAAATACTAACCTTTAGGTTTGATTCGCCACTACCAACTTCTATAGAAATTAAATGTAATAAAGTATCTTGGCGAATCCCCTTTAAGATACAATGAAGTTCCTTGATGTGATTTGCACTCCCATAATCAAGCGTATCGTTAATGGCAGTTATAGAAGAATAATTTTCTTAATTCTCTTTGAGCACAAGGAAAGAAAAGAAATGATTTGAATGCAAAGAATCTGGTGAATTCCGTGTTTCTGTTGTGTTTTTCTATATGTAGATTGGGTCTATTTATAGACCATCTCATGTCTTTTAGTGAAGAGATTTAACCTTTCAAAGAGACACATCTCATGACTCTTGGTGAAGAGTAACATCTCATCTCATGACTCTTGATGAAGAGTTACATCTATTCATACTTATACCTTTACTGAATAGAAACATAATTTCATGAAAGGATACAACCTTTCATTAATTTTAAAAATCTCTCACATAGGGTTAAATTAACCTTGTAGGAACATGGATTGTTCATTGATCTCTTATTGTTTCCATTTAAGGATTATGAGGTGGTCTTAAGTATTGAATGGCTACAAAAGTTTGGTGATATATCTTCAAATTACCTTGACTAGTTATGAGATTCATGGTGGATAGAAATAGAGCGACTCTTAAATGAAAGCATTGTAGTAATATTTCAATAATCACCATCCATCGCATGGAAAAAAATATTAAAAAAAAACAACATAGTTATGTGTTACAGATCCACAATATTAGCAAGAGTCATCTCATTCCCATAAATAATAAGATGCTTGATTCTTTACTCAATGGATTTTTGATATATTTGTTGAACTGCTACGATTACCATCGTAGTGATCTCATGATCACAAGATCAATATATTATCAGGAAGTGCACCCATAAATGTTCCCTTTATTAATACCATTATTTTCAAACAAACATAAATTGAAAAAATAGTTCATCATGATATGCTTCAAGCTGGTGTCATTCAACCTAGTGTTAGCTTGTATTCTTCTCCATTCTTGCTAGTAAAGAAGAAATATGGGTCTTGACAGATATGTGTTGATTATCGAGCTCTCAATTGAGTCAACTACACCTCCATTAACTACTTCATTGCCTTTACTTAGACCAACTATGTCCAAACTTGCAACTGCAACTACAACAACATCAACATCTACTTTGCTAGGGAGATCCCCAAGTATCACTATGATGCCTACCCCAAGGTTTGATACACATCTAGGGTAGAGGAGGCACTACAAGATGATTGTCAAATGGAGGAGGAGGAGATCAGCGGCGACTATTCCCCACCCTTAGAGGACAATGACTATGAGGTCATGCCTAATGGTCAACCTATTACTTATCTAACTGTTAGTGAGTAAGAAATAATCAAAATAAATTAATTCCAATTTTAGTAAAAGTTATATACATAATTATTTCACCTCACATATGTTTTTACTGTAAAGGTTCCTTCCATCGAAGGTGACATCAAAGGCCATCACCTCAGTTATTAAGAGGCAATATCGACGCCTGTAGACTAGATGGGGAGAGATAAAGGCAATAGATAAAAGGGCATTCCTGGATGCTTTTAGGGTAAGTTGCAAATTTAAATTCAATAAAATGTTGTTTTAATTTCATTAACTTATATTAAAACAAATATTATTTATGTTCTCCTTACATAGGAGAAAGTCACGGGGAAGGTTGAGGATGATGCGCAAGTGGAATGGAACCTTCAGCATAGAGCCTCCCACCACCTGTCTAATATGCTTAGGGACTCTTGCTTGTCGGGACACCATCCTGATTGGATAGGAGAAAGAGTTTGGGATGCCCTTTGTGCTCATTGGGCTTCGATTGCTTTCTAGATAATATCAATCCATGCAAAGAAAAATAGGGTGTTAAAAATTGGTGGGAACCTACACACAAGAGGATCCATCACCCTAGCTGAGCATGCTCTTTAGATAGTATATTCAAAAACTCTATCTTTAACTTTTCATATTTAATTTTAGTGTTATATAATTATTTTTTATTATATCATATGTGCTTATGTTGCAGGCTAGAGAGCTTAGCCGTAACACAAAGATTAATGAGCTCCATCGTTGGACCCATGTTCGAAAGGGTGTTGGCGAATTTGTATATGAGCGCTTGAGTTGCACTTAGATATTTTCCCATTATTTTTACATAATATATTGCTTTATTATATTATGCCCTAATTTATGTGTTTCTCCCATAATAGGAGGAGTATGAGGCAAAAATACTCTTGCTGTTATGATTATGTATATAATAAATTAGTACTCATGCCCTAATTTATTATATTTAGAAGATTGTATGATAATGCATGTAATTTTAAACAATTGAATAGTAAGTTTTTTCTTTCTTTCTAAAAGTAGTTAACATAACTTAAAGTGCTTGTTAATTGTCTGAATTCAAAGTGAGAAAGTTAAAAATGGACAAGAGAGGCAAAAAGTTGACAGAGCTAATTAAATTGAGTCAATTTGTTGACTCATCTCATGTAACCAATCTACCAAAAGATGAGATGAGTTAGGTTGATCTATTTTTAAAAATGTGTTGAAAAAACCAGCACGCTCCATTTTTGTAGTGAGTTGATGGTCAAGTCATTTAGCTAATAAAAAAACAAAAATAATTAAAAAATAAATATATAAAAAAATGAATGGAATGAGAGATGAGAAATGAGAAATGTAAATGAGTAATGATAAAAAAAAATGTGAATTAAGTTTATATTTAGATTTTTTTAAAATTTGAATTAATAAATCAAAAGTTATGTAGGATATAGATTGTACAAGTGCGGATTGTGACAATCCAATCCATCAAAAAAGGAGTTTGGACAATTTGAGCCAACTAATGAAACTGGTTTTGCCACCGAGATGATGAGCACCCTAATACATACTTTATCGTGACAGTTTGGCAAACAAAATCTCATCCAAATTTTATATCATTTCTTAAGAGAAAAATCATGGAAGCTAATTTTTATAAATACATAAATTATTATCAAATTATTTCTAGATCCAAAAAATCTAAATTATATATTATCTCTCGTTCTTTCTTATTTATCTATTCCTATAAGAAATTTTTCTTCATATTTATTTATCTATAATTTTAAAACTTCAAAACAATATTTATTTATTTTTTTAAGTATACCATTATTTTATTTAATTCTTAAATATTTTATATATTTATTATAAATAAAGGTAATAATAATGAAGATCACTTTAAAAATTAAAAGTAATTTTAATATAAAAATATTAATTATATTTATTATTTTATACCATATCTTTTAAAATGAACAAATATAAAACAACATAGGTAATAATTATTCATTTCCTTTTCACAAAAGATGGTTGATTTTGTACCTCTATTCTCTAGAAAATATTGGTGGATTTAATTCATCTAAAATAAGTAAGAGTAAAATAAATAATTTCAATAGTTAATTAAGACAATCAACAACACACATACATAATAAATCATGTATGTGTTGAAGTATCAATTATTCATTTTCTCATTAACAACTGAAATTACATAACAGAATCCACAATATTGGTAGATGATCTATAGTTTTCAACAATTGGAGAGCAAATCCACAAGTTCACGATCACTCAGTATAGAAGAAAAAGTCAAACTGATTGATATTTGTCAGCATTCAACAAGCCTTGGCAGAATTGTAATCCATTCTCTGACCTTTCTCCATGGTGGATGTAGACAATAAGTGCGTATTTGGCATCACGTCTAGTCAAAATAAACTTGATCTGATAGTCAAGTCAAAGGAGAAGCTAAAAAGAATAGTTTCAGGTTTCTATGTTATTTACGCGCGTTCAGGCCTTCAGAACGCGATACCAAACATGCACCAAGTGGCACCCGAAAAATGAAAATCTTGGACAAATTGGCAACAAATTATGCATTCTTTCTATTCATGTCCCCGGTGACCAATATCAAGCTCTTCCAGTTCCAGGGAACATATTCAGAGGAAACAAGAATATTGAAACTTGTGGTGCCATCGTTCTTTACTTACAAGCAGACAGCATATATGATTTCCTGAAGATTTTATTCCCCCATTCTCTTGTTCTGTAAACGAGGGACCTCATTATCGGAAGATTCAGAGCTGTAGACTGTACAGTCTTCCTCCACCTTCTCTTGAGTCTTCCCCCAAATAACAGCATAAAATCCAATAACTACTACGGCAGCTCCGATCACACTGTACATAAATTAAGTTAGACCCTTGTAATTATATTCCTTCTTGGACCTAAAAGATATATTTTAAATTGAACATGTTAACAAAAGAGAAATTCTATTCCTACTTATGTTTTTTAGAAGTTTTTATACAACTATGGTAGACATAAAAGGAGAAAAGAAAGAGGTATCAAATAAGATGACAGATGTGATATAGAGTGACAAAAGAAAAAAATGGATTTTAACAAAATATTGTAGAAAAATGTAGAGAAGAAAATAACTCTATAACAAAGGTTCACTTTACTAAGAAAACATTGACTTATACCTTCCAATATAGAGAGAGTCCCCAAGAAAAGTAATCCCCAAGATGACTGCAAAGACTATTTCAAGTGGCTTAAACATTGCAACATAGACAGGGCCCCTCTTCCCCATGGCCCATGTATGGATAACACCTCGAAAGGATAAGACGAAAATTGCCTGCATTCAGAAGAAGATCAAGTTAATTCCAAGTCACAACAAGAAGAATTATGTTGACATAGGAAATAGCATAATTGTCTATTCTTACTGAACATCCAATAGCAATTAGCTCCATATTAAATCCCAGTCTCAAAGCTTTTAGATCCTTTTCTGAAATCAGCGCAGCAGGAACAGATAGTATACTATAGAGGTTAATGTAATGCGAATGAGTACCACCACCAGCTCTGCAGGGTATTCTCTGACTATCCGTGTCTAGAAATATGAAAGAAGTAAAAGTAAAATCAATATCCTGAGCCATGCTTGTCGTTGCAAATATGCCAGAAGGTGTTTCAGATTTGCATTGATTACCACAAGTATATAGTTTAATGAGAGAAAACAGCTATGACCCGCTAGCAACGCTGCCCCAAATACCCAGTCAAATTGCATAGATGAGAAAAGTTTTTCAGGGAACAACTTCAAAGGTGGGTGATTATTTATGACTGCCTGGCCTTTGTGCAGAGACATTATCAAAGCCCCAGAGATTGATACCAATGTGCCAATCAATTTTGCCCAAGTGCTATGAGTTTTCCAATCTAATTTTTCCATCCTGTAGGGTCAATTACCAAAATAAGTTTAAGGATTAACTAAGAAAATTATGTCAAACCTACCATAAGCTATTTCAAACTAATATTTCTGAAAATTTCTAGGACTTACGAATTGGGATTAGGCTCCTCTAAAGTAAGCAACTTACTTTAGAAGATGAAGTAAGTAATTTCACTTGTTAATGACAAAATCAACTGTCAATATTACTTGCAGATACATTTACAGCAACCACTGATTTTTTTCATCAACTATTAAAATTATTTACTTTATCCTTTCTTTAGAGGAGTGAAATCCGAATGGAAGTATCATTAGTAAGTGTTCATTTCTGATGCCGAGACAGGTCAATCTCAAGTTTCATAAGTCATCGTGCTCTTGATTAAAATTTGTTAAAAAGAGAACTATTTCAAGTTTCTGAACGTTATGTGTAGCAGGAGAGAACAAAAGTCACAAACTAGTGAAGAAAGAAGAACCCGAAGATGATGGCAAGTATGAAAGTAAAGGCCGGGATGAAATCAGAGAGTGCTGAGGCCAGAGTAGGAGAGCTGTAACCTATGCCAAAAAACTTGAGCATCTGATTACAGCAACTAACACAGGAAAAAGGGACAAGGAAGAAATTAAAGAATCCGATCCACTAAAGATTAAAACATTAACAAGCATAAACTCCTTTATCAACAGAGACGGTCAAATCAAACTGAAATTGTACTTGTAAGTGAAGTAAATAAGCACCTGAGCAAGCCAACAACAAATAACAGGCCAACGATGTTACAGGAGAGTGGCGGAAGTGTTCTTTTCCTGCACAAGCAAAATTAGAAAAAGGAAGTCAACACAAGTTCATAATCATAATTATTTTGAATTCATTAAAACATGCGTTATGTATGTATGGGCATATATACCTATAAAAGATTAAGGTTAAGAGAAAGAGGAAGCAGGCTGCAAAGGCATTGGAGTACATGACGAATACAAAGTCATTCATGCCCTTCTTCATGGCTGATTTGCTTACAGTATTGACGATCACATCCAACAACTCTGCCGTCAGCTTCACTGCAACCACGCCCAGTTCCTTCATTGTCCTGTTCGGGGACAGAGGAGTTTCCTGTGAACACAATTCGCCACGCAGAAGAAGATGCCGAGTTCTGTACGACTTCAGAGTTGAGTGGAGATTGGGAACTGATTCTGGTTCGGCCAATATTATTGGAGACCTGAACATATGAAAATGATTGAAATTATGGGATTTTCACTAATGGCACGTAAAAAAAATATATATAAATAAAATACATGCTGCCGGCAGGAATCTCTCTGCCATTGGTCACATTTTTTCTCTCTTTGAACTACTATTGTAATAACCAATGAATGGCAGCACGTTGCTGCAGAGGATCCAAGTTGTATTTTTTGTACCTTTGCCAATAATTCTGGCCTAAAAAGAAACCAACCAAAGGGAACAAAGCGACTGTGAGCTTGAAATTGACGTACTTGACTTGGATCCTGTCTTCAGTCTAACTCTCTATCCTTTTGCCTTTTCTAACACCTAATTAATGCTGCTTAAGTGTTTGCGCGCGACCTAAAAATAACTGCAGATATTATTGCTAGGGAATGTCTAACATGCAGAACT